>OY757037.1:8613314-9213314 GCA_963582015.1 Xanthorhoe designata | reverse complement strand
TATTGTACCTATTGTACCTACAAATTATTAAATTTCAGACGAACATAATTAGGTACATCGACTATATTAGGTACTTACCTATTAGGTACACGAAACAAAATAATTTGGAATTAAACTATCGCACAGATTACTAAATAGTTACTTCGTAACCCATAGGTAGTAGGTACTTACTCCAAATACCCATACACAAATGAATGGGGCCCTTGCTACCTACGGTCACAGTAAACACAGCAGTGTGTATAGGCTCGTGGAGTACAATTAGGGACGAGGGGTGAGGAGGACGTGCCTTCACAGAACCCTGCGCAAGCGGCGAACTTGACACTTATCTTTGAACCGCACGCGAGGCGGTTGTGCCGTGCTGCGCTACCTTCGAACGTAAACAACGATTTTGCGCGAACTTGTGTACCTTACTACGAACTTTCGAACTTGTGTACCTTCCAATTTGTGTATCTACGAACTCGAGCGAACTCAGTGACAGTGATGGATTTGTCTTGTGGGGAGAACATGCAGAGTCCAGCCAGCAGCAGCGGTGGTCGCCCTGTGGACATGTGCGTGGCTGGTCCAGACCGAGCGCTCGACCAGGATCCCAGGGTCATCATGAACCTTCTGGCCCTAGAGCGGGCTCACGCTCTTCACACGGACTACTTTCAGAACGTGCAGATCGATATACAACCTTTTATGAGGAAGGTGGTCACTACTTGGATGCTGGAGGTAATTATTGATATTACCTAGCTATATTACCTAGCTAGGTACTAAGATTTCATTGCATTACTTTGTCATATTTGCATCATAATTATGGTGGTAGGTAAATGCTGATAACTAAAAATACCGTATTTACCAGTGCAGTTTGCAGGTAGGTCGATGCACTGCAAACAATTTGTTTAATCAGCTGATCTGTAACGTCTACCCTATTCACCATTTTCCTTGCATAAAACCTACTTTACATAAAAAAATCTTTAAGTAGGAATTTCATTTATTATCATTGTTTATTGTATCTCACAAATTGAATCTGTTAACGTTATTCCTATTTGGTATATTATCGTTCTAAACTTAATAGACTTGGTCCTTTTCAGTTTCAGTCCAAGTAGGTAGGTACCTACCTACCACCTTTAAAATTAAAACTACCTTAATTAACTATCAACTAGTTAGTCCCATTCGACACTGTGATACTTTGGTAAGAAACTCATACCCAAAGAGCATGTAATCTCATACCTATGAAATTCAAGTATTTTTTGGATCTGGATTTGGATATTATGTGAGTTGTACCATGGCTGATCATCTTCAATTGTTTGGTAGGTAAATGGCCACATAATTACTCTTTCATGTTTTCTTTATTATTAATTCTAAGAACATTTTGACTTATTTAGAAACTTTCTCTTACGCATCAATGACAATGACCCTGCCGCATCGCTTCACAATGACGCAACAGAACCTCATCTCGCATGCAATTATATAGAAAACCGGTAAATCGGCTTTACCGGTAACCTGCTTTTACAAAACTGCGTTAACTCAGTCCAGTCTGTTCTTCTAAAGACGCAATACATCAAATTATACATTATTAGCTTACTCGCCCGTGGTTTCGCCCACGTGGTATCTACTGGATCAAAAGTCGCTTATTATGTTATTCCAGATTATAAACTATATTTCAAGATTCAGCCAAATCCATCCAGTAGTTCATCCATACATCCATACATCCATCCGCACATCCACTTAGGTATCCATACTCACTCACAAACTTTCGCATTTATAATATTATATAGTATTACTTATAAACTAGTAGTATAAACTAGTTGGATAAACTAGGTTTAATCACGGTATAATCCTTCGCTCTTATCAATTTTATCTATGCCAGCTGAAACTTCGTGATTCATGGAATAGGTAATTGTTTAGGTACGTCTTGCTTAGAGAAATAACTATTTTTTTGTGTTAGCGAAATATAACATAATATACCTACATACCTAACATAGGTATTATAACTTTTAGTCTTTCTTGACTACTTTGTATCCTCCATGGAGATAATAGGTAATATTGTTTATAAAAAATTACGTTGCCCATGCGTAGAGTAGGTACCTACAAAAAAAGGCTGAATTCTTCCTTAATAAAAAAATATGAATCAACTCTTCTAACGTTATGTAGCTTACATTAATTTTAGAACTCGGTAATACTCGGTGCTGTAAAACTGTCAGCGCAACCTGCTTTCATTGTAAATAATCTCCAGTTATAATTTCGGGGTTCCATCACTGAGCATGGGAATCGTCGAAGGACCAGATTAAGACAGTGTCTCAATGTAGTAAAAAAACTTTTACTTTTACTTTTTTTAATGTAAGTAAGTAGGTACCTAGTAGTAAAAAAGTCCCGATTATGGACAATTACTTAGTTTCTTTTTTTTATGACGAAGTCTTCTTCGTCTTGTTCGATTAAGATTTACCTACAGTCGCCTCTTCTTACGCGTAATAAAACCGAGCTTTGCTAGATATTGCAAGTTTATACAAAATGCTGTAAAAAAGGACACCTGTTATCCAGTTATGTTTTTTTAAGGTAGAACTTGGCCAGACAAGGTCCTTCGATTTTACAACAAATACAAATCCTACACAACTCGTTCTTAAATATGTAAACAAAACTAAAAGGAGCATTCTTCCAGGTGTGCGAAGAACAACAATGTGAGGAGCAGGTATTTCCGCTGGCCGTCAGCTACATGGACCGGTTCCTCGCCCAGCGCGCCATCTCGCGTCAGCAGCTGCAGCTCCTCTCAGTGGCCTCCATGCTGCTGGCCTCCAAGTTCCGGCAATGCCATCCTCTGTCTGTTGAACTACTCTGCGCGTACACCGACAACTCTGTGCACCCACATGAAGTCAGGGTAAGTTATCTTCTAGCAAAGTCATATTGTATCACATTAAAGCCTACTTGGTAATCTGTGACAGAAACGGATTGATAGCAAAATATATACATTTACACAGCAAAGAACCGTGATTAATTGTGAGGCTGCGGATGATGATTTAATGTTTCAGACAGCATTAGGCACTTCAAGGTTATTTGTCACCCTGACACCGATCGAAAACCGCATGCGCTAAGTTTTTATCTTGCCAAAGACCACAGGAACTGCAGACACTTGTCACGTGTGAATGTTTTTTTCATATCCCAGCGAAGGGTATGAGCAGAATACTACACCCAAACTTCTTGAGGTTTCTCGCCCTTATAAGGCTTGTTTTACACAAAAAGCTTGGACTTGTTATAATTGTCTATTAACCCGGCTAATCACTCTATACCCTCGAGCAGCCGCACAACTAACATCCTGTGTCAACCGCAAGATTCATTATTTTGATTTCACTGTGAATGAACCCGATTGGCCGAGTCAAATGTCACTTCTTCACCCCAAATACTCGTTCCTATAAGTGAGCTTCCGGCAATTACTCCTTCCTTGAGGCGCTCATGAGGGCAAGAAAGATGTCACCCTTGTGGAGCGACTACCTGTGACGAAGTTACCAAATTACTTGGAGACATCCTTCCGACGGAAATATGAGTAACCCGGATAGGGCACCGCACCGTCTATTAGATACTTACAATTGTGTTGGTATTTTTAGTTAGAGTGCCGGCCATAACTTAAATACATTACTTTAAACGAGAGTAATGCACTCCGAAGGAGGCGTACGTCGGCGTCGTCCTCATTTAGGAAAATCTACATAATTACCGTGACGTGTCCGATGGATGGTTCAATGTGGTTGCACTACCCTTTTCCCACAGTGCACCTAATGATAACACATTTGTGACCGCGGTACTTATGGGCAGGTGTGATTCGATCAATTGCGCTTGCAACCTATGAGTTTTGACTTTGTCCCTCGTCCCCATAATTCACACGCCCATGTCATGCCAGGTACGTCACTTCTGTGTTAGGTAATTGTATTTTCCTATGCTACCTCAGTCACATTATACGTCAGCTGATCTGATAAGCTTTCCTCGTAAATAAATGATAATATACCGCTTACAAAATGTACAAAGACCGTGAGAACGTTTTGGAGTTCCTTGCCGTATGGCATCCCATACTTCCTTGCAATTAATTCGGGCGATCATCGCGATATGCGTGCACTACGCATACCTAATGATGTCATATGGTTCGAGGACGGCTACTTTCTCATACCTTGACATATTTTGTAATTCTACCCCAGACAATTTGAATTCCAGGGCGTGCGATCAATTAAAGTTCTTTTCTCACACTTTGTAATTTAGCCTGGGGTTTGATCAGGTCATCTGATATGGCACCTACATAGCATGCGGTACTCGCCTCATAGATATGCCCCAGATTGATTTTACTTATCTATTTAGTGTTATTTAAAGCTAACTCTTTGTTTACGTCGATTTTTAGGCATAACATACCTACAGCTTATCTTTGAGGGCACATTGAACTTAGAAATGGAGATTAACTTTAATTTGTTCTCATTTGATTTGTGTTGAGGCAGTGACTTTAGGTAGGTAAATTACTTAACCGTTGATAAAAATATAATATAATTTGAAAGTAAAACCAATAATGGCACGTTCGAGGGTGCCTTTACTATTTATGTATGACTCTTGTGGAATCAAGTTGTTCATAGCTCAGACCGAGACTTCGAAGTTGGAGATTGTCTAATTGCAATGTTATTTGCCACTTTTTGCGGTTTCCGTTTGAACCCATCAAGTATGACGGTTACGATCCTTAACTGCTAAGAATACGCACTATTTGTCCCTTCAAACCTTAGCCACTTTGAATGAAGCAAATTATTCTTTGGAACATGCAATTGTGATTCACACGGGGTCGTTAGGGGATGAGCCATTTCAGTTGCAGTTAGTGAACTCAAATGTTTTGTTGCAGCAATGGGAAGTACTGCTGCTTCAAAGGATGAACTGGCAGCTGTCTATCGCGACTGCTTTCGACTTCGTGGAGCCTTTCCTCGCGAGAGTATCGTGGGGCCGAACGAATCCCTTGGTCCGAACGCACGCCCTGACCTTGACATCAGTCTGCTACACTGGTAAGTTAAGAATTATTTTAGCAAACGTTTCTAATGGTTCCTGCGTGTGCGTAATATGCGGGCCGAATTGACTTCCTGGTTGCTAATTACCATTAATCGATAAATGTTCTATTCTGTTATCTTTTTCGTGCTCTAATACATCGTGTGTGCAGTGGTGCCTCCCTTTGTTTTTAAATAGTGCGTGCGGTCAACAGGACATGTTAGCTTTGGGGTGTGAGGGTAGCTGTGTTGGAACGCACATGCCGGCGCACTGATATCGCGCACACCTTGCGCGTGCTACCCCACTCAATGACCCTTCATAGGTACTCCTATTGTTACTGCGCAGTTTAATCCATTTTACCTCATACTTTGTAAGCTTCAGAATTTTGGTACTGAGCTCTAGTGGTGTGCACATTATCATTACAATCGGAGGTAAACCAGTTCGTGCTGTATCAATCTATGTAAATGCTTGTCCAAGCTGCGTCGTTAACGGAGCACGTGCTCGCGCTTGAAGGACACCATAAAACGAATCTGCTTCAATAGAAGTGAGCATGCATTACACTTTCTGGTTATTTTCACGAGTTGTAAAGTTTATTTTATCGGTGTCAGATAATGGTTGCATACTACTCGTAATTATGCTGTGTCCTTGTAACAACTGCTTTTAATTTGACATCCAAGATTACGTGAAGATACTTTCACAGTAAAAGCTTAGATAAAACTATTTAATTTAACGTAGTAGTAAGTACATAAGTACCTTACCTATTATTATTTATTATATGGTAACAGTAGACTTTTGTACCGTTTGGGGTACTTACATAGTTTAGATAATAGATTGTGTTTTTATCTTTACCAAAACGACTCCCTTTCTCTAGACAAGTTATGTTATTAGTCCTGTTGATGTATGTATAGTAGGCCATAGGTTGGTCGTCTGAGGCACACAAAATATACCAAACTATATTTCTGAATGTCGAAATAATCTATAAATTTCTTAAACTAAAACTTCATTTATGTTATGATTTATGGATAACATATCAAAATGTAACGACGAAAGACACCGTCGTCGGTTGAAAGCTGACCAACGATGACCCTTGGTATTACATTTACTAGCACGAGGGTTGCGCTTGCGCGATCACTAAGCAACTTAAAGAAAAAAATACATTCTTAACAGCCCTGCTGGTCTTGAATGACCTTTATAATAATGATAGAAAACCTAGCATGTCCATGACCACCAAGCCGTTTCAAAGCGTTTTAATAACGGCTGATAGTGAAAATGTTAGAAAAAACCTTTATAATTGTAACATTTTTTATCAAGACTTTCCGGCTCAAATAAATATAAAAAATAACCTCTTTTCGTAGCCATAAATAAACGCAATTCATGTACCTAGAAACAGATAAATTTTCTATGGATGCGTAGGTAAAATAACTCTAGGTATACGAGTATAACCTCAGCATATAAGTAACATTTTCGTTCAATTCAAAGACAGGTAGTGAAAATCAGTACCTAAGTACAAACCATTTTTGTTTAAATCATAGCGGTATTTGCAAGCTCTATTTAGCTATGAACGTTTTTTGTAAGTCACACATAACATAACAACTGCACTTGTGTCCCATTGCTTATCTCAAATAATATTGAAAGTGATTTCAGAATTGATCTAAATTTATTTGAATACTAGCTTACTCGGCCACGGCTTCGCTTGCGTAGTGCCTATCTAGATAAAAAGTAGCCTATGTGTTATTTATTCCTGGTCATTAACTATGTATATTCCAAGTTTCAGCCAAATCCATTCAGTAGTTTTCGCTTAACAAACATCGATACATCCATACAAACTTTCGCGTTTATAATAATTACCTAATAGGATAGGATATATCTGTATAACAAGCCATTAAAATAAAGTCTGTTCGACGATATGATTTAACTGATAGTTGTGATGGTATTTAACCCGGCCTGCCCAGAGCCCGTATGGCCACGGATAGGTACTGATAAAGATTTTATTTATGCCCGAATGCCACAGCTACCCTCAGCTAATTGGTCCATTGGAAATAGATTTAAAGCTCTCGTGCGCATATGGTCCTACTGATATCGGCATGATACTCAAATGATACACGTCATCGACCGAAAAAGTATACAGCTAACATTATGAGTAAAGTTTTATGAGTAACAAAAGATGAGCACGTGTTTCTTAGTAAATAAAATGTAAATTGTGTAAAAAAACAATTCCTTTTAGAGCTTTTTTAAAAAGTAGGTACCTAGTATAGAGAAATCAGAATTTATATTTTGATTAATAATAAAGTAAAATACATTATAGTTAAACATTGACTATAGTATGTTATGTAGGTACTTACTTAACCGAAGCTTTATATGTCGTGTCTTATACTGTGTTTGAGCTTTCAAATCAATAATCTTTAAATGGGCCAATTATGTTAGCGAAAGACATTTCACCATAAACTGAAAGACGAAAATTAGCACGAAATATCATTTTAGTTTGATTAGATGTCCTTTACTATATAAAATTATGTATGAAATACATGGGTGTATGTATATACATTTTTGACGAAAATAAAAATCGCGGATTTATTATCGCCACAGACATAAAAAAATGGATTTCTAGCATGTAAGATCCTTGAGGTCCTACCGAAATAAATGATTTTTTTTTCTTTCTAAAAATCCCTCAACCTTTTATTGGTATGTATTTTCTATATTTAAGCTACGCCCGTGCTTATGTAGGTATGCGTACAAGTTCTTTGTATGTAGGTATATATAATACCTATGAATAGCTGTTCAGGTAGAAATGTAGAACGAATGTTCAGGTAGGTCACGACACGGCACAGCGGGGCTTTATCAAAACTATTTGCATTGTAATTTTTATCTACAGTCGGAAGCAGAACGTTTAAAAAGCATTTGGGCGTCAAGTTTAGTCGGGGCAACGGAAGTAGGATAATTATCGTCGGTAACTGATCGCGCATTACCGAGGTGTGAAGGGTTAATAACATTACTTGACCCTAAGCTTATTCTACAATACTTATAATATTAATTACTGGGATCGTTTACAATCTTAAGTACCCGCTGTAAACAAAAGCGACTCTTAACGTTGCATCTATTATTGTACAATGTAGTATGAACTCAATGTGTTTTAATCACTCCTAATATTATTACACTTAAAATGAAGCGCTGTGGCATAGCTTGCTAAGACGTTTTTGATAGATAGTTGAAGGTAAGCTACGTTCTGAGCGGTCACAATTTAGATTAATAGCTGAGCGCTTCTGTGTTTCGGAAGGCACGTTAAATTGTCGGTTGCAGCTTTTATAGTCGTTAAGCCATGACAGAGGTCTTTAGGCGGCCTTATAATATTTTTTTTACACTATAATAGAAACAGATCGTGCCCTGAGATGGCATACCTAATGTTAAAGATACTTTTATTAACGATACCACGTGAGTAAAGTCTGTCAAAATCTTTTAAAAATAAGGATTCACCAAGTGAAAAAGTAACGTTCTCTAGTTGCTAAGAGATCGAAACCGGTCGATCCTCGTGTTGCCAAATGCCTAAACTTAATAGTTCAAACCTGTGGTGGTCTCGCGACACTGGCCTCAAGGGGAGCCGACAGCTGACTCCAGACAATACACGAAGACGTCCCGCGGCCTTTGTGCGCGCAATCCCTGTCTCAAACCCGACGACAAAGGCATGGAAACGTCAAGCGCGCACCTGGCCACCGGGACTTGGGATTCGGGGCCCTATCTAACCCGATACTACGACTCCCAAATCGTATTAGCATCTATTATTCTCAACATCTCGGCAGACCTTCGCGTTTCCGCTTTGAAAATCCTACCTTATAAGTAATAAAAGCTCGCAATTCCTGAATCCACAAACGTGTCTTACCAGTTTAGTGAATTTGTATTAATTTTTGTCGTCATGCGCAGAAACCATATGAGCGATAGTGTCTGCAAAATGTCTGGCTCTTTGTATTGCAAATTTCTGTAACTTGGGAACATCAAAGAGAAACAAAATAGTGCAACGTAAAGTTATTGTAACGAGCATAACCCCTCACAATACAACTAAACTTGTTTTTGCAAAATAAGACATCAAATTCAATAGTTCATAAAATGTTATCACAGCCGTTTTCGCACGATTAGATGTTTGCAACCCCTGCATTTGCATTCTGTTGATAGGGATTCTCTATTTGGGGTGGGGTCGACAGGTTTCCCGAACGGAACTTAACGGTCCTCGATGACTGTTGATCGTCATTACTTACATGTGGTGTAATTAGAAGGGTAAGACGCGGGGGTGTGAGCGTGGTGTACCGTGTAGTATGTCTTGAGCTCGTAGGTCTCGGCAGCAGATGTCGGGGCCAACTGACAGGCAACCTGTTGCGCAACGGAACGCGACGCTCCGCTGGCCACGCCGAGATGGCCAGATACGCGACCCGCGATCATTTTTGATTTTTAATAAGCTCACATTTCCTATTCAACCTCATTTTACCATTACAAACCAGTAACATAGCAGGCTGTCTAAACAGTAGGTATGTCATTTTGATGGTCGTTATTCCCAACGTGCTTTATTAACATTTCCAAGGGATCTAAATCAAGTGCACCCTATCTTAGCGGGTTTCATTGACCTGCAGTTACGAGCTGGTAAGCTCGAGTACGTTAATTAAAGTGTGGGCACTTTTTCTGATTAAAGTTATGACGCGCTCGCGTGTAGCGAATGTTTTCTTGTAGGACTTATAAGGGCACAGAACTTAGTAAAGCGTTTGTAGGTGGCAGTGACCCTTGCTACAGTAGGTAGGTGCAAGTAGGTGCGAGCGGAAGGGTCGTGCCAGGTGTCGTCACATCTGCCGTCTTGGCCTGCGCCCGCGCCGACCTGCTTGCTACACCCAAGGAGCTTTTAGAGTGGTCGCGCTTCAATACCCTCACCGTTACCGTTAGAAATATCTAAGGAAATATTTAATCGTCGTTATAAACAACATGATGGTCGTTCAATTAATAATATTCACGACCGCCTGCTTTGTATGCAGTATTTTACTAAATTTCTTCATACAAAGTGTGCTAGATTTTATTAAACTAACTAAACGAGACTTGCACACAATGAGAATTTCAGAAATGTTAACAGTAACTTATTGGTGTAATTTATCAAATATAATAGGTTACCTTTACGTTTAGGGATTTATAATTAGATATTTTTAGGTACCCTTACTCGAATGTAATAAACTTTGTAGGACAATCAAAAGATGTGATTGCTGTCGACGACCATGACGTGTTAGAAATATAACGGTTCGATTGGTATTGATTAGTTGTAGCAATCGAAGGCTACATTCGACAATAGGTTCCCTATTTCCTGGCGAATTTGCAGCTGCGCCCTTCGCTAGGCGACTTAAGATGTAAATTACCATTATTCTCCGACTATTGTTAGGGTAGGTACACAAAGATGCAGACGGGGACGAATGCAAGGCAGCTGTGACTCCTTAACAATAAGCGTCTCGTATTGTGCAAAATGTAACATGGCGTTTTTTGCGTGGACCCTTTTCTTATTCGACCGAAACTAATATTTATTTTCGTCTACACTATTCTTAGACGCTGCACATTATTAATATAGAATTTGAAAATTGTCCCCGACATTACAACATCCGAAAGTTCAAGTGCTTATAGATTGCCTAGGCCTTTTGATCATACATCTTGACGTGTCAAAATACCTATTTACGACTTGGTAACTTTACAAAATACAACTAGAACCAGTTGGACCATTTATACTTCATTTATAGATCATTATTAGGGTATTGGCTGACAATCAACACAACAACAGACTAATCAAATTAGTCTTTTAAACATGAAACTTGTTCGTTCGAATGGTATAAATAGATATAAGATGAGATTTGCACTGAGATACGAATTCTGATAACTCAACACTTAAATTGGAGGGAAGAGAGTTGAAACGTTTGTATGTTAATATCTCTGTGCTAAGTACTACGTCAAAATGTTCAAAACACAACACAAGGGAATAAGGCATGTCGTTACTATACAGTAGCGTTCTTCTTTGCACTAAGATAAAATCATCGATGCGTCAAACTAAAACAAACAAGCCTTTTAAAACTTATTAAACTTGAAATTGTATCATAAACATTTTATTTTATTCGTAATCTTACGAAGTTCATTCGATGCGAAGAAGATGAAGGATAAAACGTGTAGGATGCAAGGTGTCCGAGCCACCTGTCCGCCTCAATTATCCTACAACAGATGCGACCTACCTGCGCCCTGCATCTGTAGGCTAAAGACATAAACTTGAATTCACAAAAAACGTAAACAACTCCGTGTTGTTTTTAGAACTGATCTGAGAGATGACAGCGTTCACGATGTTTTATATTATGTTAATTTAAGACTTCAAGACTTATAATATACTGACAAGGACAACTCAAATATATTGCAGCACATCTGTTAAACAACTTTCTATTTTAGTGTGTTGTATTCCAACAATTCATCTTGGTTTATGTTTTAAACATATTTTTTGTAGGTTCTTGTTACTTACTCTTACTATTGTATTTTAATTTTTAGTACAGAATAGCAGTACAGAAATGTGGGATGATAAATCGACTGATTATTCCTTTTATGTCTTTATTTTTCTATATATTTAGCTTTACTTGCCTTATCTGATTTGCCATTGCACAACATGGGAAATGTACTTAGATGATCATTCGAAATCCTTTTATGTTTCGTGACCAAAGCTTTTCTTTGTCAACAGAGACGGAATTCCTCCTCGTGCCTCCGTCTTTGATCGCAGCAGCGTGCATAACCGCCGCAGCACGTGGTCTTCGCGTGCGCATGTCAGTGAGCGACCTGTGCATCCTCACGAGGACACCGGCCGCTGCAGCCGAGCTCGTCGCGCGACACGTCGAACGAGTGTTGGCAAGAGAAACCCAACCGCAAGAACCCAGGTCAAGACACACCCCACCGCACAAGCAAGCAACCCCGGAACAAACACAATTGCCGAACACACCCACCGATGTACAGGACGTACTATTCTGATCTGATCATATTTGTTGTTCTTGTTTGCTCAAATACTAAATTTAGATCTCAAGTTCTCAGATCGTAATTACCTCTAATTTTCCACCAGAGCCAGTTTCTATAGAGCCTTCAGGCGGCTAAAAGGATCCCCAGTATTAGCCACTAGCTCTTATGAACGAATTACTTACATACACTAAATATTGGTATGTATCTGAACTTTGGTGTGGTTCATTCAATCTCAGTTAAAGAATAGAAATGCATTTCATTGTTATCATTTTAGGCTTAATTTTTTGCTCTGCGCACCTGGGTAAGTACAAGAAAAAATCTATTCAAAAAGAAAAAAAAGCTTTTGGTATAGAACGCGTCTGGATGTTTTATCGACTTTGAAAGTAAGAACATTTGTTTATTGATCTCAAATTATTTATGTAAATTAAGTAAAAATAAGTTTAAATAGCCTTACATTTATTTATGAATAGATCTCCTAACCGACCGACGGACGTTGCGACAGCGAGTTTCATTTATGTAATATTATGATAATGCGGTTGATCTCCATAAATCCCAAAATATTTGTAAGACTGACTGCCAAAATACGTATCACGTCTGATTTTCGCATCATCGCGTCGACGGAAAGTTTGCTAGTTTTAAAAGTGAAAAAATATTTCGCCTTTAACATTTTTGGTAGAAGTTTGTAGATTTAATACATACCTATAGATAGATTTATTGTTATCACTTTATTATGATCTGTAATGTTTGTGTGTGGATCTCATTGTAGCAAATTCCAAATATGCTGTAAATAAGTTTCTTTAGCTTAGATGTTGAGTGAAAATGTTATCTAATGTAATATTTATTAGGTCGAGTGTTAAGTTTAGTAAATTCTAGTCACACGTTTTACACATTCCTGTTTTCGACCAAACTGATTTTAGATTAGGTATAATTAAAACTTTAAAATGCTAGACTATTTAGTCGGATTAGACTTAAGATTTTAGTTTTAGTTGCTACGAATATTGGCCAATTTGTTTAAATTTTCAAGAACATGCTTTTTCGATGTTAGACGTTACATTCATGTCGGTTATTTTTTTTGTTATTAAAAACACTGCATTTTAGACACGTTGTAATAAACATAGGTAAATAATTGAATGTAATTCGACTATACTTAATTGATGTAATAATAAAGCAGATTATACTCTATTTACTACATGTAACGGGTGTAAAAGAGATGCCCTAATGTAAAACTTACTCATGTTAATTAAACCAATTATACAGTTCAATATGAGTGAACTTCTTGCTTACATCGAGCTTTTTTAATGGCCGTTACTTCATGCTCTGTTATAAAATATTTTTTTTATGTTTTGGTTTGTCATAAAAATGAATCTTATCTACATCCGGTGCAATGTCCAAAGACGTAGGTAAATAAAATATATGTTTTATATAACAGTAAGAAATAGGTGTAAAAATAATACCTACTCCCAAAACGAATCTTTTGGCAATGTAAGTATCTAAATTCTTTTTCATAGTGAAATGCGATAAATATTCATTTATTCTTTTGGCAGGAAAGCTGAGTTTTTGTTATTGGGGATTATTTGAACACTCTGTAGATTTTTGCCGAATTTTCACCAAGAGATAAATTAATAAAACTATATGTTCAATATTTTAAAAGAAGTTAGTTATAATAATAATTGTTATTGTAGTGTAGTTGTACCTATTAGGTACGGATTAAGTAAAGTTAAGAAGAAATGTTCTAATTTACTAGTTTCATTTATGTACAGTATTTTTTCTTAAATAAACAAATTGCAGCTATTCTTGAATATTATTTACAAGCTGCGCCCTTGTGTTACGTTACTCGTGTAGTGATGGTATACCTATGCTGATTGTGACTTTATGAGACTGCGCCTAAGTTTAGCGCGTACGAAAATCCTGGGACCACGAGATAAGAGCGGAAAAAACTAAATATCGAATTCTTTAGATCATTCAGTACCTAGGTACCTATGCGGCTAGTCAGCCCCACACGTATTGACCATTGTCTTTCCTGTGGATATGGCCGGCTAAGCTGAGAGGATGGTTTAGGTGCTGGGCAAGCAATGTCCCAGGCACTGTGTCCCGTTAAATGTAGGCAAAGCTTGCCTCCTGACTATAAATATCTATAATATATAAATCATCTACCTAGTAAAGGCCTGAGCTTTTTTATAAATGAAAACTTTTGGATTTCTTTAGAGTTTAATTAGACCTACGAATATTTTCTTTAGAGTTTTAATTAGATTTAAGTATAAATAACTGGAAAAATAAATTATAGTGTAGGAACTCAAAATACTTATTTTCCACTAAGTATCCTATTACGCCTACCAACACAGTATCGAGGCAAAATCTTTTTATTCCTGAGTAGGGTATTTCAAGTTTTTATTGACAGCTGATCAAGAGGTCGTAGCGTAGACCAACAAAAGAAATATATGTTGGGTTCATTCCAAAAACAGAATTTAGGTACCCCGACTACACTTAAGTGCTAGATTTTTTTTTAACTTTTTTACAAAAATTTTTTTTTACATTCTACAAAAGGGTTTGATTCTACCACAGATAAAAGAAATTCTACTCACCATTTCCTATAATTTTTACTAAACTTGGGTATATATTTGGAAACATTCGTTTATTCAGATTATTTATAATACTTACCTATAACCACTTTCACCCCCCATGTCTAGGTATTTTAAAACATGTTTAAGAATCACCGCTAAAAAAATCGAAGTACCTATTCCCGTTTGAGCACCTATCAATATTTTAAGGTGGTGCTCAAATGAGAATAAGAAATAAAATTTGATTCTATTCCCCATTGAGCACCTACGGTGCGGCAGCTTCTAGTGATGGGGTTTATAATAAAACATAAATCGATAAAAATCTGCAGTACCTACATTGCAAAATTTTATCATCTGCCTTTGAATAAAAAAAAACTGCAACTGCTCTAATCGTTCCACACCTTTATAAATAAGCTACGGTGCGACAGACACACACATAGCGATCAAACTTATAATAGCCCTCTTTTTGTGTCGGAGGTTAAAAACTTTCTAATAAAGAAGCAAAGTTATATAAAATATAATAATAAAAGAGGTTTTTTTGTTGGCTTCGCACTATTTATGCACTCGCCATTTTTTATGTAAAATTTTTAAATGATGCTTACATAAATAAAGTAATTAAAATAAAATAATAATAAAGATCGCAAACTCAGATTAGAAATGTGCTTTTTGTATTGCTACGTTTTGGACGACCTACTATTAACGACATCTATCTCATAGCTTCTGAACTACATAATCATGGAGAACAAGCTTTCGTTTGTCATTTTTTGTGCTGTGCAGTTATTGTTGTCAGTCACCAAAAACTTTCCAACGCGAGAGCAAGCTTTCAAACAACGCCATCTATTAGAGGACAGTATAACTAAATACAGGAAGCTTTCACGCCCTTTTGAGCTTTCAAAATCTATCTGAACTTAAAGTATGGCATATAGATGGCGAATTGGCGACTGCATGCTCTTTGGCGACTGCAGTAAAAATTGGCGACAAACTAGCGCCGCCACCTATTTTTATCTTTTATTACGTTGAACAGTATTTAATAAAAAAAAAACTGATTATCCAAACCTTTGTTACCTTTTTTGTATTAATTAGCATGTACCTATAGTTTATTTTAGCTTTTGCGACACTCCGAATTGGTAATTCGGAGTGTCGCAAAAGCTAAATTAAACTAACTAAAATTAATGCCATCCTTTTTATTCCAATCGCTATGAAAGGGACGGCAACATTTTTAGTTAGTTTAGTTTAGTTTTTACTACTCTCCGAATTGCCACTTAGTTTGTGGTAATAATTAAGAGTGAAGAAGTAGAGTTGATTTAATTATCATTTGTGATTTATTTTTATTTTTATTCGTAATATTTTGTGTAACTTTACGAATTATAATTATTTGAATGTATTACCTACTTCAGGATTCGTTAATTTTACTACGTATCAGTACCTATATTTATATCAGTACCTATATCAGTATATTTTAATGTTTCTACGTCTTGTCTATGATACCTACAACTAAAGATGTCCAAATTCAAAACAATGGCGTGCGGTCCTGAATTCTAGCTAGTTATTATAGCTGTTCCGGTGGGCACACAGAGATCCGTCAGAGTGTATCTTTATGGGCACTACACGGTAATTTTGCTGTTTGACTGTCCGATTTTATACTGACCGTGTGACAGATATACCTAAACGTAGTGTTTTTATTCTCTTTGGATATACCTATACAATTTCCGATAGATTAGAAGGGGATAGACCAGTTCAGACAGATTGGACAGTAAAACAGTAAAATTCCGTGCAGTGCACAAACGCCCTTACCTTAGGGTACGATGGACGAACATCACCAATTACCTACTACTGTTTCAGTTCCCAGGCATAGGTACTCATGTATTTAACACCCTGCTCAACATAGCTTTGTACAAAGAGTACCGTTTCATTTGCCTTAACATAGGTAGGTATATACAGCTCAAAGACATCGTGTCGTGTCAACCGACAGCCGAGCAAATAAAAGCGACCTCGTGTTTGCTGGCTGTCCCGATAGGTCATAGTTAGCGTTAGATCAGTGAAGAGGAAGGGCGACAGGCCGGCTGGCTTGTCAAAGTGGCCGCCGGCGTGTTTGCACAACTAATGAGAGGCTCCCCTGAGACGGTGTGTTTGAACTCCCGACGCCCGACGCCCGAAGCTGAGGGTTTTTACAGCAGAATAAACAATAGTCGGTAGGAAACGTTTGCTGAACGACCCTACTGTATACCTAGATGGTCTGTTTACAAGCTTGAATTGCGCAAGTTTCAAGCATTCATTTACTTAAGTTAAAAACTTTCCATTAAAAACTATCAAATTCACACAAAGTTTTAAAGTTGACACAGTTATTGCTTGAAAATATTTTTACTTCACGCAGGTATACCTACATAATTATACATTTGGCAATGTAGAGTTAGTTTGATTGATAATATAAATTGGATACAGTTATGCATAACCAGTCCGAGCGCCAAATTTCATTTTTTGTTTTTTTTGCATTTTCGTAACCTCCAGCACATAATTTAGCCATAGAAAAAACACCCTTGCACCCAGCTTCACTACAAGTGATATTTTTAATACCCAGTCCAAGCGCCTTCTATGGCAATGTGTTTCTTAGGATCTTTTTTTGTATTTGTAGGTACAACTAATTCTTTTAAATGTATACGCATGAGTGGTCCAAACGACATAAAAGTGTCATTTGGACTTGTTTTGCGAAATGAAAACGTCTGATTAAACGTGAGTACATGTACATTTTAGCTATATCATCCAAATTAAATACTTATTTTATGTTTTTTTCTTTTAGAATATTACATTATAAGTAGAAGCTTCGATATACATCGATTTTATATTAAAAAATACAAAAATAAATCTCCTACCAAGAAAAACGCGTTTATGTAATTTCTCAAAAAACTGAAAATGGCGCTTGGAATCTATGGAAAACCAATGATATATCATTGGTTTTCCATTGGTTCCTACAGCCCCTTCCTGGACTGGATTTTCTTTTCAATAAGAAGTTATACATATATAAGTAGAACATAAACACAAACCTTTCAAACGTCACAGGATCAGATCTCGGCTAATGGATGTGCAGCGTCAGCTCGCAATCATGGCGATGGCTGCTCATCAATCACGGTCTCAGGTGCGCCCACCGCGCCCCTCGGCCCCCGTCTTCGTCTGCCGATAACCTCCTTGGTTGTAGGACCTCCTTCAACATGCTCTAAATCCTGTCCTATCCCTGAAATGATAACTGCAAAATTGTAGGTATGTTTGGATAAAACACATAAAAGATACTAGGTATTTATCATGTAAACGCATTGAGTGCAGTAAGATTAAAAGTCGATAATGAAAAAGGAGACATCGTGGTAGAGTCAGGAAGAGATAGTAACGATCTAGATTTATTTACACAACAATGGCCAACCCAAGCATTGCCAGGCTCAAAAATGATGATGATGTGACGATTTCGAAATATAATGTCCAACTCAAGAATTGGAGTCTTGTTAAAAAGCAGGGAAAACTTCTACTGAGTAGATAGTGAGACGTAGAGTAGGTACCTATACTACACTATCACTTTGAGGGACACCAAAGCACTTGTAAAATAGGTTAGAGGCTGTGCTGACACCTTGCATAAAAGTCCTTGACGACCTCTGTGGCGCAGTGGGCGAAAGCCCGCTTGGGGTGTGAAGGTTGCGGGTTCGATCCCCGCTACGGGTCAAATGTTTGTAGATATGAAATTTTGTCTTGGGCAACGCAGGAAGTGGCAGTGAAAGTCTAAAAAAGTAAATGAAACACATAATTAAATTAAAAACGAAACAAATCTCGCACCTTATACTTTAATTCAATCTCCTATTTATTTTTTGTAGGAAGGTACCTACCGTTTATTTTTCTATATTTGCAATCTTGTGACTCGTTGCCATAACTTATAAGACATTCAAGTTAAGGCCTCGTTAATTAAAAACAGACGACTTGCGACGGCGATGCAGCAGCATGTGGCCTGTGGGGTACGAATTGAATTATCACAGCCCCTGCCGCGGGGCACGCACGCACAACTGACGCATTATCTGATTAGAACTGCGACTTCTCATTTCACTTGGTCAAGGTCGAAATAACACTTGAGCTAATAATTCAGTTCTCTTATTGGAAGTATCAAATCAATTAGTTGGCATTATTTTCGTGATTTGAAAAAATCTAATCATTTTATCTGATAGGTAAATGAAAATGAAACATCGTCTCGAGTGTATTCTCATGAAATGGGAGACATTATTTCAAATATTTAGGCAAATAGTAGGTACCTACTTAAGATCCTTTGAAGAAGGTGGTAAATACCTATTCGGTTCGCAGAACTTAACTAGGCTTTCGATTATGATTTTAGTCAAGATTTTGGGTGGCCTCTCTTTATAACAACAACTGTTTTAAATTAAACCGAAGCAGTCGAGTTTTAAGAATCCAAAATCGTTACCTATCTACTTTGAACGCTAACTGTATTTTTCCTGTATTGCAAAAAGGTTTGTGAAATTATTATCGTAATTGTCCCTTCTAGAAATATTAAAATAGGTAATGTTATGTTTAAGTACCTACCTACATTTTAAACATTTACTGAATGCAAATAAATAGAGATAGTAATGATCAATTGATAATTGATCACATAGGTAAGTACTGATTAATAAGGATTCAGAAATATTTTTCACGAAGAACCTATAAGCAAAGTTCCTTGAACTTTACTTTTCCCGTTATTCTCTTGGGCACGAAGGTTAATTTACCAAAACAAGGAAACAGAATACACTATTTGTCGCCAGAAAGTGAAAAACTACGAGGCAGTGTTGTTTGATTGCAGGTCGCTAAGTGATCACATATTTCACTGGTAGACTTGTTTTTCATCTCACGATTTGAACTATACCTATATCTTAGATGTAAATTGTAATAACTCTAAGCTTACCTTGAATTTGGCACCTATGGCATTGTGTAGGTAATAATGTTCTTATGGATCCTATGCGTCGTGGAATTTGATTAGTCGTTCAATCGGAAATACATGCTACACATAATTGAAAGAATTTTTTAAATCGGATAAGTAGTTTCGGAGATTACTCCAAACATACAAACAAACAAACCTCTTTTTAATATTAGTATAGAAGTATAGATAGTATAGATATAAATTAGTCTAGTTTATTTAAAAAAAAAAACTATCTTTCATTTAAGTATTTCCAACTCTTTGGTGGGATCTTAATTTGGTTATAAGAAACTCATTGCTTTTAGCGATTTTTTCAAGTAAAATAAAAAGAAAAACAATTGAATAAAAACTATGTTCCTTTTTTCTTTAGTTTGAATATTTCGTGCTTCATTTTTGTGACCTAATCTTGCGAAAAATATTTTTTCAAAAATGTTGTTTATTTAATTAGGTACCTACTCGTGTTATTTTTATTAAAAATAATTCAAATGTATTAAGTGAACGCTTCCATTACTTTGGTAAGTACCTATATTTGAACTAAAATAAGGTAGTAGCTAAGATCCTTTCACACCCTTACCGAGATACTAAAATCATGAACGTTTTTAATTCAGAATTTACGACCTGATATTGCAATACGAAGACAATAAATAAACAACAACAAAAAAGCGTTGTAGCAAGTGTAATTAATATAAATAATAAATAAGGTGTGTGGTGCTGTGACGAGCAGACGCGGGAGCGTGGCGGGGCCCTTAGGGAGTCGCGCGACGCCGACGACTCATTTCAATATTGTGAATATTATACTGCCAGCTTTCTCACACATCTATCGGGCTTGGGCTCCCCAGAGCGTTGATATGACTTTAATGTTAGTTTGAGAATGTTTTTTGTGGGAATATCGAGTTTGCAAGTAATTAAAAATATAAGAGTAGAAATAGTAATTTTTAAAAATAAGAAACTTTTTTTTAATTATGTACCTATTACATAAAAATACATACTTAAGTATAATGTTTTTAACGGACTAGACATCAAAAAGTGTTATGGTAGCAGATGGTTGAAGATTCGGCCATCCCGTTAACGAAACGATCGGAGTTCCATTCGGTGATTTTAATGTCTTAAAATCACTTCCTGAACAACTCAAATCAAGTTGAGGTAGGTCGTCAGCAAAAACTAATTTAAAGTATTATAATAACTACAGGTAAGCATTATTATACTTACCTACCGCCATTCATTAGGAGTAGGTACCTGGGCCGTTAATTACAACTTTTTTTATTTTCCTCAATGACAAAGGAACTGTCGGCGAAAAGAAAAGTAGACAAGTGTCGTGACACGCACCCCTCGACCAGGGCGCGGAGGGGGTGTCGTAGGGACCAATGGGGGGCGGCGGCCGCGGCTGCGCGCCCGGCCATTGGCCGCGTGTCGGGGTGCGCGCCCCGCCCCGTCCTCGAGGCTCGCCCTTATTGAATTAGGCTTATCATTCGATTTCGAGTGGGGCGAGCGCGCGGTCCTCCACGCTGACAAAAACTATCACCGGCTCCCGATACCGTCTGCGATCGGCATAATTCGATATAGTCGCGGCTCATCCAATTATGCGGCTGTGAGCCTTCGCGGGCCCTCCGAGACGAGACGCACGCGCGCCGCGCGGCGCGGCGGCTCGCCGGCGAGCGTTGCTGACACATGGAGCTGGTGAGATAGCAGCAGCTACGATGGAGTACGGATATTTAAGCGGTGCTGGTGGAGGTTTCGAAGGAGGATGCCTGGGCGCTGGCGGAGGCGAGTTATCTTGGGGCGAGCTGGCTTCGTGCGGCCAGATGTCTCAAGCAGCCTACCGCTACCAGGGCATGAGGTACCAGCCGCCACCGCCGCAGTGCACGCGGCCTCAGGATGCCACTATGAGGAACCACCACATATTTCCACCTTCTATGAACTTGCAACGTAAGTACCACCGTCTAAACTGAACACGTTCCCTGCTTTTTAACCTTGAGTAGGTTAGGTATTATGAACCATAAAAAAAGAGTGTGAGTTGGACTATGATTTAGAAGTACCTAGTTGACATGGTACAACTAGATACTCAAAAATTGTACCACGAGTCTACTTGCTATGAGAGTTAGAAACAAAAACCCTTAGTTCGATTTTGCTAGATGTGACAGTGAGACAATTTTTTAACAAAGTGCTAGACAATTTCTGTTATTAGAGCATAAAATAACACAATTCTAAGGTCAAGTCTTGTACGACCTACGACGTGGTCAATTGTCGAAATTCAGACTTATCAATAGCTTTGCTATTTTGTGTTAGTTTATCCTAAAGAAAGTGTTACTAAGATTTGCACTTTGATGGTTATTTAATTAAATACAAAAACGTTACAAAAGTTCGTTTGATTACAACAGTTTCAGCGACTATTAATAATAGCTTAATTAATTTTCAGTTGAAAAGATCAAAGGTTTAATATTTCGGTCAACTTTTTCCTATTGCAATACGGAACCTTAGAAACAACAATGTCGCTAAGTTAAGTTCACATTCACAGTCGCTCTACGTCAGCTCTACGCGCGTCTACGGCGTAGCACTGTTCACTGTTATTAACAAAATATTGTTAGTAAAGTAAACTGTTCTGTCCAATAAGAATTTAGATTGTCATCCTCAGCTGTAAACTATCACCTTCCTTAAAATGGTATTATTAAATTCATTTGAATAAGGCTTTATGTATACTCAACAGCTACAGGATTATTTTAAGTCACCAGAAAAATCTCAGCTCGTAATTCTATGACTAAAAGCAACAACGGTCTTCTACGACTTTTCTAAATCTCATAATAGGGTAGTTGCCACTATGAAAAATCTTGATATGTTTTTGTACTGCACAGTTGAGAGAAATGAAATGAAATAAAATGAAATATGATCACGGCTGTACCCCGAGAGCGGTAGACATTTCTTTCAGATCATTAGGAAATTTTAGATTCAGTTGAGAGAGGTTCAAGTAATCATTAAAATAACTCAAAACACTTTAATATTTAGGATTAATTGATATTTTCGTAAAATAAATACGAGAAATTTTACTCAGGTATCACGTGACATTGAACACCAATGACAAATTATGACGACACTCCCTAACTCATCTCATACCGTAGCATAAAAAAGCGTAATAATTTTTTTGTCGAACATGAGTCAGTATGACAGTTAAATCTAAAATCTTGTAACTTCTAGTTTTTTGAATTTTATTATAGTAAGACGTATTGTTATGCATAGTTTGTATCCTGTTAAAGGTTTTTTATCTTATAATTCGAACTGCATATTTACCTCATCTTTACCAAAATGTTCCCTTACGCTAGGTGATGCTTCTAATATCGATATCAAAAAAGTCATGACAGCTGGGAGCGTTTTGGTGCGAAATGTAAATGAGTTCCTAGAAATGCAAAATAAACCATCTAAACGTTCGATTTTTACTGAAATATTAATAGCAAGGATATAATATTTGACTGCGAGACACACTATAAACTACTTTCTGAAAAATAAGCAACTAGCCTATTTTCTTTTTCATACAAAACTGTTTTTTTTATCTCTGTTACGGGTTATTGCTCTATGAAATAGAATAGAATAGAAAAAGTTTTTATTTTCCATCAACATAAACATGGGTAACATACAAATAAAAATACTTATTGACAATCGAGTGACAAGAAAATAAGGCTACCCCTCAGCATATGCTCCAAGCAGCATCATGACTGTTAGAGCGCTGGTTTTCAGTGGCGCCAAAAGCAGTTGCGCATCAACTGCTGTGTGACACGCGCATACTAGTTTATTAGGTATAGGTACAATAATGATCATAAAGAAAAGTTATACACTTCAGTAAATAAATTAATAAAAGTGCATTGCTCATGATGCATTGTCAAACCGAAGTACGACGTTGCCGTTTATGATAGAGCGTAGAGAACCAAAATAAAAAGTTGGATTTTAAATTTAAAATTACGGAAAATATCGAGTTTCGACAAAAGTCGTAAAACAAAATGTTGTTACTTTTAATGATAGGAATTATGGGCCGAAAGGTGTCTGGTAATTTAAAATTAACCTAGTATATTCCGGTTACACCTATTACTTAGGTAAAATATTTATTGATTCAGGCTGAACAATAAATACGTTTTAATAATTAATAATTGAACATTTTTAGTAGATAAAGTTACGTTAGAATCTTTTTCATGTACCGCGGCCGACGGAAAACGCAACCCGCGTCATAGTTGTTCAACTTTTATTTTCAGAGTTCATTTTACCCGCATAAAAAAATGTGTTACTCTACAGATGTAAAATAATAATTTAATGAAGAACTTACAAGGCAAAAATATAAGTCTTTTTTAATGTATAGACTTTTTAAATAACACTAACGGTTTCAGCCCTGGCCCTAATAAAACTCACCCTGTATTGTCATGTCAGCACAGAACTGAATAAATTTTGAAGATAATCGATGCTATGGTAGTTTGCTGGTAATGAGTTTCATCAGTGAAGGGGTTGTAAAGATATAACAGTTCCGAACAACAGAGTTCCGAAGGTGTTAAAAAAAAAGCTAATCAAATATGCTTACTGAATGTATCATTAATATGAAAGGGCTTTATTTGCACATTCCAATATGGTTAAATCTTTATCACCACTACACCGATGAAGCTCATTAGATTATCAGCAAACTGCCATAGAGCTACTTGTATGCTTACCAAGTTTCATGCAGATTGGATTAACGGTTCGATAGTTATGCGGGCACAAAAAAGTGCAAAATCGCCTAGTAAGTTGCCACTAAGATCTTTGTTCGCGTTGCTCACTCGATCGATGAAGCATGTTATTTTCTTTATCTGTTCCGATATATATTTTTGAAAATTATTTATTTTAAAAGCTTGGATCGTTTGGCTTACTTATAGATCGTTTACAACGATCTTTAGGTGGCTGAACTGGTTCTTATTTTTACTGGTTAGGTAGGAATTGTATTTTATGTTACTATACAGTACCAATTGTAATTGTCCTTGTAATTGTAGTTGAAACTAGACTTTTTAAATGAAATATATTTTTTTACTAGAATTTCAATCTCAAAAACGTAACATCACAACGTCACATTCAATTTCACCGCGCGCGATGCCAGTTTATATCAGCCGCCATTTTGGAAAATGTATCTACCTTACCTATAGTTTTGTATTTATTTAGGAACATAACTACCTACTTGTCAAATATTCTTAGCATTAAATACAGTTAATATTCAGTGTATTAGAAGCCATAAAAGACAACATTGATCCAAGAAATAGTTGATTGTCTCAGTTTAATGTAAAAGTTACAGAAACAATTTCTTTGATAGTACTTTTTATTGGAAAACTTTCCATGTTACTCGCGTTTTTGATTAAGCAGTATTATATCTTTATTTAAATAGATTTTTTTAACAGTGATTTTCTATAAGTACCTTAATACTAGTCCGAACCTAAGAAAGCGAGGATAGCGTTGGGACACCCTGTAGTTTACCTTACACGTCTATCGCCCAGTCTTTGGACTCGAAAAAACACCAAATATTCACTAATACTGAATATTATCTATTTATTTCTATTCCTTTTCGTTCGTACGAAGCATTTTTCCAAAATTCCACAAAGAAACGTAGGTACGTAAACTAGTGTCCTCCTTTATGATTTTACCTTTTCTAACTAAAAGCGGTTACGCGGATAAGTATAAAAACGTACAATAATTGAAGTTTTGTAAACCTAAAAAGGTGAAGGTGCAAAACCTTTCTTTAAGTTTATCTCTATTGCTTTAACTCAGTAGGTAATGCTAAAGTGAAAACGTTTTCATTTGGCGAAAAAGTGGAAGGGATGTTGCGACGGTTGAGGAACAAAGAGTAGTTGAGATAGAGATAGGGTAGCGGGGGGAGGGGGTTCTCGCCGCGTGAGCTATTGCGCCCCTAATTGGCAGCGGCGTCCGCGAGAATCTTAAAGGGAGGACAACACAGCGAGCCTCCGCGTCTTGTGCCCCCCTTGCCCCGCGAGCGCCCCGCAGACGCCCACGCAACACAATAACTCACCTCGAACCTCACGTAATCTCGAGTAAGTCCGGATTATACCCGTTAATCACTCGGAAATTAATTACAAGTTTGCGTATTAATTGCAGTACAATAACAAAATTACGTTTAAGATGTAGGCTCACATTTTCATCGCGTTGGGCGTCAGTGGAGGTGAGAAGTGCGAAATGTGTGGTGCTACGAAATATTTTAATATACGAAATATTAAAATGAAGCTCATGTCTCCATGTCAGTTTGAAAAAGCATTCTATTTACACTTCATATTTATAGGTGTTTCTATCGTGTGACATAAAATCTATCAGATGATATTATAGTTCTGTAGATACCTACATGTTTATCTGTTTACATCTATGCACAAAATAAACAGAAAAATAAAAAAGAAACCTATCGCCCGAGAAATTCTCAGTACCGAGGGAAAATGTTTATGTGCCCTAACTCAATATCTCCATTCGTATTCACGTATCGGCTTTGTATGCAAGTGGACGGGTTAATTCGATTTGGTGGCAGTACGGAGGGCAATATTTTATCGCATCATGTGATCTATTCTGTCCCAGTATAGTATAGAAGAGTGGGCCATAAAAAAGGTAATATCTCACAGTTGAGCAGCGACGGAGCCGCGATCGTAACTTCTACAATGTTACTGCGGCACATTCGAACAGAACCGACTTTTATTTTTACAAAAGAAAATATATTGTTTTGGTGAGCGCTCTTATACACATTGTTATCATTGTAATACTCTACAGGCATTAGAATCACTAGCATGTAAAACGAAACTTAAGTGATCCTTGAGGTCCTACAAGAATAAATGATTTTTCTTTTTTTCTTTCTTTCTATGTTACAACTTGAAGGTGCTAAAACTTACAACATTAATGCAATAAAACTATATAAACAAATTGTTACTTGTTTTTAACGTAACAGTGTAGTGTAGTGTGCATACTTGCTTGAGATATTTCTAATTTTTTTTACATTAAAATATTGTTTTCTTGGTTATGTTGATACTCTTTTTCAATTGTAAGTAAAAGTAGGTAATTGATCGAAGAACGATTGACACTTTTTTATCTTAAAATAATGCTACAATTATTTTTCAGTAACTTGTTACGACTATATAGTTAGAGATGAAAAACACATTTAAGTTGATACAATATTACTTACCATTCGTAGGTACTCGTGAATGTACACGCGAGAAAAATGTTCCATTTATACCAGTTTTACGGCGAACATTACGCAAATTTATCCACATGTTTATTTGCAATATAAAATATATTACCCTTGTATATTACTCTCGATATTCTTTAGTATATTTTAAGGTTGTTTTAAAGCTCTTGATCATAATTATTATGCTTGAATGTTCTATATTTGGTAACTCCTTTACTATTTCTCTGGTTGTTACTGACATGTTTTCTGTAAAATAGGTAGTACTAAAATTAGCGCGGTAATGAAAATTCAGTAGGTACGCCGTACATCTCGCAGCTAGGCAGCTAGGCATCTCGCAATATAATATCAAAAAGCAGTGTTTCTGTGAAACTGGCTTCATTAATCTTCAACCCTTCAGCTCGGCAATATGGCGATGACGCGCCGACACCCTGCATTATGGATGCCGGCAAACTTTCCTCGTGACGCGAGAAAAATGAACCACAGCTAACGTAGATGAATCGCTATCTATTGGGAAGGCTAGGAATTTTTATAAATTTTATTCTAATTCAATGCTGTGCAAACAAAATATAATTCATATTGTGGATCGATCAATCAGAATTCAACGGTATTAGGTAGGTACTATTATAATAATTAAATGTACAAGACTTTTTCCCTGTTTGTCAGTAAATTTTTGATAGAGGCTTTTACGCAGTTTAGAACTCCTTCCACTAGAAATTATAACACAAATCTCTCTTTGTTAATTTATGCACTCTGATTCATGGTCAATTACTGTTTTTGAGGTATCGATAGGCCGTATAAATAATTCTACGTGAGGTCTCGCGAATGTAGTACCTACAACTTCTTACTCCAAAGTCTCTCCGTCTAGTAATTACAAATGCAGAGCCTTGCGAGGGGTGGGGGTCACGGATCATATCACCCGCGATTTAATCGCCCCGTGACGATTAATTAGTACCACGTGTTATCCTACTTGATAGTTCAAGTACGATAACACATCTCTAGTGAGATAAAGATCTTTTGGTGTTTTTACTTAGCCATGGAAAAATTGCTAATAGTTTTATTGTAATCAGGAAAGTTAGTCTGTTTTAATGTTTTCTTTAGAATGTTCAGAAATTAATCATTAGTTAAAGTACGTGTCTTATTTTTTTAAAACATTTTCCAAAGTAGCATATTAAGAAATTTAAAATATTGTACTTACGTGGTTTTTTATCTTCAACTTATTCAAGAATATCTGTAGTATAAACTCACAACTACGTAGTACCTGACGCAATTCTTCGGAGCATGGCGTCCGACCCGCCCCGATAACACATAAACCCTGCAATAACAATGAGCGGGCGTCTGACCCACGAACTGCAAACTCAAATTAAACATCTTATGAACAGAAACATCTTGCGAGGATCCTCTTCATTAGGTCCCGCAAATTGCCCCTCCCCTTAAGGGGGCAGTGACACCCCTCCCGCTGCCTCTATTAATAATGCAAATGAGACCGCAGCTCGGCCAAGAAGCGAGTCTCGATTAATTCCGGTTCATTTGAGGTAATTGTCGCTGCGCTGCGGCTGCGGTCTGCGGCCAACTGCGGTCGCCACAATAATGCGACACGTCATGCCTCTTTCAGGAGCTCATAGTGTAATGAACAGCTTTATTTTTATCATCAACATATACCGTTCTTCTGTTAGTCAAAGGTTGCTTTCGCTTTCCCCAATGTTGTCATCCTCGTGTTGTCATACATATTTTTTAGGGTTTTGTTAGACCCGCTGCGGTCACCGCAATAAACGTTACGTCACGCCTCTTTCAAGAGCTTCTTATCGTGACCAGATTCGAATAGTATTTTTGCTGTCAAATTTATAAGATTCCGATAGAAATGTAAAAAAATGTTAAAGATTAATTATTCTTGTTTATGTCATAAAAACTAAATAGCTAATCATTTAGTTTAAAAGACAGTCGAGTGGTGGCCTTGGGAGTAATAAAATCGTATCTCCATACCGTGTTTTTTGACTGTACGGTTGTTATTGTGAAAGAATCGCTCTAAACTAAATACTTAATACTATCGAAGTTTATATATAAAGTAAACGTTCATTTTCTTTGACTTTAATGAGGATAACAACAAATGACCTATATAACAAATTACATGGATATAGTCATCAGTTACTAAGTAAGTTCGTATGAGCAAGTGCCCAACTCTGGTGACGGAGTTTTTAGGCCGCCTTAAGGCCTCCGTCATGGCTTAACGACTTTAAAAGCCGGGACCGACAATTTAATAAATCAGTTACTGAACATAGAATAAACATAACTGTATATTATGTTTAAAGAGTTTAATTTAAAAAGTAAGGAAGACTTAGAGTCTAAGTCTTCCTGGAACTCGACAGTCTAAGTCTTAGACTGTCGAGTTCCACAAGATCACAGAAAGTTAAGACGTAACAAAGTGAAATAAAAAGAAACCCGTTGGTCTCACGTAGCGAGCTACGAATGCTACGATCGATACGCTACGCGACAACCGCGCTACGAGGGTTTTTCCACTTAACTTTATATATTTATAGCTCGTAAATGCGGTTATGTGTGATTGCTTATATTTTCGGCTGGTTTTGTATGTGATGCATAAAACGGTTTACTTGTAAGCCAAAAATACAATATTTTGGACATAATAGAGTAGGTTATTTATATTTTATTATTGAGATATACATGGTGGGGCAAAATTTTGAGCAAGTGTATATTGACAATTCTTATGAAAAGATAATGCGAGATAAGTTGTAGGTACTTTTACACAAGCCTCAATGATATTAATTTATTGATTTAAATAGAATATGATAACAGTTAATTATTCCACTAATTACACGATAATATTCATGTGTCTCTGCAAGATCAAAAAGTAAAACATTTTTTTCCTACCCTCAAACATTACTAATTAATATAACGTCAGAGGATCGTACTGTAAATAAGGTTGTACGTGTAGGTATGTAGTGGAGAGGGAACGTCGGAGGGGAGACAAAAATGGCCGCTTTCTCCTGCCTGCACCTTGAGCGAATTGCACGCTTCATTCTAGTAAGACAATGGCTATTACAAAAATTATTTAACGTTATTTTGTATTTTATCATCATAGCATATGAATGCTTGGGTGTACATTAGATTTTATTATTTCTTGTCAACATGAAATTATAATAAGAAAAAATGAAAATAAAATGAAATATGATCACGACTGACCCAGAGAGCGGTAGATATTTCTTTTAGATCTTTGTGCAATTTCTAGATCCTTTTGAAGATGTCTAAGGGGGTAGTAGTAGTTCTTCTACTTTGTAAACCTTCCCATCTGTGCTGTAATGTGTGTGTGTCAATAAAGTCTATCTATTTATCTATCTAGTCAGAGTTATGTTCAAATACATAAATGTAGTTCATGCCCAAATTTTTCAGAAGTTAACTTTCCATACACGACAGGTTGCAAGCCTCAAGCATCGACGCTATTAATGTTACTTACTCCTACTCTTCCAGTGCTTTTTATATCCACCGAAAATATAATTTGATGATATATTGATATCAATTTACTTTACCGATAAATGACTCAAAAAATCAACTATTAACTACGGTAATATATAAATCAAACATTGCTAGATTTTAAGTTATCTTATTGGCTTTTTTAACAATTTTAACATAGTATTTGTTTAACAGCGGGTCTTCCATACAAAGTATACGGCGGTCACGAAGGCTCTCTGACAGAGAAGAGGAAACAGAGACGGATCCGGACCACCTTCACGTCAGCTCAGCTCAAGGAGCTGGAGCGAGCTTTCCAGGAGACTCACTACCCGGACATCTACACCAGGGAGGAGATCGCCATGAAGATTGACCTCACTGAGGCGAGGGTTCAGGTATTTATATCAATACTTGTTACTTAACGTATTCATTTTGAATAATAATAATAGAGTCTGGAAAGAGATATCAAGTGTTATAAATGAGTACAAAGTGTGACAATATAGATGAAAGTCGATGACATCTGAAGAAGGTAAAAACTGTGCTGAACTGTGAACTATGAGAAACCGTTTGATATACATAGGTTAAAATTTCATATCAGTAATTGTATAGAGTGAGCGATACGATACTTTGCACACCAATAACACCTATCATAGATAATCACGTACAACCCAAATTACATAAAAAAGCCAAACAAAAATTGATTTAGGGGATTATTTTAGTAAAAGAGAAAAAAAGAACGGTTCCCCGCGCCGTCCGTCATTTCTACAGTCCAATTAGTGTCCAGTAATTCGACTGCGGCTGACGGGCCTACGAAAAAAAGCCTAGCAGAGCGAGCGTCTAGCTAATTTCATAATAAGCGCTCATTTTTATGTGAGCCGAGTGCGACGTGTGCTTCTTCTGAATGTTTAATAGAATCGGGTAGTGGTTCAGTTCTATTGTTATCAGATCACGTAAGAGGCCCGACTTCGCGACCCACTCGCGTATTCCGGGATATGACGCCCCCGACGCGACCGATACTTATTGTCTCTGAATTTACTTTTCCATTCTGGGGAATCTTATTTTAGGTACTTACCTACCTAATACTTTTTCACCTGACTTACTTATTCATAAAAAAAGTTGGATTCAACAAATATCACTTTTGACGAAACTTTTAAATACGAACGAATTTGATAAGAGCTGAAAAATAATAACATCCATGAAAGAATCATTCAAGATTTCTAAAGCACGCGTTTAGCGGTATTTTGCCAAAACGTATTTCACCACAGTTATAACCTTTGTATTGCTCCCGAATAATTAAATGACAATAAATAAAAGCGCGATCAGTTTGAGCACATAGCCGTGTAATGGAAAAACAATCGTGTTTGTGTTGTGTAGGTACGAAGGGAGGGTTGGGGGGGCAACGAGCGCTCATTACGTTAAAAAGTGTATTGGAATGGCGGTAGCGGGGGCGCTATAAATTCTGCGGGCGGTCGTGTAACTCAAGCGCGCACGACTCCTGATAATTAAAACTCGCCTGCAAAATGCGAATTCACATATTACAATTAAAACGTAACTGCAACGAGTGGGCCGTTATTCGCCGAATATAAAATTAATTTTTATATTGCAATGTTTTGGGAGATATTGCGCGGTGGGTATGCGGAATCGTTTGATTTGTTGGCCGGTTGTTGGGCTTCATTTGGGGTACATTTGGGCCAATTTCAAGCTTTCATAATGGCAATTTAGAAGGTTAAAGTATCGTTATTGTTTATTTTATAGGAACCTAATAAGTAGGTAGGTATGCATAATGAAATTAAAAGGTAAACTATCAGAGTCAAATAGGCTTTACTTTTTTATTTTTTATATTTATTTAATTATAATGAGTAATACCTTCACATATTGGCCAACTACGGAACCCTACGTGGCCAGACACATACTTGGCCGGTTTTGTATTACTTTGTGTAACTTCTTGTTTAGTTGATATGATTTATATTGTGACAGAGTCAGTGAAGGTATAAAACCCCCTTTCATCCTATTATTCATGACTTTAAAAATACACGTATAAAACCGACGTGTCCTAATTCAACACGCTACTCAAATTCATCAGTGGTTCTTCGCAAACATTGCTTCCGCGACATGTGAGTTGAACAAACGTAAAATTAACCGAAACCTTGCTTCATTCGATGCCCATCTAGAACGAAACAAAAATATTGAATAAAACTTTGTAAACAACTGAGACGAAATTAAACCCTGCGTTTGATAGTTAGTATTCCGAGAAAAAATATTGTTACAGTTAAACCAATGACACTATTCAACATCATTTATTTCACAATACGTTCGCGATTTACATCACAATGCATAATAACGAACTATCAAGGTACACTTATCGTGTTCTAGTCTATCACAACGTCAACAGAATGATACTTGTTCCTAATAATAAAATATTACAAGACTGGCTATCCTTTACAGTGGCTAAAATAATGCCCACCTGTCCAACAATAGAGCAAAAGGAATCGCTTGAAAAATGACCAGCTGGTTTTAATACGGAGCGTATTTTTTCTGGCCACGTTGTCATAGGGACGGGGCAATTTAATCCATCAACCGTTGCACGGTAACGTCCCAGTCAATAAATTCTATATTATAGCAGACGATTTTGGTTTTATTGTTATTCCCGTGCGGCGAGAGAGATTAGTTGGACTTGGTACTGAGACAGCGAATATTCATTTAGTACTTTTGTATTGCGAATTATTCGTCTTTTTGCTAGTGTCCGTTACAAAATTGCTTGCAAAACTGTCTGGCTAGAAGTAATGGTTAATAGAACAAAGTCAACTTGCAATAACGTTTCTTAAATCAAATTAGGCACCTACTCAAAATAATTATGAGCTAATATGAGTATGTCTTGAAAAAGACTTGAGAAATTTTTACTTTTACCTAGTAAGAATATAGCTAGGTCTATTTTATCCTCCTAAAAAAAATCGATATTTACAATAAGCTACTTAAAAGCATCAATATAAAAAAAATCAAGATCACGACTCTACATAGTTCCACACCTAAATTGCACAAAGATATATACAGCAAGAATCAGTTTATTGCAAGCCGTGGTCAGTGACTGCCTGCTGGCAATAAAGATTGACACGCCGGCCGCCGGGGCACTGTCAATCCTCTCTATCTTAGATCCCGGGGCGGCTCCCCGCGGACTGCACCGTCTGATGCTGGCTCTTGCATAATTGCTGCGCGCATGATGCCTGAACTGACTGCCAAGATATTGTATAGTAGTTCATAAAGTAGGTACCTGAATTGATGAGTGTATCTTCACTCTAAGAACACCTTGCTAATCATCTTAGCAAGTTTAAATTGACACAAACATGAGTTTTTGATTGGTCGTCAAATGACTTTGGATGTCTATTCAGACGTGTATGTAGGTAGGTATTTTTGTGTCCTTGATTTAGATCTCGGCATTTAGGGTACGTTCACACGTATCATCATCAACAGTCCGACTTTAACCACTGCTGTGCATAGGCCTCCCTAAGTGGCTATATTACTTACTGATCTCTTTTCCAAAGAAGTTCTCTTCCGTTAGTTTCTTAAGGAGAAAATGTATCAAGCATTTATATCAATAAATAGCAGGGGGTTTTCTTTGAATTAGTTAATAACAATTATCATCAAGTCAAAAGTTCTGAATGATTAGTAAGTAGGTACTATTCGTATATAATCATTATTGTGCATTTCACAAGTCAAAAAGCGGAAATCTGCAAATAGAGCCAGATAATACGAGATTACAATTTATAGATGATATCAAGTAATTATTTGAGTAATTCTGATAAACTGAGGGTCGTCAAGCACCCCGCGCAGGTGCCGCGGCCGGCCGGCACGCGCCCGCACGCGACTCGCACTTGCCGCAAATGTTTGTCGCATCATCCGTCAGGGGGAGTTATTGTATTCTGGAAGCAGTTGTGAAACCATAATATTGTTATTGCTCTGATTGGAAGAGAATGTTTACTTTTGATTGCAATGGACATGTGGTGTAGGATTGTAGGCACCTATAGAATTAGAAGTACGTTTGTTAGATTTCATATACTGTTCGGTATATCTATCTAATTCTTTTATACGAGTCTATCTAGGATACATTCTTAAAAAATAAAATGTCGTGATTTTCCAAATAACACGAATTACAAAAAAAAACGAGCGAAGCTCGGTCATCTAGGTACCTACTGATTCTCTGATATTCTACTCAGGCTCAAGATTTTACATAAAAGAGACAGAAACTATTCATTCTTGATAGCTGTTGATGTATGCTATGTTGAAGTTTTGTAAACTTTGTAGGTACATTAAAAAAACGTATTTTTAATCTGTTATTCAAAGTTTTGATTCAAATTTCAAATACATAATAAACGTTTCTTACATTCCAACGAAGCCCTGCCAAACTATAGGGTCTGTATCCAAGTAGGTAATATCTAGATATTAATCGTCTTTGGTAATATACAGAAAATATGAGATGCTTTCTGGGTTTCGGCGTCACATTCTTAAATAATAAATAGATATGGGCCGTAAATTACATTAGAACGTTGTAATAATGGGACGGTTTAGTTAACCCTTAGTTAATCGCGTTGATTGCCGGCGGCTCGCGATACAACCGGATTAAGTAATCACTTAGTGGTCCCTCTGCCAGTGATTGCACGGTTATCGAAAGCCACCGAAAAACACTTTGATTCTTGTTTGTTTCTCATCACCAAGTCAAAGATCTCAAAATGATGTAAAATGTGTTTACAAGAAACTGACTTGCCTTAAATGGTATATTTTACTTTGAGAATGAGTTAGGTATTAAAAATCTAATAAAAATAGAAATGTAAGAGTAAAGAAACACACAGTAAGCAAACCACATATAGATTGATTATAAAAGCTGCGAGAAGGCTAAGAGAAACTTCTATAAATAACTTAAAACTACCTATACTTAAAAGATTTAATAAATTAATAGGGATGAAACTCATGTTTTAATCCAATAAAATGTTTGAATATAAAGCCGAGTCTCAAACTATAAAGCTCCGTCATTATTGACTCAAAACGGAATTTTTACTTTCATTCGTGGGATTTATGAGTTTCTCGATATTTGATCAGTTGACCGTGATCATGGCGCATGCAACTGAGCCGAAATATCGGAAAACTCATAGATCGTGGATCTAAATCATGGTAAATATCCCGTTTTTAGTGTTAATAATGTTCAAAACCATGATTTTAAAAGATTTACATAACTACAAGATTACCATCAATCTTGTAAATCCAAAATCGTTTTAGTACCGGCGTAGCTACTTTGTCAGTAGAGGTGTCTTGTGTTTATTTAATAGACATTTCGACTTCTGGAATAACCTCTCGGTCAGCAACATCTCTGCTCTGACTAATATTTAAAAAAAACTATAATTCATGTCTGTCGTTTTGGAATGTTTCCAGCATAAGAACAAAAAACGCGGCCAAGAGTGAGTTTAGCTCGTTACAATAGTAAATGTAGTAAATGTTTAGAACATTTAATTTGTAGTAGGTAAACAAAATGCTATTTTTACTTTTCCATGGTACATTTTACACATAAGGTCTATCTATTTTTGCATTTTAACAAATTGAAGCTTGAAACTTAAATAAAAAAAATTGTTCCTGAAGTTATTGGCTTGATAATACGAAAGACTATCAGTACAACTAAATTTTTTAGATAAAACTTTCGTTAACTTTAATTAAATTCAGTTATTCAGTCTTTTGTTCTAAGCAGGATTATTTATTTTTTGTGAGACGTACCTAACCCTAAAAATCTTAAGCCAATTCTAAATGCAACTAGACATATTAATCTCCAAAATCACAACTCAATGAACCGAGGCGTGACATTCGATCCGGTGCTGGTACAAGTACCGTGGGAAGGTTCGTCTGATTGCGCCCGCGCACCGTATCGGCCCACGCCCAGGGTACACTACTACTACATCTGATAATTCGTCTCACCCGATTACCATCGAGATGATTTTCGCACGGACTCTGACGTGTGAATGAATGAAACTGAATACAGATTATTCGATAAAATTATTTACAGAGGGACCTATGGCACATATGATACAGATAGACAACGACAACGGACACTTGAGCTTTTAACATAGGCAGGCATTTGAAAAATGAGTGTTTGTGAATGGTGAATACCAATACTAATATTTTTCATTAAGATGTTTCACAAAATTATTTCCGAATTAGAGTTATCCTAAATTTAAACTACGGCAAAAACCAAGCGATTAATGCGCACTGTAATCTTGCAGGCACCTTCTATTTACTATAGATAAGAACAGTTCATGTTGCGTGATACACACGTGATACATCACCATTTAAACAATAAGTAAAACCTTTATAAGTGCCAACAATTTACACCCTTTAATAAATAACTTATTTCGATGGCACGAGGCAAAGAAACACAATCTACTAAATTGATTCACAAAATATGACTCGCGAAAATGACACCACATTAGTTCAAATGCAAAATATTAATTTTCTATCATGTCATCCTTTTCTATTACATAGGAAGAAAATTTGAAAATCCAAACCACTTAGAGCGATTAAAAAGCGACTCGGCGTCGTAGCGCCGTAGCAGCGTAGAGGGTCTACGGAGGGTATAGTAAATGCTACGGCTTGAAGAAGGATGACAAGGTATAATTCCATTTAGTGTGCTAAACTATAAATCGGCCAAGCTATCAACATGTTTTTTTTATATTAGTAATTCAAAAATAAAATTTGTGACCAATATTTATATATATTTTAGTTAAGATTTTAGATCCACAAAAATGAAAACTTTGTTTCGTGAGAAATCTATGCCACCCTAGGTTCTCACATTAAACAAGTCCCAAAGGCAACCGCAATTACTAAAGTACTTAGAGACTCCACGACGAAAATGTTGCCCGATCAACCTTCTCGCTCAAACTTGTGATATCAGCAATCGATTGTCTTTTTCACCCTTCACCAGTGAGCAGTTTGCGAGCAATTATTTTTCATTTAGCTCGCGAGTTGTCGCTAGGTCCCTTGGGGCGACGGTATCAAGTGTAGCTCTCCTCCCTATGGAGTTTAACTACGAGTACATACAATTTGAATGTGAGAAAATTACTTTATACCAATGCGTGGGTGTCTCGGGACTTGTAATGTGGGATCTCGCATGGTTGGACGTTGTTTTGATGTTTGTCACGGTTCTTTTAGCTTGCGTCCGCCGAAAAATCACAATGTTTTATTCAAATTCATTATTGTTATGTGGATGTGTATAGGCATAAGAATAGTTTTATTATTATTAGCCTTAGGTACACTTTAACAACGAATCGCTTTCTGTATTGCTGTGTTCGTTTCGGAGCCTGTAGTGTACAGTACCTAAACAAATGAAAAATGCTTTGTATCTATTCTAAATCTATCATCGCTATTCCTTTGATTTTTGAAATGCAAAAGGCTTGCTTAACAGCAATTTTGATTAAGAAAGGCAGTCAAAACTAGTGTATAATGTGTACATTGTGTGGTCTCGTACAAAGAGTTAAAGAAAAGAGAAAGCATTTTATGCATTCTATTTTCTTTAACTTTTTGTACAGCTGGGTAAAGGTCTCCTCCAAACTTTTCGAACCGTCTCTATCTTTGGCTGAATCTCACCATTTAATTTTACCAAACCAAAAAAATGGTCATGATTCCAACTCATGATCAGCAACATAAGTGGAGTTACTATCGTATAAATACCTAAAAAATCTGACCAAAATAATACACAATATGAAATATTAGTCCAAAAAAGCAAGTTCATCTTTGCTCCATTCCAATCGGAATAACCGGGGGAGCAGAGGCGAGCCGTCACACAGCATCATGCGAGCACGATATATGGACATCATAACCGATGCTCTCCGTTGTCGTAAGTAATGTGTGATTTAGCGGTTATGTTTGTTTACTAACGAGTATTATTTGGCTGACGTTCAAGAAGTTATTAATATTTATAAATATAACAGATTTACGGAGTATGATATTCAAGACGTATGATTCTAGTGCATGTGTCAAGCAGAAATTTGGTTGATAGGTACAAAATGATTTATGCCTTTGTTCGGTGTTGGACAGACTCTGGATTGGACAAATTCCGATTACAGCCTACAATTTGTAAAAATTGTAGGCTGTGAAAATTGTAAAAACTTTCGTTTTCAGAACACATTATTTTAGAAGCCCGAAGTTTTGGCTAGATTGTACCAGGCGTGGTCGCGGGAAGACATGTATGACATGTATTGATACTGGCAGGTGTCGATTACTTTGATACAGAGCAAAGCTTTTATAGGACTCAGACAAGAACTTAAAAATATTCTTTGTTGTTTATTATAGGTATATATAACATTGCAGCAATTACTTTTCTAGATTAGGTAAAATTGGCTATAAATAAGACATGATCTGCCATACTATTCTGTCGAATATCCATTTAATTATTCCTTGACTTTTATACTTAATCATCAAATTCAAAAGCATTATAACGCCCTACATTCTCCGGAATCACAACTGCACGGCACTCACGCGCCATTTACCGATTATGCAGGGACAAGTGAGCCTATTGTCACATTACTTGGTACTCTTCCTCCTCGCGACATTAAATATATCTATATTTTACTCCTCTTTCTCCCTGCGACATATATCATGCGACAGATCGGCACTCATTTGGTTTTCACTTGGTTTGTTTTCATATAACTCATTTTATTTTACTTATTGGGAAGTTAATGTTTTCAAGTTTAGTCGTTTAGTCTCCAACGATTTCAATGAGTGAAACCCGCATAATCTAGTAAACTTAGTACAATACATTAATAAATACTAGGTATTCCAGTGTAAAAAATAGCTATATACTATTTTTTGAAAATAAGTACTAAGGTGATCAAGTCAATTCTTTATCATTTTTGGTAATTTACTGAGTAAAATAGAACTTTTATGATATAACGCTTTTAACATTAGCTGTTTATTTATATGCACATTAAAAAGTATTTTATTTGTACATTTATGCTGCATCATGAAATATGGGAATCTGTGGTATTGGAAAACAAAAGTGATCGAGATACAATGTAAGGTCTGTAGGTAGCAGAGCTGTAGAAACATCTGCCGTTGCAGATACGTATCAGCGATTTGTCGAGTCGCGTGCCGATCCATCTGATTACAGCATTGTCGCGGAAGCAGCGCCCATCACGGTGATTCATCAATACCGCTACAAATTGTTATATTTTTAATTGAAAGTACAAGGGCTGATTTAGGGAAGTGTCGTGATCAGTTATCAAGTGATTAATTGATTTAAAGTTGAAGGTTGGGGTTTGATTGTAATCTTTTATGAAACCACTAACTATGATCTGAGAGTTTCAATTCGAAATGGTTCAATCTATTTGCAACGATGTTTAGAAAAATATATCTAATAACTAGAGGCCCCCCCGGTTTAGCACGGGTGTTTTCTCTTCTATAAATATGCATGTTTTATACACCTTCTTCTTAAATCACTATTAAATCTGTCTATTGATGATAACCGCATTAGAATACGTTGCGTAGTTTTAAAGATCTAAGCGTAGGTACAGACGGTAGAAAGCGATTTTGTTTTATATCGATGTAGAGATTGTTGCGTGGATACCTATGTACTTGGTTTATATGACAAAGTTTATTTCTCAAAAAACGTAGATATGATCTACTATTAGTGTGTAATTTTAGATAAGCAAAGTAAGCATAAATTATTTTGATCTTGCCATTGGCCAGAATAAATAAACGTACCTATTTAGCATTTAGCACCCTGTCTTCATTTATCTTGCATAGATGTGACAGTTGATAAATTATTTAATTTTAGAATGCCATTAAGATGGTGTCATTCTGCGTAACGAGTGGGTACAACGTCAGAAATTGTCGAGCGAAGTGGAGTATAAACTTTTAGGAATACTATTTATGGCTAATAAAAGTTAGATAAATCGAATACTCGACCTAATATTATTTACGTCGAGTTGTCTGTATTTGAGTGATATAACTGCAATGACAATTAACTGGCGCAGCAGACATTGTACTGAATAATCCCAAATGCCACACGTTATAAAAATAAATCTGAAGAGTACCTGCATTACACCACAAACATAAATCGAACTCTTTATAATATTCGTGTAAAGTATTTTTATACTTATTCCACTTATATTAAAAAAGGCAGCTTTAATTTCTGATTGAATCATTTGAGATAACATTTATTGAAACGAACATGTAGTGCTTAAAAATACAAAACTCTGTTGTAACATTTTACGATGTATCTCTTTTAAAATAGTATATCAACTAGTCATTTATATCTTGAGTTAATAGTTCAGGCGTTTTTATTTACGCGAATAAAAGCGGGGGGCTGAGAGGTAATGGAGCGTAGGGCCGTGGACACATCTGTCGAGAGCCGCGACTTTTTGCGAGAACGGGATTATACATTCATTGCGATGATTATTCACTATTTATCACTTTTGTTATAAACTGAGCATGACTAAACAAGTTATTTTAATGATGTCTGAAATGTTAGAAAAATATTAGAGCTAATGTAGAGGATAGAGTATCCTGTTAATATAATAATGTCGTTTTGTTCTAAAATAGTTTGTTTAGTAGCTACCAAAAGGAATAAAAGTATAAGAAATATCAGAAGATTGAAGAGTTTTTATACAATTGTTTTATTTTAGAATAACGTAGGTAAGTAGATAAAATGATAAAAAGAGTGACGAGTTACGTGTTGAAAGGCACTAATATATAATTTGAATTTGGGAAATGGCTCCAACGATTTTCATGAAATTTAATATGCATAGGGTTTCAGGGGCGATAAATCGATCTAGCTAGGAATCATTTTTAGAAAATGTTGTTTTATCCGTGTTTTCAGGCAATGAAAAAAAATATCGAGCTAAGCTCGGTTATCCGTGTACCTACTTGTACATTATATGGAACAATGAAACAATAACCCTTGAATATTTTTAACATCATATTCATCAAATAAGATGAGTTGCGCTAAATGCTGTCAAATAGCCGACATACGGCCTGAATAAACGATGCATTCATCTCTTTATTATGATGTGTTAATCCAGGATTATCATCAAATGTTAACACATGTTACCAGTTACTAAAAAAATAATACAACGAAAACATAACGACTAAACAACAAAACCAGCTTCAATCTAAATTGGACTTTAGCAAGTATAAAATAGAGCTTATTAAATGGCGCGCGGGTTAAGGTGATAGAATTGGCCGGATTATCGAGGGTAGCTAATATTATTTCGGGGCGTTCAATGTTGCCTTTTCATCCGCTAAGTATAAACATAGGGGGGGTGTCGCTCGACCGCTGCTCTATAGATTGATTTACTTTCTATTATCAATATACTTTTACAAAGTTAGTACAAAATTAATAATCTTCTCAAATGGAAACTCATACCAACCAAATTATTTTTTACATAATTTATTTCTTCTCGATTATGTAGCGAAAACGGGAAAAAATCTAATACAAACTTCTTATCTAAAACACTTGAAAAAATATAATAAAACACTTCACAAACTACTACTAGGTACTTGTACTAAAGTACCTAGTATATAATACATAATATACAACCTGAAGGTTTATGTGTAAAATGTTGAGATGATTCAAAAATTTCTTTATATTATTCATTTTTGCGCTACGTAATACTTGTCTTTCCCAAAAATGGTGTAAAGACCAGGTTTACACACTCATAATTCGGTAGCTGTAATACTGGATCAAAGCGTGGCAAGGCCGGCCCGAGGCGAGGACCGAGTGGAGTCAATATTTGCGCGCCCTGCCCCTACTAATGAATACAATTAGATCATTTCGCGCGGCCTCACGTTTTTCATACGCCTCAGAGCCGCAAGCCACCCTCGACGTGTCAAATAGTCTCCTACATAATGTGAACGGTTTGGACTAGGCAAACAGTCAAGCTTTTGCGGAAACCTGCCATGTTAACCTTATTAATGAAATAAACTCTTAAGTTAGACTGAAAAAGATAAATGTATTTTGTGAAGATTATTTCAAACGACTGGAGAAGTGCCATTGAGTAGTTCCTTACCATGACACACTTTGAATTCAGTGTGTATAAAAATATTTATGTTCTAAGAGTTTGTTTAAAGATACTATAAAGTGGAGGCCAGAGTTAACAGGAGGTAGTAATAGGGTTTCATTCAATCTATTTATATCCTAAATCAACCAGACAACAAATCAATAGCTCAAACGTAAGGTTATCTGTTATTGATAATGAAAACAAAAGCTAACGAAAACAACGTGTTTGGATTTGTTTACCTCCAAAAATGTTCCAGGAAAAGGTATTACCTTCCACGGCTTATTTATAAAAGAGGTACGCTTTAGTTTTGGCACGTTCATTAGGAAATCAAAGTTGTGCAGCGTTGTTGAGTAGCCGAGGAGCGTGGAAGCAGAGTTTAACATGGAGTTGGGAAATTCTTGTTGACGTGCACCCGAATACATTAACCGCTGTTTGCTGTTTACCCGAAGCGCCACATGGCGAGGTGGCTTTGTTTATTTTAATACTCAACCATTGTTACTTGCGACGGGGGAGCGGGACTACCATGTGTCTCAACTGATCTCTTGTTAAATACTGCCCCCTGTGTTGTTGATTTTAAGAATTTAAATTATAACTTTTTGAAAACAAATCTGTTATATGGTCGTTTTGGTTGGAAATTAGTATACCAAGAAAAAATTAACCAAACTAACTATTTTCTAAGTGTTCAGTGCATTTATGTGGTTTTTATCTTAATTTGATATTGGGGGCAATTCGGAGTGTCGCAAAAGCTAAACTAACCTAACTAAAACTATTGCCATCCTTTTTATTCCCATCGCTATGAAAGGGACGGCTACAATTTTAGTTAGCTTAGTTTAGCTTTTGCGACACTCAGAATTGCCACCATTGATTGTTATTGTTCTTTTTTTAACTAAAAAAAGTATGAGCAAAGGACCAACTTTGGTGATGGAGTTTTAAGAAAGAAAGAAAGAAAGAAAGAAAAATCATTTATTCTTGTAGGACCTCAAGGATCACTTAAGTATCGTTTTACATGCTAGGTGATTCTAATGCCTGTTCCAACGCGACTCCCTACACCAGGGAAAGAATCAGGCAAGAACCTGGTGGTGTGGGCCTAGCTTTTTTTTAAAAGCGATCCCTTAACAATCTAAATAGTCAAGCTTCAGTGGGAAGCCAGTCGAACAAAGTAAGGCATGTCAAAAAAAGTAAAAGTAATTGTAAAGTTAACAAGATAACACCTCAACAAAATGTTGTCTGGCATCACACGCTACACTTGGCCGACTTAAGTGGTAGGTACCTACTTATCAAGGTAGTAAAGATATTGTATACCATCAACCGTCGAGGGGCAGAGCGACATCAGGCCACGTAATTTTATCATTAATAAAAGCCTCAATGGAATAATACGCTTTCTCTACAAGAATATTCTTTATGTACGTTTTAAACCTTCGAGTCGGTAGGTTAGTTACGTTGATTGGGAGTTTATTGTAAAAACGTACAGTATTTCCCATAAAAGAACCGTTTACTTTTTCTAAATTTAGGCACACATAGTTTATTTTTATTTCTAGTGTTAATTTTGTGCACATCATTTTTTTTCTTAAAGTTGTTTATATATTTGTGAGTGTGCAATAAGTTTACATAAATATATTGCGAAAAAACAGTAAGAATATTTATTTCTTTAAATCGCTCTCTTAAAGAGTCCCGACGTTTCATTTTGTAAATGGCACGGACAGCTCGCTTTTGTAAAACGAAAATATTTTGAATATCTGCTGCTTTACCCCAAAGAAAAATACCATACGACATCACACTATGGAAATAACTGAAATATACTAACTTAGCTGTTCCTTCGTCAGTAAGTTGCCTAATCGTACGCACTGCATAAGCCGCGGAGCTAAGCCTACCTGCAAGTCTCAAAGTGTGAGACGCGACCGCGAGGAGTGACCACACTCATACCCAGATGAAGATTCTCCGGAAGAATCGAAACATTGTCGGTATCTAAATCGACGATAATTTTACGTGAGTAATTTCCCGTGTACTTTTATAATGTCTACCTGCAAGTGTTTCAATATGCGGACCCCACTGCACTTTGGAGTCAATTGTAAGACCTAAGAAAACAGTTGAATCAACAAGATTAAGTGCTTCCCCATTTAATTTAATTTTTGTAGGTTTTTGAACCACGTTAGGCAAAGTGAATTTAATACATTTAGTTTTTTTGGCATTAAGTAAGAGGTTATTAGCAGTGAACCAGTTTGAGACTTGGGCTAAAGAGGCATTAACATCATCATAATTATCTTTAGACCTATCAACTTTAAAAAGTAAAGATGTATCATCAGCAAAAAGAACAATGTCACACATGTCTTTTACAAAAGAAGGAAGGTCGTTTATGTACACTAGAAACAGAAAAGGGCCTAGTATCGAGCCCTGTGGCACACCCATATCAATAACTGACCCTGAGGACTTTTCACCTCCTACTTCAACTTTAAGGAGTCTCTCAGAAAGATAAGATCGAATCAGGTTAATAGCTTGGTTTACGACACCATAGTACTTTAATTTGGAGATTAAAGTCGCATGACACACGCAGTCGAACGCTTTCGACAGATCGCAGAAAACTTTAAGGCCGCTTTAAGGCCTCCGTCAGTCATGGGTTAACGATTTAACGTGCCCCATTTATGTACCTTAATCAAGTTACCCATAGTCATAAAAGACATACCTACAGCATAAAAAATGACAATCTCCTCAAAGTTTTCTTAAAAAGATTTGGTGATTAAAAAAAACGACCTCGGAAATAATTGCTTCTTGCTAATGAAGCGTGGTCAGTACTTAAAATACAAGCTACTTCGACGTAATGAGAAATCATCTCATTACGTCGAAGTAGCTTGTATTTTGCCAAGAAAGCTCATTATTGTACCTCCGGTATTTTTGTTAGTCCCAAAACATTTTATTTAGAGAGTTGTTTCATTCGTTATTACTTGATCAATTAATTTAAGCAATCGACATTTTATCTCCTGTCCATCTCCCAGATAGGGCATCTGCAGAGCTTGTGCCTCGTATTTAATTACATTTGCCACGGCAGTTACGCCGAGCCCTCGCCGACCAATCGGTTCATTTGCAAAGTGCATTTCGATGCCGCGCTCCATTGTCCGACCCTGCTCTTAATTGCGAGCCATTATTTATTATTGTCATTTGTGTGCATAATTTCTCTTGTTTATTGAACACCATTCACATAATTATTTCGCAGCTATAGCTTTTAGTGTTGAGCGATATTTTATTTTGGTTCGATCAGTCGATTGAAGAATGTTTGTATTAGAAGCGCGCATCGCATTCGATAAACATCGCAACAAATTCGTACAAACACATCGGCGGACGTTTATTTGCCGCGGGCCCACGCTCGGCTTCACCGACTTCGCATTCCGCTCGGCGTCGTATCGGTACTCATTTGTATTGGCGGTGGATTTTGTATTATTTGTTTGTTTGCGGATGCCGCATGCGATGTGGGAGCTTTGATTTTTTCCAATCCGGAGATAATGCGGCGCGCGTGGGGCCCGGGGCGATCGCTGCTGCTCGCGACCTGCAATCAGGCGAGCCGAGCCGGTGTGTTCGTTAGCCGCCCGCCCGCTTGTTTAGCCCGGGCACGTATCTACGTGGGACCTTTCCACTCAAAAGCACTGATTTTCTGCGATAAAATGATGAACTTCTACATTTTCACAATTTTCGCGTTCATTTGCCAAGAGCAAATATTTCAAAAGAACTTTATTTGTAATAGCATAGCGTTATTTGGAACCATTTTCCGTAACGATCCATTAGTCATTCGGTTACCTTACCTGTGTGCAGATGCAAGGTTGTTTGCAAGTGCACAGGTGTTGGCACATACAATCAGTCAATCATAAATGCATACTGTGATGTTTACTGTGCTTCCGTCGAATGTTGATCATTTTATTGTACAAAGTGTTGTATTTGGAACCTGGACCGTGTTGAGCATAATCAACATGTCATGTTTTAGTTTGAGTGGCGATTCTTCCGCATGTTAATATTTAAGATGATGCAGCACTCTGCACCTGTTTTCATGGCATAATATTATGTCAGGATGGCATGCATGAGAAAAACTAGTATCTATTAATCTCCACCCCCAATGAGGATGAATCGCTAGTGATGCTAGTGTTTCTTGTTAATTACATGAGAATTACGGAAAGTTGGCCTCATGGTATTGACTATATTGTGTGGCCAACTATTTCAGGACCCGTCATAACTCTTGGGAATGTGCATTGTGCACATTAGTATCAAAGGTCAATTATCGTTTCACTAACAAGAACATTTGTTGCGTAGGAGTGTCGTAAAACATAACAAATTAATTTGATTGCCAGGTATATTGGTATTAGTGGCAATTCTGAGTGTCGCAAAAGCTAAACTAAACTAACTAAAATTAATGCCATCCTTTTTATTTCCATCGCTATGAAAAGGACGGCAATATTTTTAGTTAGTTAAGTTTAGGTTTTTCGACACTCAGAATTGCCACTATTGTTTTGTTAGCGATTCTGCTGCATCCCGCGGTTTTATATGCATTATTTTACAACTCAATGATATTCGTTATACCTTTTTTAATTTTTGGAAAGAATTTATGCTTTTCTATTGTAATAGGACATGATATAAAGAAGGCGTTACGGAATTGGGAATAAACGCACACAAACACAGATTTTTTAAATTATAATATAGTGTGAAGTGTATTTTCCTCGGTTGATTGTAGTTCATTGTATCATTTGCAAGCGTGGAATGAATCAATCGTGATTGCGAGGCCTACATTTTACAAACGAAGAAATATGTAGATGAGCAAACATCATCAGCGCACATGTGATGGGCAAACAGGCGTGCGTGTGATTGTGCCGGCGACCCGTCGAGTCGACAAACCATTTTTTTATTCGTAACAGTGCCCAATCAGCGCCCGTGGCAGTTGCAATTATCTCTCGCAGCAAATCGAATTATGATCAATTCGGATTTGCGCGCATCCGAACGAATATAAAACGGTTTGCATTAAAATTTGGCGCGCGATGCATGGGATGCGTTCCCATTAGTCGGGACGCTTTGTTTGCCAGTCCGAGTGCACCATGACTTGTCGTTTACCTATATTAAATTCGATTTTAAGTTGATTGTTGGTTTTTCAGGTGTGGTTCCAAAATCGACGAGCGAAGTTTCGTAAGCAGGAGCGCTTGGCGCAGCAGAAGGCTGGTGAGGCGCCGGTGAAGTCGGAGGGTGGTAAGAGGGACAAGCCGACGTCTCCGTCTGCATCGCCGCACCCCGCGGCCCCCGCGCCCGCGCCGCAGCCCGCGCACCACGCTCTGCCGCATCTCTCCCCGCCTGACCTCAAACCTATCACTTCAGCAGGTGAATATTCAGATGTTTCTCCTAACTTATATTTTTTCAGCTTTGAGCCTTCTCCTTCCAGCATATTTCGATGCCACTGCATGTAGTGGTCACGGTGACTTATAACAAAAACCTATTTGATGAGAAACATTGTTTTGAATTAGTTTAAGTACTCGATATTAAAATGTTATGGAATGGTATGTTATGTTATAAAATTATGTTATTTATTTTTACAACACCGACACCGACTTTGTTGACAAGTGACACCTACTCAGGTAAACAGAAGGTTAGACCCTACATACATTATGACAGTATCAATTTCCCAATTCCCATACAAACGTAATACGAATGTGCATGAAGAATAAAAAAACTTTTCGGTCATCATTTTTGTATTACGGGAGACAACCAAATGCCTAATAACATTTTAATAAATTATATCGCTGACTTTGCTGAGCCACTTCGCCAAACCCATAAGTTTTATTACTAAATAAAAAAAAACAATAGGTAGCATAAACTTTCCTATTACTTTAACTAATTTTTGATTTTTTCGGCTACACCGGTGCACTAATAAAAAACAAACCGATTAGTGTTAACAATAGTACTTACAAATAACCTAATAGCACAACACGTAGATGGTAAACAGAGATCGCAAATAGAAATTAATATGAAATAATTCATTTAAACATCCGTTTCTTTGATACAGACAGGCAGCCAGTATATTTCAGTAAAAATAAATTGTAACCATTTAGCATTTTCATCGTACATTCGCAATCCGACGTGGGTACCGAGTGGTGAAAGTAAATACATGCTTTATGATGTGGAATCATTACTGTTCAATTATTTTGGCAACCGCATGACATGTTTTTAAATAATGAGCTTTTTTTTTAACTAAAAGTAGATGATATTAATTTATGGCTAAGGCTACTAATTGCTGACAGGCTTAAAAAGCGTGACTAATGACCACCAGCCATTTATTTTTATGTATATTACTACCATTTTCTTCACACGGCATCGCTTGCATTGTAGTTTATTGTGCATTGTATTGTTTATTGTGCAGTGCATAGTAGGTACACAGCTTACGACAGTAATGCAGTTTTGTCATTTGGGACATAATTTTTGAATTCAGCTCATTATTTGCGGAGATTAAATTCGTAATATTTCCATATAAAGGTTTCTACATACTAAATTACCTACGTGTTAACATGCAGAAACATATTAAACCTTTACTAGTGGCAGAAAGGCCAGGACATAGTGAGAAAAAACGTAAATATAATTATGCTATAACGCTGCACGCTGTGTCCGACATGCTGATTTGCCCAATAGTATTTCTAGATTTAAATCAATTTATCTATGTAGGTACTTACTGGTTTAGTACTTGTTTCCACTGGCATAGATTAAATTGGAAATTCTAAAGGAAAGGATCATTTTCCTGTAAGTTTACCCTGTAATAAGACATTCAGGATAGCGAAACGTTCTTTTAAAATAAAAACTTATTCTAGAATCGCACGAATGGTTCCCTAGATTACAAATACAAAGTAGGTGCCTATAATAATTTAATAAAAGTACTACTCTTCTAAGACCAAAATACTTCTTTTTGCCATATGGCCAAGTAAGTGTTTCGTAGCCGTGCCATTATATTTCATTATTTTCAAAGTGAGTTATGCATTAGCTGTCAGTAACGAAGTATAAATAAAAGTTCAACAAAGATATCAGTTACCAAAAGCTTTCGAAATAGCCTTTTTTAAATAGCCACTGCAGCGCAAAAAACTGATATTCGAATCCGGTATTTTTAAACAACGTGATGTCATGTGGATATATTTAGTAGCCATAATTTTCCCGATGTTACATTGATGAAATTACTAATGGCAGGCATGAGTCATACATACCGACCAATAAAAGAGCTTTATCGCACTATTTCAGTCGCAGATTTGCGTGGGAGTACATACAACAAGGATCTTTTAGTCAACATACCGTTTCTTAATACTCATCGGTATAATAATAGGCGTTACACAGTCTAGTTCTGTGCCAATTTGAGAAGCTCTTTGTGATCATTTTGTAAAGCACAGATGGAACTTGAGGCCAACTAAACTTTTTGTTTAACATTAAATTTGATCGAAAAACGAGGTGAAAGTATCCAGCAAATAATAAAATCTCCTCACGTTTTCTCAATTAATTTTAACGTAACTGATTTGAACTGACATTAAAGTAGATTGTACACCAAAGATAGACATAGGCTACATTATGTCTAATGAAGTGTTCTCTGAAACAAGAGTTTAAAAAAGGCTCTTGGGAAGAAAACGTTCCATTAATTAAACCCTTTTCTGGTTTCATAGTAGTGTCATATAATATAAATATAGCAAATAAATTTATAACGTAGGTAAGAGTTAACAAGACACAAGTTGGATCAGCTATTAACTCATTTAAAATACCTAAGTACTTAAAAGATTTTGTGAGAAAATAACATTTTGCTATTTATGAAAATTGTTTATCAATATGGTTTTTGTTGAATTTACTTGATAATTATTCGGCTACCAATCAAACAAACACTGTAATCCAGCAAGAGCTTCAAATTAGGAATGAGTCTTTGAGATTAGCTCTATATATTAATTCGGCAAGGATTGAAGCAATTACCTTAATTGAGATGCATTTTTGTGATTGTCAGTTAGGGGTTGCGCGGGAGGCTTCGTAGTTTACCTGATAATGGCGGACTTGTGGCCGTATTAATCACATTACCGCCCACGGCGCAACCGCCAGATTTCCACTTCGGCTCATTTGCGCTAATTGTGCGCGGGATTGTCACTCAGGCTTGAATAAACAACGCGCGCTAGGATTAGGTGATTACCGCTTAATTGCGTTACCACGATTATTTCATGCCCGCCGTCCGCCGCCAGTCTGATTTCCTAGTCAGATTTGAATGCGCCAGTTTTGCTTATTTGTCTGTGCATTTTGCCTACCCTCGATTGCGACTGCACTTAATTAATATTGTACGATTTCAGTCTGTGTATAATGCAAAGCAGGCAGCTAACGATAAATTAATAATTAAAGCATTAATTTGCTTTTATTGTCTCAGAGTTAAAAAGCAATAGTGTTAGTATTATTAATTTTCTACATTCCTACGTCTAGGAACTCACGTACCTATAAAGTTTACTCATAAGCAGAAACTGAACGATTACTTAAACTAATTACTTAAAACCAGCTCGAACTTTCAGCTCAAGGACGTGTCGGTATCTTTACGATGTTTGTTTTATGATCTTTGAGTGAAGCGCTATGGCTCGCTTAAGTAGTCGTTATTAACATAACTAATGAATTAGACGATTGGTTGACCAGTGTCCTTTGCTTTGGAAGGCATGTTAAATTGTCTTTCTCCGGTGGGTAAACAAGTATTTAAGATACGACGCAAAAAGTTCTATCAGATTAAAAACATCTTCATGGGGTTGTCCAGTTACCAAATTTTTCGAATTGTTATTGAATTTGGTCGAACAGTAAATATAATAAACAAATATCCTTGGAACAGTATTAGTGTAGTTTTAGTGGCTAAGCAGCTTAGTCAGCCTCACACGTTCTGACGATGACTTTAACTTTGAATGCAACCTTAGGCTGAGAGAATGATTTAAGCGGTGAGCAACTAGGTAGGTGGATACTATAGGAAGATTGCATAGGGTAAAGTGTAGGTAGGCATCCTGATGTTGCATAGACAATCCAGTAAAGATGTTAATGTGAGGCCAAGTACAGTTCCTTTACCTAGGAAACATAGTCCTTGTTATAAACTTAATAATGTCCACGTTTCAGCTAGCAAACTATGCGACGAGTTGAATGGCCTGGGCGGGGGTCTGCCGGCGGTGAGCAGCGCGGGCGGCGGCAAGTGGGCCGGCGGCTGCGGCCTGCTGCGCCAACCCTCCGGCTTCCCTCTCCTCGGCGTGGCGCCTCCCAACTATCTCCTCTCAGACCATCTCGGTTCCCTAGCCAAGTCCAACAACCACCTCTTCTAATGCCACACCCGTTTCCAACAAAGCTGCTTCTTGTACGCTGATTCAGCAACGCCGTACGGACCAATCGAGTGAGAAGATGCGTGAGTGAATTTACAAGTGACTTATGGAAACGTCTGATTTATATGGTGTGAGAGTCACAAAGATAAGTGAATTAGTGATAAAAACTATTAAACTTGATATTTCTTGTGAAAAGGAGACAAATAAAACTCTTCGTTTGTGATTCATGGTGAATCAAAGGTGACTTCGAAATCAGCGTAGATCTAAAGTGCCGAATCGTGTCCATTAAATGTTATCGCAATTATGAACTTATAAGTTTTAGATGTATTTATAGTGAAACGTGCATTCCACATGTACGAAGGGTGTATTGTATTAGTTATTAATTAGAGTAAATGTGTGATTAAAGGTATGCTAGAAATAAAGTGTTGTGTGATAATGTTTGTAAATAAACATTCCAAAACATTGTGTGTATACGTTTACTAATGTATACTATTGATCTACAAAGAAGTTAAATAGATAACTCTACTATTAGATTGCAATGTTATTCCAGATAATATACCTAAACAACATTCCATTGGTTGGGCCTAGCGTTAGATTTTTTATAATTTAAAGACATTGTTCTAGTCATTTTACGAGTTTTTTTTTATAATAGAAGATATAAGTGAATGTATTATGTAAACACATTTTTTTTAATAGAAATCTAACCGCAAACTTATTTAAATACGCTACGTGTGGGTAATCCCAACAATTCCAAAATTGTAAATAGTATTAGATATTGGAAAATAAATTAATTGTAAATATTATAATAGGTAGTGTTGTACCTCATGTGTAAATCAATATTGCAGGTGCATTGTCGAGGGTTTTAATAAAGTGAATTATGAATCTGTGTTTATATTTTATTTTTAACTACCTTATTGAATTGGGCCATGTTTATTGTTGCTAGATAATAGTAGGAATATAGGCAGTTTTACTACATAAAATTATAAGTTGGCAATGTTATAAATTAACAACCTTATTTTCTTAAGTAAACCTAAACTTGGATAAAACTCTTCAGATTTAAATGCAAATGCCAGCTATTTAATGCTATCACATATTATTCTCAACGATGGTAAAAGCCGAGTGCATTTCTCACTTTATAGAAATCAATATAGGATATGGGTATTGGCGAGTTCACTGACAGCTAGCTTACTGGGGACCTGAGTCAGAGATGGTAAAGCCACCTGGCTAACCCTGGCTTCCTAGATGAACAAGAATCTCTATCTTATGTTTTCAATAGGAAAGATGGAAAAGTTTTTTTAACATTTTAAAAGTAGGTACAGCGTTGTTGTTTTATCTAGATAATAAGTATAAAGTAAATATACAGAAAACATGTCAGAAAGACATTGAAATTCCCGCCCTTGAAGTGTCTCGATGCGTTTGTTTCGCTAACCTTGCTTTCGAGGCAAGGGCCGTCGCACTCTCTCAGTCATCGTATTTGTAGACGCTTTTGAAGGTTAACTATTTGGAAATTGGTCAAGTTCAAAAAAATTTTACTTTTTCTCTAATAAATTAGAGGCCGATACGGGTGAAGTGACATTGAGGTAAGACAGGGAAAAAACAGCTGAAGATGACTTAACAGTTAAACATAATAATAATTAGAAAAGTTCTCAGTGGTTCTATACTAAAAGTTCACATACCTACACATTAAAATTAACTATTTGCTAGATATTATTCTCACAAGATACTTTAATTTTACAGAAAGAACAAGCTGTACTTAGTGGGTGTAGACATAAATTACAATCAAAATAATATTTTGCAGTCCTACTCTATAATATACACAGAAATAGATGAGCAGAATTACTTTACGATATTTATTGCCAGAGAAGATCATCTAAGATTATCCCTGTATTTTACGATCCATTACTCAGTTAAACTATTCCGTTTTGTATCATTTCTAAATTGAAGAAACAAGAAAATACATGACTTTCCGTTGTTTTTGAAGCTTATAAAAAACGAGATGTGACATGAGACCGTCAAAACAGCGTGGGCTATGACGACAATGACAACTCAACATTCATCTTAAAAACGCGTGCGTCGTAGGCGGCGCCCGAGTAACGTAGCTTGCGTAGGGGTGGCGTAGCACCTTCGCCTACGCAGAGCTTAAAGCCTTATAAGGACCGACTAGCTAATTTAAGCAGCTCAAAGAGGTTTTTTCTGTTGTAAGTGATAAAACTTTTCAATAATGATTACCTAAATATTCTTTATTGTATTGGCAAGTTTAAGCTTAAAGTTCGCCTAACGGTGATATTTTTATAGTATTGGATATAGTTTTGATCTAAAAGTAGAAATGAATTTTCAAACAAGTTGTCTAAAATTGTTGTTTAGATAACAGAAGTGCTATAATCGAAATTGTGAAAGAATGCTGTAAACAAAATATCAGTTTATGCCGAATGTGTTCGATCTAGCTTTTTGATTTTCCCCCGACATGTATGGATCTTGAATAAAAGATATAAAAAGTATTTGCAGTGCAACAAGGATACAAATGCCATACTTCGCTTGTTAACGGACTTCAAAAAAGGAGGAGATTTTATGTACCACTGTATCTATTTTTTTATGTTATTATGTTCACCGATAATTTCGTCGATAGTGGAGGATTATTTTTTTGTTTGAAAGAGTATATTCCCGAGGTGGTCCCAATGTTGAGAATCTGATAAGGATCTTCGGAGTTATGAACAGAAATGTACCTCAAGAGTGCAGAAAATTTCTCTCTTACAAAATTGAAGTCGGTTTAACAACATTTTTGATTTTGCCACTTATTCTTGCAGAACTGGATAGATCTCTGGTACAATAAGTCGAGAAGTAGGATATTGTACAAATATCGTACTAATACTATGATATAATGACAGACTGACATCGAAAGCATCTATTACAAACATTGAGGTACAATCTATAGAGCCACAATCAGACAAATAAAATGTCCGGCGCACGCTACGTAGTGCGCCGAGTTTTACTTTTTTACGTACACATTGAACATTAAACAAATGACATAACGTCTACATTCAAATGTCAAATGTCATTGTAGAACATTGAATTTGCTCGGACATTTTTTAAGTGTTGTCAGCTATTAGATTGTGACTCTTTAATATAGTAACTCGATGATTACAAAATTTGATGTTTGTATCGATTTAAACCAATTCGAACAAATATGAGCAAGTTGTTTTGATGAAAATGTTTAGAATAATCGTTCTTAGGAACAGGCTAATTATAACTAGGCAGAAAATAAACAAATTAAGAGTTATTGCCAATAAACAACCGGCAAAACTGCTACTTTGTTTATAATCTACTACAACAAATGAAATAGAAATATATCAAAAATGAGCTAGACTTATTATTAGAACCATTAAACACTTTATCTTGAAAAGTATGAAACTTTGGATGTATCCAACATTGAGTCAGATGCTTATTTGACTAGTACAATCATAAATGGCATAGTAAAACTTTAAACAGTACCACAGTTCACAAAGCTTTTGTCAAAAAATTAATTATTTTGTTTTCATGCAAATGAACGATAAGTAGATCGTACGTAGTATCAGTACCATCATTTTAATACAAGGCAACAAGCAGGCGATCGTACGTACGTACGTATCAGACAACCTGCTTATGTACTCAAATGATAGTTCATTTGAGTACATAAGCAGGTTGTCTGATATTATAAGCCCTTTTTTATAGCTTGGATATAAAAGTGACACCTACTGTTTAGTTTTACCGTTTCTTTCTGAATAGACTATCTGTAAGTACATTTTATTTAGCAGTATTTAGAGTGTCTTTTCGATCCAAAGGTATAAGTGGGTTCGAGCTCAATCGTGTATTAATACTTAGATTTTTCGTTCAGAAACAAATATATGCGTATTAAACACAAGCTCTAACCGTTTAAGGAAAACATCGTGAGGAAACCAGTTAGTTTTCAAATAGCGGTGATGGGCTTTGCAAGTGCAATGTGTCACGCATGAAATTCTTACTTCTGCAAAATGCAGGCATGTACCAAATACGAGTATGTACTTATTTAGTCATACCTCTGACTTTCCCTTTAGACGTATTTGAAAGAATCTAAAAGAAAATATTAACCTTACCGTGGAGATACAGTCGTGATCATATTTCATTTTATTTTTTTCTGCTGGAAATGGTTCAATCCATTCAAAGTTTATTTGCATGCAGGTGAATCACTGTTTTCAGGAGCACTGTGTCGTTGGTGCGGTGTGCGCACGAGTTTTCCAGAAGGGCGCTGCTTCGCACTATAAATACGTGGACTCAGTTTTCAGGAGTTCAGTCTAGTCGTGCTCTCAACGCGTTAGCTCCTCACTACAGTAAAACACACACACAGCCATGTCTCTGGAACGTCAAGTCCGACTTAAGGTCAGAAAACATAAATAGTTTTATCGATCTAAATTTGCTCAGTAGCTTTAAACGCATTTTTTTTCAAAATTTCGATTATCTTTTTTAACATTTTTTTTTTATTTTTTATTTATTTTATTAAAATATTTTTATGTACCTACCTATACAAAATTTAATGTTTAAATAAAACGAAACTAATAGGTATGTTAAAACCGTTTTTAGAAGCCCATAAAGATAATTCGAATAATTAAGTAGTAAATAAAAAAAAAGATTCTCCGGAAGAATCGAAACATTGTCGGTACCTAAATCGACGATAATTTTACGTGAGTAATTTCCCGTGTGCTGTTATAATGAGTAAATAAAAACTTTAAAAAATATTCAAACTTTTTAACTTTCACATCAAAGCGTTACATAAACAACTTCACCAATCAAAGGCACTACTAATATTGTTTTCTTTCAACAGCTCGCTTCCAAGCGTAACCCTGAACAGGAGCAGGAGGTTCAGGCCTGGATCGAGACCATCCTTGGCGCCAAGTTCCCCCCCGGTGAGGCCTTTGAAGATGTCCTCAAGGACGGCACTGTCCTCTGCCAGGTCATAAACAAGATCAAGCCCGGATCCGTCAACAAGATAAACACCTCTGGTGGACAGTTCAAGATGATGGAGAACATCACCAAGTAAGTATCAAGATCCACGTTATAAGCACTCCCCTTAGATATTAGCAGATCTAGAATGCCTCAGGATCTTATCTAAATATCTAAAATATCCAGGTCTTAACGATGATATTTTGATTTTTTTATGATTATAATCTTTAAACTAACACGTTTTAAATTTTTATGATTATAATCTTTAAACTAACACGTTTTAAATAATTAAATAAATCTAAAATAAATATTGGACGCATAATTCAGGAACTCGGTCTATGTGTTTTTTCGTTTTGGTGTTAGACATAGGCATACAAATAACTGATCAAACAACTATTATATCGCACCAAACAAGGTTTTGATCATTCTAATCTGGGTAGTGTTACGACACAATGCAAGAATACAACATATTTTCAACCTATTGCATTTTCTTCTAAAAACTATTAGTGAAAGAATGGTCATGGGTGTGTCAGATTATTTTTAGAACTCATAAAATACTTGTTGTTACGTTGTTTGAGCCACTTAAACACCTATTGCATTGTCGTACAACATTTACATAGTCATAAAATGAATAATCATAAACTATGTTTTTGTAGCATAATTTAAGATGAAAGTCATTACTACTTTTTCATAAAAATATTATGAAACTCAACATTTAAAATTGAAATGTCATTGTCGTTTATTTTCTGAAAGTCATATGTATACCAAAAAAAAAAAAATTCTCAATCAACTCATTTAACTCGCACACTTTAAAACAAGACCGTCATTAATTTTTTCTTATGGTTATTATCTGATGCAAAAACAACTTTTCCGATTTAGAAGATCATTGAACTACAAAGCAATTTGTAAAACTCTGCTAATTACTGATTTGTCCTTGCAGCTTCCAGGCCGCGATAAAAGCGTACGGTGTCGCTGACATTGACGTGTTTCAAACAGTCGACCTTTGGGAGAAGAAGGACATTGCCCAAATTGTCAGCACACTCTTCGCCCTCGGCCGTGAGGTAAGCCTTTAAAGATAAATAAGGTATATTCGCAAACTTCAAAGCATCTGCATTCCGCGCGAAAGCGAAATTGCAAGACTTGTGCATTGTGACTTTATTTGTCTGTACCTACTTAGGTACCTATTTAAATGTATGTCTGTGTTTTTGTTACCAAATAAACGTTTATTCTATTCTATTCTATTCTAAACTTTATTATAAACAAGTGGGCACGAAAGGAAATAGCTCGTTCCTAGTCTAATATCGTGTTCACAGATTGTTTAGTTTAAGAAACGTTAGATCTGGCGGAGCGCCAACTTCAACCAAATTTTACGAGCATCGCGCAACATTACCTCAGTTTTCATAAATATCCAAGGCCAGTTTGTGGAGGCCAAGTGGGATCGACATTTGACTCTTTTAGACTTCTCACATAGGATATAATTACCTTACCTGAATTCCTTGATATCAAACTTAAGACATAAGTAGGTACATACATACATACATGTATAAAATTAATTGGTTTTTATAAGGGTAGACAGAAACCACGGATTTCCACTTTTTTTATGATGAAATATTTTTTTAATAAATTATTTTTTTGTCTTCAGACCTACAGGCACCCTGAATGGACCGGCCCCAACCTAGGACCCAGACCCTCTGAAGAATGCAAACGTGACTTCACTGATGAACAGCTGAAGGCTGGTCAGACCATCGTAGGCCTCCAGGCTGGCTCGAACAAGGGCGCCACCCAGGCAGGATCCAACATGGGCGCTGGCCGCAAGATCCTCCTCGGCAAGTGAAGTGCCACAAGTGATAACTACCTATAAGTATTGTTTGTACAAAACTGAGTGTATGGACGCTATGCGAGACTGCAGGCATTTGTGAATATCTACAAAAGTGATAAGACGAGCATAGTCATATTGTTAGTGCTCATGCCTATCGATATTCCAAATAGCGCCAATGATTTTGTGCATAAGTGTTTAGTTGTAAGAATTTATATTTATTTCTATTTTATTATAACTTTCATAATAAAATTTGAAAAGAGTTTACAGACTTAAACTGTTGTTTATTTAATTTTATTATCATTAAAAGCTATCCTTTGAAAGTCTAGTGCTTAGGAAATTATGATATTGAAAACTTATGCTTTTATTATAAATTATAAATCTCTATAGTCTCACCTGCCTTTGCAGGCCTTCACAATAAACTTGGAAAATATAAACATTAGATTATTCCTAAAACCAAAGATAAACCTAAAATAAATTAGAAACGAAATAGTGGCAAAATTAAAAATTATAAAAACACTACTATTTTGTAGCCCACATTACCGCTATTGGATAGCTAAGGTTTCTTCACGATGTTTTCCTTTATTGTTTACGTAAGAGTTTTGAAACCACATTATTCGGATCGTAAGTTGAGGTTACCTGCAGTTCGAGGTGCATTTCTGTTCATAACTTCGGAGATCCTCATCCTCATATTTTAATAAGTAAGTAAGTTCGTATGAGCAAAGTGGCCTACTCTGGTGACGGAGTTTTTTGGGCCGCCTAATAAAGGTCTCCATCATGGCTTAACGACTTTAAAAGCCGGGACCGACAATTGAACGTGCCCTCCGAAGCACGGAAGCGGTCAGCTGAACGAACGAAGGTCTTCTTCCTGTCCTAGGACAGGTAGGTAGGGGCCTCGAGTAAAACTCATTACCCCGGCTTCAACTCCAGGGGTGACCCAGGGCACGAGGTGTTGCCTGTGAAGGCGGTGCTGCCCGACGGTCAGCTGATAATGCCACTTGCGGTCACCCATTCAAGTAGTGACCGCTCAGAACGTTGCTTAACTTCTGTCTTAGCAAGATTAGCCACGAGCGCTTCATATTTTCGTTATAACGAATCATTGTGAAATTCATATTTTATGGCTAACGACGATGACAGTTTCATGTATTCTTTTTCAAAAAAAGTCTCGAAAAAAATTACGCAGTCTATGCTATAATGTTTTTAAATAACAATAAATTTCTGATTGCAGTTTTCTTCCGTCGTTATTTAGAAGCAGCAATGGCCAAAGCGACCAATATCATACGAATATTTTCCGAAAATATTAAATGACTATTTTATAAATATTTTAGGGTTCCGTAGTCAACAAGGAACCCTTACAGTTTCATCATGTCGTCCGTCTGCCTGTCTGTCTGCTGCTTTGATCAGAAACTATTAAGAAAACTGGTTATTTGCTATATAATTTTTTTTTGGACAGCGGAAGTGTTGTTTTTTTCGTTGGTAGGCCTTTTAAAAAAATAGTTAATTACTTCAATTGAGTTTTAACTGTATAAAACGTGAACGTACATCCGAATACCAATTAATTTCTTAACATATTGAGTAACTGCGAAACTCTACATTGAGCGTAGTCCGACACGGACTTGGCGGGTTTTATTTTTTCGTGTATTTCTAACAAAAGGAAAAGATACCGTATGCTTGACATTGTCCGTACAATCGATTAAAAAAATAACTAGTTTAGTAGGGTTGAATTCGTAGATTAGTCCTGCGCTGTTGACGCTCCGTGGTTGATTAATTAGTATGTGCTTACAATGAACACCTGTTGTTCTAATTACGACGACGCGACATTGCCAGCATATAATTAGGATAGTTTAAATTCGGATTAGTTGCTACATTGTTTTGATTCGAATTATTAATAGGGTAATTATTTTTAGTAGTCATATTTAGACTTGTTTGCGAGAGTTTAAAGATACACAGTTTTATAGAAACATACATGAAATCTACTAACGTCTATTTGAACATGAACTGATTTTCTGTTCCTTTATGTAAACGTATTTTTTATACTTTAAATATTATATTTGTTTGTATCTGTTAAAGACACCGTGTCTATTTTTAGTTTAAAAACAAGACCATATTTTTCAAACTAAAAAAATACCTCACGTGAAAGAAGTTTCATTCATGAATTTAAGAGAATGAAATAAAATTAATTTGATGTTGTTTTGAATTTATGAAAAAGTGATAGGTACTACTAGGATCTAGGAATAATCTTAATTTAAATAAAATGTTTTAGTATAAAGATATCTCATTACCATGTGCGTTGTATTAGTCACAACCTACTGTGATATAAGTACCTACCTAGCCCAAGTTAAAGGTAGGTACCTACTGAGGGAATTCTCAAGATCGCTATCTAATATTCTAAAGGCAAAGTGTACGCACTGGGATATGTTAAATGTTGGCACTATTCAAATAGCATCAGGCGTTGCTTCGCTTATCGAATGACTGAGATTTGCAACCTAAATTATATGAAGGCACTTTGTCTATAACATAGACATGGGTGTTAATTTAGAGGTTGCAAAAACTAAACTAAACTTATTTGACAGCACTGAAATTGATGTCATCCTTTTTATTTCGATCATTATGAAAGGGATGGCAACATTTTTAGCCTAGTTAAGTTTTGGCGACATCTGAATTGACCACTATCACTTAAGAAAGCTACGACAAGAATTAAAAAACGCTTCGCCTATAGTTTTTGCAAAGCAAGTACCTAAGGACCTACTATATTAACGAATAAAAGGTAAGTCACAGATAAAATAGGTAGTCTATCTTTCTCATGTCCAAGTGACTGTAAAATCTATTTCTAGGGCCTAGCCAGAGACTTGGGTAGGTATTAGGTATACGAGTACTTTTTCTGTTTCAACAATCGTTCCTGATACATCAAACAAAGTTCATTGTTAATTGAAGTACAAACCCGATATTTCGTTTACTACTTTAAAAAAGCCTAAACAAAACCGTGCGAATCTATTTTAAACGTGTACAAAGTCGTAAATATTCGCAATCTGCGTCGTTACAAAACACAAATAACTCGCCATCTGGCGGGAAAACGACGCCAACCATAAAAGCTAACGCTAACGACCTAACGAGAATAACGACCAACGGGCGTGCAGAAGCTAGCGGCGTTACAACGGCGCTCAAAATAGGTTCCGTCTCGATTACAACCGTAGGTTTTAAATTGGCAGTGGGAGGCTTTTGATTCAGTCGTGCGGAGGCCGTGGTGCCTCCCACAGCTCATAGTATAGATGGCGCTGAAGTACTTTCAATTATTTTTAGTTTTCTTGGGTTCCGTTAGATGGGGCTATATGCTGGAAAATGGGTTGTCCAGTTAGCTTTCAGTATTAAGCTCCTACCGCAAGATGGAGCTACCTGAATCGAAGATGAGACTGATTAGGTGAGTAGAACCATTTCATTCATCGTCATTATATTAGTCAAAGAGGACATAATTATTTATTTTCTATGGGAATATTTTTTTTTGACTTGTTCATTCTCTTCCTTGTTAGACTGTTATAAATTCAACCCAAACTCACTATTCTCTAGTGTCGTCTAACTGAGATTTTTTGCTTGTTAAAGTTTTAGCTCTCATATCATAGTAGCTTGCCAGATAAATGTAGTATCCAAATCAATAGTGAAATTGTCTTTCACAATTTTTTTTATAAAAAATAATAATTCTTATGTTTCGCCTAATTACACATCAAAGTCACCCCATGAGTGTGCTCAAGTCAATCCACAATTAGTCATTAATCCAGAATAGAGATTTCAACAAAAACTAACTACGTATTTGCGGTTGGCAGAATCCCATGGAATCGTTGAGGTATTTGTCTGTGCCTAGTGCCGATAGATAGTCGGATTGACGCACGCGCGCGCGTCAACCAAACCCTGTCAACGAACCCGAGGGACTAATCATGGAATACTCTAGGAATATCTATTAATCATTTCTATGATCATTAAGTATTAAAAGGAATCATGGAAACTCCGGGGATATCGTTCATCCAGTAGGTAATGTAGCCTTTCTCAGATGAACACATGAACATAACCTATGCTTCACCCAATGTGTGCAATCATCCTGTCCTCAGCGTGTCAAATCAAGATTCTATCATTTGCAAATCGTCACGCCACCTAGCCGAGGAGGTAGGTATTATCATATCGGTTATAGGCTTATAGGTTTCAAAACAGAAATGGCAGGCTCACTGCCATTTAGTAAGTTTAGTTCTCTTTTGGATACACACAAAGGCTTTAGGTACATCAAAGCAACGCACCAAGAAAAGGTATAGGTAGGTACCAACTTGCATAAAGAAGCGTATAACAAATACAAACGATAAGCAACAACGAAAGTCTCTAATAATATGCGAAGTGAAATACGATGAGAATCGTAATTTCTAGAATGTCAAGATCTTGTAAAACAACCATTTTTCTTTTTCTACATGTAGGTGCAGATAATTTTTATATTATTCAGAAATAAAATTGAAAAACGGACTAAAATATTACTTTTGTTTTAGTAACAATATTGTACCTACCCATAATTTAACTAACGGTATTTACTTTGATAGTTATACACCAGGTGTTTATACTTAGCCTGGTGCTCTTACCAAATTAAATCGTGGTATGTGCTGTAATCTGGATTTTCTGAGAAACGATCTGACTCCAGTAGCGGACAGCGACGCCCGCGCAGGTCAGAAATAACACCGGTAGGCAACACTCGAGGAAGAGCCACAACCGATTTAAAAACCACCCAATGCCAATAAGGATAAGATTCAAAACCACAAACCACAATCTGTGGCTTCTGATTATTTCACATCGGTTTCAAAACGCTTGCAGGAAACATGCATTCTAATTTTCTTTTTGTAGAAACACATTTAGATTCTAGAGAGTTTGTGGATTCCTTGATATGTCGTAACCCAATTCTTCGCAACATTAGAACATAACATTGGTAATTTTCGCCTCGAATCTCAGTAAATAAGTTCATAAATTAGGACAAAAACAGCTGAATCCATAACATTATTTAAAATGAATAGCAGTAACTGAGAATCAGGAAATCTTTGTGCGAATGATCTATTCCAGCGATCGGGTAAAAATAACCTGAGTGGTTTTATTTTATACTTAGAAGCGGTTGGCAACATATTTTCAACACAAATGGTGTAATATTTTAGTGCTTTATAGAAAAATAGCATTTAGCTTTCAACGCGAGAGATATACATCATAAAAGCTTGTTGAAATAATGCTAAGTAAATAAGTGGGTATCTAATTTCTTACTTGTTTACTACTAAATTTACAAGTTTGTCCTACAATATTTCATCAAACAAATTATTTACTATTCACTTAAGCCAATTTTATTTTAAAACAAATACATTATGGTTTGAAACAATTCCTGAGATAAATACAATGCAAACTCTACGAGTAAGTACCTACAAATTGCAAATTATTGTATCACGTAAAAAATTGTCTCACAATTTGTTTTCCAAATTTATTTATTTATTTTAAGGATTCCCAACATAGGGTACTGTACATGCATCCATTGATAATTTTCCTAACCATGTGATAGAAAGATTAGGTACCGGAGTGATTGGCTAGCAAAAATTATTCATTGGATTTTGATGAGGTTAAATTTTTAAAGGTAGGTACAATTAATAAGAGTGTTTAGGGTTTTAACCGCCCACTCAAATAACGTAGTAGCTATAATGAAATTATTTCGGGTTTCGTAGACGAGACGCAAAAATTTATGAAGGTAAACATTCTCACAATAATCTAAATACTTATGATCATTTTAATAGCATAGGTATACATAATTATACAAATGGGTAACTAACCTCTTTGATCTTAAAAAATAATTGGGGTCGTTTAATTTGAACCGGCTAGGTAACCGCACTGCCAAGTAGGTTAATAATATACCGTTGTGCTAAAAATGATTTATGCATCCTAATGCTGTAAACAAGTTTGTGTGAGAAAGTGAAAGATTCATGATTACCGACCGCTAAATGACATTAAAAAGTCAACAGTGTCGAATTGCATCGACCTGGATGCACTATTTTCATAATACATTCAAAAGAACTGGTAGGTAGGTACGTACCTACTGATAATTGGCAGCAAAAAATATAACAAAGATATTTTATTTCAAGGAGTAAACAATATTGAGCGAGACCGTACCTACCTAAATGTTTCTCATTTTGTTGTAGAATAAAAACAAGTAAACATTTATGATTTATTAGGTTGCTGTAATGTGTTTTTCACTTCACTTTAATTATCTTTTCGACTAATGTAGACGTACTGAGAAAATATGGATACCTAACAATTATAATATTACCACAGAATAAATAAATAAAATATAATTTTATATTTATAAATCAATTTACTGCAAAAAAGGGCAAATTAATTATTATGAAATTAAGCACTTTCTGTGACTCCAACGAAGTAATACAAATATTAAACTGTTCATAAAATTGTCAACAAACTATCCAAGTACAAGGAACTAATACTTAGTTGTTATAGGAAACAATAACTCGTGGACTCTATTAAGAGAAGCGCCTATTAAGAAAACTTTCTGAATCGGGAACAATCATAAATTCCTTAAAGGCGAACGTTTCAGTTCCGCGTGTGGTAATATGACTTCTGAGAAAGTGTTTCAAATATGAAGAACTAATAAATTTATATCTGCAACAAACAGACATCACATGAATACTTAGTATCTACTCATATATGTAGGTATTTGGATTAGAATGTTTATAGATTACTTTCTCAAAAATCCGCCATCAAACAACACTCTAGTGATCTAGAAAACCGATGAAAAATCAAACTGAAACATCTTTTAGTAGTCCAGATTTACACCGCAGATAAACGGCTTCAAATAAAAACTTTTGTGCGTCCAAACGCGCAAGTTACCTCTGAAATTTTGATATGGCGTGGGCGAAGCCACCAGCCAGGGGCATGAGTAATACAGAGTTTTGCAGAGCTGAGTAACCACTCGGTGGGCTACCGTTTTATTTTAGCATCAGCCTACACAAGCGCGGAGATACCACACCTGCGAGTGAAAATTTAGTCATAAACACCTGGATGATATTCAATACGAACGGGAAATATTTTTTGGTGAATAAAGATTCTAGGTCGTGGAGTACACTACATTGTTATGATCTTAAATACGACTTACTAGGATAGCTAGAGGATCAGACAATCTACAAAATAATACTGATTATCCCTTTCGATAATCCCCTTTGAAGGGCATTTTTGGACAAAAAATCCCCTACTTACCTGGCTATAAGGTATAAGATTTAACTCTAGTGACTTTTATTTACTACTATTCTTGTACTATTATTTATTCTGTGCTTATTGGTGATGTAAAAACTATGGTGGGACGCAATTACTGCCAAATAAAGCTCAAGTTCGTTGTGACATAATGAAATGGGAGGCTTTTGACCAACAATAAGGCATTATGGGCCAGTAAAAGTTGTAAACATACAGCTTAGTCGATCACAAGGCATTGCAGAGATATTTGATCTAGATGTTCGAGATACTATTCTAAGAATAGGTACTTTGAAATGAAGAATTTCTTACTAATTCCGTGTTAGTGAAATGGTTCGCATCAGTATCCAGACACATTGCTTGTTTTTACGTAACAGCTCTACAATAACAATTTTATTTAGCGGTCAAGGTGTATTTATATATTGGCACCCACACATCACATTGAAACATTGGATTAATTATGTCTGGTAGGCAACAAGGTAGCCTTAATTTCCTAGCGTGTATTATAATAATATCTATTACAAATAATAATAAAAAAAACAGTCAAGTTGTATGTTTGTTTTCTTGCTCTATTCACGCCTCAAAGGCGGAACCAATATAAAGCAAGTGTATGACATGAATTGGCTAACTGGACCTACCTAAAACTATATATTTATTTATGTAAAGACGCTCTTACCATAGGTACGGGTGAGTGAAGTGACTCAAGCAAACATTTAAAACGCTAAACTCAATAAATACTTACTATCGATCAATATTCATAAATGTCATCATTAACATCTCGCTGCTACATCTGAAGCTCTTAGGAAAGCAATTACATACAAAAATCTTGCTAATTGGCCCTAATTGCATTGCATTACACTATATCGATAGATTATTTAAAAAAGAAACATAAACTTCAGAAACAAAAATACACTGCAAGGATTTCAGTAAAAAATGCAGCTAATTAAAATTCCTTCCTTCGGTTAATTACATCCATCATCTATGAGCACGCTTCAATGCATCATCAACACAATGTTCCAACTCCCAAAGAACTGTGGATAATACATACAAGAGTCACACGACAATATTCTAGAAATGCTACTGTTTCTTGTGGCAAAAGTCCATACACTACGACATAGATAATATAGGTACCTGTTACAAGTTTACAACACATAAATAAGAGCCGTGTTGGCCGAGTTGTATTGAGCCTCAGCTTTCGGTCCAAAGGTCGTGGGTTTGAAACCCAGCATACATTATTAAAAAAAACTGATAATGCGAATAATTTTATGAGAAACAGTATTTTTTTTTGTGAAATTGCCGTATCGTGTGAACACAGACTTTGATCGCGCGCCAGCAACAAACTTTCAAGCAATTGTTTTTGAGTACCAATAAATTTTATTTCAGGATAAGTACAGGGTGTCTTCAAAATATCAGACAACATCAAGTGCCTCCACGCGGTAAATCCACGGAGCGGCTACGTGCCCAGCTGAGGGCACAAGTGATTCAGAAAACTCTGACCACGGTAATTTATTTTGCTATGTTTTTATGAAACTCAATTTTGTAGATAAACACTGTTAGAAGTTTTAGATCAAAGATCTATCGTCATGATCCATTTCAAATATCTGATTCATTTAGTGGTTACCTGCACAGTAATATGAAAATTTACTTATTAAGGGAATATGAATAACACAACGAAATGGTACAAAGGCTAGTCTGTGCCACTCGACGTACCTACTCATACGAGACCGGTAAACAAAAATACTTGAATTTCTATTAGAAATAGTAAATGACTTTGAATTTTCTAAAGTGCCTTAGAAAAAGGTTGCATTTAATCATGCCTAACTGGCACTCAATATTGTGTACCTCAATGCTACCTATAATTTTTTATTAGTTACCTTAAATCTAGCTTAAATATAAGCATAAATATAAGCTAATAAATATGCTGCTAGCATAAATATAAGGTAACAAATTTTTTACACGGACATCGCAATAAGAAAGGGCTTTCTAATTTCAGGTCTGTACCAGGAGCAGCATCAGCATCACTCCAAAATGTACAGAGTACGCCGGCGATCTTTTGGGTCGCGCGCACAATATTGACGGTCAAACAACCTGTCTGCCAACTAACACCTGTAAATGCTCATGCCAGGTAAGCACCTCTACATCACACCTGCACTAAGATACTTTGTGGGTCTAAACTTATTGAATTCTGAAGTTCTAGTTTCTTTTGCATGATATATTTTCTCTTTCACAACAGGAAATGCTCGAGAGTTGCCAGAGAATCAGCTAATGCCGACCATCTCAGTCAGAGTCACCAACAATACCGTGATCAGACACTATATTTGAAAATAAAATTAAAAAGCCATAAGATAGTATGGTAATAAGTAAGCTGTAGGTAGTAAACTAAGCGAATGCGAATATTTTAAGTTTATTTTGTAAATCATTTAAGTAATATTTTTAATAAAAATGTCGACCGTAAAATTGAGTTAATGGATTGAACTGATATATCTTCCCAATTTATAGAGATGCAATCTCTTAGACATAAAAGTAGTTTCAGTAAATTTTTGCGCGAGGTACTACAATTGAAAGTTTTCATAGCCAAAGCTTTTAAAGCTTATATTAATTTCTTCAAAAGTGTCAATGTGCCTAAGTTCTTAATAAAATAAGTAAGGAAACTTGTTCATTTTGTAGGATATGAAATTAACGTTGCCGTGTGAACCTAGTTTTTGGTCACGTGCCAGCATAGAATTTTCACGCAAGTAATTTTTTAGAGACTTATTTCACGGCTATAAAATTTATGTTACATCTGATAAAATTTAGGACTAAAATAACGATGCTCTCAGACGCTACGTCTGTAGCGACAAAATTAGGGATTTCTGTTAAATCAATGCCAAGTTGTATTTAACGTAGGATGCTGAATTCAGATAAGTAGACCAGGTACATCATAAGGGCAATGGTAAGATCTATTAATAAGAACCGATTAATAAAAGACGACAAAAATTTGCTGATCTTTTGCTTGGCGAAATTGAAATAGGTACGTTACTTTTTAAGTACCTACCTTCTATCATAAACGAAATAGCATGCTACTATGAAAGAAAGACTTAAGTTGGTTTTGGACTAAAATCAATTTAAGTCTTTCTTAAGTTAGTAAAAATGTTAAAGTTAGTCTTCTTCTTCTTGCCCTTATCCCACATTACGTGGGGTCGGCACAACATGTGTATTCTTCTTCCATTTCCCTCTTTCAGCCGTCATCTCAACATTCACCCCTTTCTTACTCATGTCAACTTTCACACAGTCCATCCATCTTTTCCTTGGTCTACCTATACCACCACAGATTATATAAGAGAAATAATAAAACCGGCCACAGAATTTTTTTTTAGCCACGTGGCCAAACTTCTCATTTAATAACTAAGCATCGAGAATTTGACATAGCCTCTAATAAACTAATTTATCTTCTTTACAACGCCAACTAAAAATGTTAAAGAAAGCGTCAAGTCAATATCAACAATTAATTTTACTTGTCCTTCTGATTTATACATTGCCCACTAATTTACTAAGTCGGCCACGGAATTTGCAACTCATCACCATTTTACGTTTTACAGCTTCAATACAAGCTCCTCAAAAATTAAATATTCAAGCTTCAATAGACAACATCAATAATTATAACTTAGCATGTAAAATAATACTTCATATTCTTTTATCGTGAAAATAGCCTCTGTACGATTTGACGCGAGTGCGCGACATGACAGCAACCGGCCATTTGCACCAATCAGAGAGATATAAATGATTTTATTTCAATACACAAATTGATGTTTATAAATAACGTGTTTTATTATGTCTGTCCTCAATAGTTCATATGTAATAATAGTAGAAGAAATTACTTAGGTTGTATCCACCCAGATCGAAATCAGTTGGTTAGGTTAGGTTTGAACAGTGACCACTAACGCGCGAGGCGAGCGAGCGTAGCGAGCGTGCCGCGGCAGCGGCCGCCGAAGCGCCAGTAAAATCCCACTATCCCACTAATATTATAAAGGTGAAAGTTTGTGTGTGTGTAAGTATGTAAGTGTGTTTGTTACTCTTTCACGCTCAAACGGCTGAACGGATTTGAATGAAATTTGGTACCAGATCCCACTAATATTATAAAGGTGAAAGTTTGTGTGTGTGTAAGTATGTAAGTGTGTTTGTTACTCTTTCACGCTCAAACGGCTGAACGGATTTGAATGAAATTTGGTACCAGAATTGCTTATACCCTGGAATAACAAATAGGCTACTTTAAATTCCTGAAAAGTGCAGTGTTCCCGTGGGATTATTAACCAAATTATTCATCAAAATAGTTTCGGTAGTTTGGCAGTGCAAAAGGTAGCTGTCAGACAAAATAACTTCATAGATGGCAGCACAGGCAAAAATTTAACTCCACGCTCGCACGGGTGGACGGATTTGAATGAAATTTGGTAGCAGGATTGCTTATACCCTGGATTAAAATATGCGCGACTTAAAATTCCTAAACAGTGCATTGATTCCGTGGGATTATTAATCAAATTCATTAAAATAGTTTATACTAAATAGTTTGGCCATGAAAAAGTTACAAAATAATTTCAATAGATGGCAGCACAGGCAAAGTTATTATTCCTTCACGCTAAAACGGCTGGATGAATTTGAATTAAATTTGATAGCAGGATTGTTTATTTCCTGGATTAACAAATAGGCTACCTAAAATTCCCAAAAAAGGAATGGTTCCGTGGGATTGTAAACCAAATTATTCATCAAAATAGTTTGGCCGTGAAAATGTAACTGTTAGTCAAAATAATGTTAATAGATGGCAGCACAAGCGAAGTTATAACTCCTTCACGGTAAACGGCTGGACGGATTTGAAAGCAGGATTGCTTATACACAGAATTAAAAAATACGCTACTTAAAATTCCTGAAAAGTGCATTGACTCCGTGGGATTATTAATCAAATTCATTAAAATAGTTAATACAAAATAGTTTGGCCGTGAAAAAGTACTAACTGAAAAAGTAACAAAATAATTTCAATAGATGGCAGCACAGGCAAAGTTATTATTCCCTCACGCTCTAACGGCTGGAATTTGAATTAAATTTAGTAGCAGGATTGTTTATTTCCTGGATTAACAAATTAAAAAGGAATGGTTCCGTGGGATTATAAACCAAATTATTCATCAAAATAGTTTGGCCGTGAAAACGTAACTTTTAGTCAAAATAATGTTAATAGATGGCAGCACAAGCAAAGTTATAACTCCTTCACGCTCAAACGGCTAGACGGATTTGAATGAAATTTGGTACCAGGACAGTAACAGTTGATATCCTGGATTAACACATGTCATAGGCTACTTTCAATCCCTTAAAAGCGTATTGTTCCCGTGAGATTATCAAAATACTTAAATTTTGCTTCTTCAAACTCAAACTTAACGAATTTCAAATATTTATTGGTTTTTTTTTGTCCCCATAATCTCACGGAATTGGGACTTATGTACCGTACCTACGTATATAAATCCCCGATAAAAATATTTCTGGCTCAACATAAACCATTAGGACAAAGTTTATATTTGTGTCTTCAATTAAAATTCGGTCTTCAAAGCACCTCGTCATCGCTATTTTATTATATTTTCCCACAGTTTCGGCTCGCTTCGAGTCTAAAATCCTCGCTACGCTTGCTTTGCTCGCATGTAGCTTTTTTAATCTTTTGCAAGCAAATTGAACTATGTCAGGTCATAGAATAGGAACAGACCATCAGTCAGCCTTTTCTATGAGTACTATAAGCAAAATCAAGTGTCACATGACGCATTTTTTTTTAAAAATTCGGCTCGCTTTGCGAGTTTAAAAGGCTCGCTACGCTCGCTAAGTTCGAAGCTTACTATGCTCGCTTGGTTCAAAGCTCGCTTCGATCGCACGGTAGCTTCTTGAATATTTTGCTAGCAAATTGAACTATGTCAGACCATAGAATAGGAACCGACCAACAGTCAGCCTTTTCTATACCTAAGCCCCATAAGCAAAATCAAGTGTCACGTCAGGACGCATTTGTTTTTCAAAATTTCGGCTCGCTTCGCTCGCACGGTAGCTTCTTGAATATTTTGCTGGAAAATTGATCTATGTCAGACTATAGAATAGGGACCGACCAACAGTCAGCCTTTTCTATGAGCACCTTAAGCAGAATCAAGTGTCACATGACGAATTTGTCTTAAAAATTTCGGCTCGCTGCGCTCGCTTGGTTCGAAGCTCGCTTCGCTCGCATGGTAGCTTCTAACTGTGTAAGACCATAGAATAGTAACCCACCAGCAGTCATCCTTTTCTATGAGCACCAAAATCAAGTAACACAATGACGCATTGGTCTTCTCTGAGCAAAATAAAAAAAATTATGAAAACTTTTTCAATTACTTACGTAAGAAGAGAGTAATTTTTTCACTCTCGAGGTGCATTTTTATTTATATCTCTGACGATTCTCAACAGATCATAAAAATAATCATCAAAAACGGTTCACCCAGTCGACGAATTGAAAACCTCCTCCTTTTTTGAAGTCGTTAAAAAATTTATTAACTTAGGTATTCACCGCGGGTAACACCGCGGGGCACAGCTAGTGTGGAATAAAAGTAATCGGCCACCAAGATCGAAATCAGTTGGTTAGGTTAGGTTTGAACAGTGACCACTAACGCGCGAGGCGAGCGAGCGTAGCGAGCGTGCCGCGGCAGCGGCCGCCGAAGCGCCAATAAAATGTGGAATAAAAGTAATCAGCCACCAAGATCGAAATCAGTTGGTTAGGTTAAGTTTAAACAGTGACCACTAACGCGCGAGGCGAGCGAGCGTAGCGAGCGTGCCGCGGCAGCGGCCGCCGAAGCGCCAATAAAATGTGGAATAAAAGTAATCAGCCACCAAGATCGAAATCAGTTACGTTCCCTATGCTGCCTTGTGCTTGAGAAGACACAGTGCTCTTATTCAAAATGAAGTGTTTAAAAAATTTATGAATACTAACATAATTCTCATAAACTATTATGAAAATAAAGTTATGAGTAGTGGCTTTAATATACTATTTGATGACAATTTTAGGTAAATTTATCGATCGATAAATGTAGGATGACTTACATTTTAAACATGCTAAATTATAAAATTAGAAGCTAAAAGAATTACTATTTTGGTGTCATATATTAATATTTTAGAAGTTTGCTATTTGAATGCATGCCACAAATATAGATGCTAAAAAATAACCACCATGCTGAGTTATATTTACAGTGGCTTACATAGAAGATAACTAGTGGCTAAAATACTATTATTCAGACGCGCGTGGTTGTGGCCGACTTAGTAATTTAGAAGGTAAGTTATATTTTCTGAGGCGAATAATGCTATTAAAAAGAAGCTCGTTTAATTACTACCCATTATATAATACATACCCATATAATATCCATCCACATACATATTAAATAATGCATATGAGTCATGGATTAAAACTTAACTAGAGACTACTATATAGATATTAGTAAATAGAGATTTTTTTTGTTTATTTAGTCTCTTTCCAAAACAAAGCCGTTAGCCGTCTGTTATTTTTGCAAATTCAAGTGTTGTTTTTGGATCAGTGCGAGATGGAGGGTGAAAAATTCTAAATGAGTAGAGTAGAGACATCTTATTGCTTGAAAAATATGGCTTGCTTATTGTCGAAAGGACAACGTTATTCATCACACAAACATACTAAGGCAACATTGTGTCATACCGTTGGCCCATAAATGGTTTGTTCTGTGACCCTGTTCTCAATCTAGTAGGTAGTAACTCAATGCTTTTGTGAAAACAGCTGTTTATTTACTTTAAATTCATTAGGAAGCACAGATCGGGCGCTTAGCACACGCATTTGTTTCTTTTTTCTGGAACACAATATTGAAAAAAGTCCACTTGAAAGACTTCGGAAGACATTAGTGGTTCAATTAAGCTTATAGATGTTTTTCTCTCTTTTGAATTTGAACTTGAATTTTAAATCTCTTCGCTTGAATGTTACTTATATTAAATATTTATAAGCCTATATATAATGCAATTCCAGGCTAGAATCTACACCCAAGATTCATCTAAATCGGTCGTGTTGAGTCGCAAGCCTTGTCATTGGCCTCCGGCTTACAGGCGGCCTAAAAACTTTGTCAACAAAGATGTTCACTATACGGACTTTAGTAACAAACTTCCAGATTATAATTTTAGTTGGATTCACTCTCAGACCACATTACTCATATAATTTCAAGTACCTAGGTAAGTAATATGAAGCTTGCCAAAGTTTTGTAACATTAAATCTAAAAGCGTCGAAATGCAGTTGGATACAACATACAACCGTCTAGGAGTGATGCATGATGAAATTGTTTACCTTTACTGTGAGTCATGCGAGCATGTAGCACTAGTAAGGTCTATGACTTTACTTGCGTTATTTCCTCACAACATTTTGGAAACTACTGCACTAGATGCATACCTACAATAAAATTTAATTTTACAGTTTGTGTAATCTCACGGTAAGAATGTTTCAATTTTTAGTTTTATATATTTCGCGTATAACATACTTATAACATACTTGCCAATAAGTGACAGATAAGTGATAGACTTTATAGATTAGATATTTCGAAAAAGCTTGATTGGTTGTCACTCTCAAAAAGTAAAGGCGATATATTATATAGTAACTGTTGAGCTTTATAAAGCCTGTTCCAAGTCACTGCAGTAGGACCAAGATAAACTGAAATGACTGAAAGATTAACCAAAGTGCAGAAAGGTAACATCTGTCTTAGAAATAGGAATATAAAGTTGAAATTATACGAAACTTTTGTTTGTTTGTCGGTCCTACCTATTCAGTTATATCTGAGTACTTACATTATAGTGACAAAAGATTTATAACAAAGTTATTATTATCAAAATATTAATAGACAGGCAGGTGCGGGTAAATTGGCATGAGTTCTGCTGTGTCACAATGTGACTCTTCTGGACTATTGTAGACTTAGGAATATGTAGGTGTTTTTGTTTATTTCTGTCATGATGAAAACATGCCCCATAATAACATCTCCGACAGAGACTTAAATTGATAAGTACTGATTTCATTTCATAGTGAACATGTAAGATATTTGCATGGTAGTGACTTTCGAGAGTAGGTAACTTACCTATGTTGTGTTTTTGTCATGGCTCTATTACCTACTAGGAATATATTTAGTTTTAAGAAACGTGATTACAATTAATCTTAGCAACTATCTTTTTCTAATTTATTCTGAAGTAAAAATCTATTTTTTTTGTATTTTATTCTTCTCTGAATTTGTTTGATGACACGAACTTTCTACTGATTTATTATATAGGTACGTAAAGATAAACAATTATTTTATAGTTCTTAAATTTAAAGGATGATGCCAGGGCTTCTATGGAATCTGGTCTCACCTTCCAATAGAAAAGTATTTTTGAGCTGAATAAAAGTTACTTTGGCACCAAGTTCCAAATCTTATGCGGGCACCACGATCTTGGACGATTAATTGGACACAAAGTTGAAGCCAATGTGTGGAGCCCGCAATACTCCGTTCAGAGTTATTCTTTATTTAACATAGTAGTTTTATCAGTAGCGTAAGTAATGCGATTTACGTAATAATTGCATTTTTGTGCTTTACCTATACACTACTAATATTATAATCAATTACGTCACTGAGTCGCAAACCTTTTGAAAAAAAATGTGAATGTTAAACAGATGTTAACGTTGACAAAATGTTTTTTTTTCACTTCTTCCGGCTCTACCAGCATCAATTAGGGATGTAACTTCTTGCCAAAACATTGATTCAGGTTCCTAGTAGAATCCATCCAATGCGACCACATTTGGAATGTACCTACACGCGAATGAATAACATCTTATAATAGCCCATCTTGTAATATCTGACGGTCTGTTGACATCCTGTTATTAACTGGTGCAGTCTGCCAATGCTGTGCCCGTCTATCATTATGAACCTAAATTAAAACATCTAGAAGTCGATTAGATTCGATAAAATTAGTGATTTGAGCAATGGGCTGAGAATTGCAAAACATTAAATTGAAATATGAATATGATTTTATTTCCAAGGTGTGGTAAGACTAGGTAAACAAAAGCTGAAATAGTTCTTAAAAAACTCCTGAAAAGATTTGAGGTAGGTAGGTACTCTTTTCAGGAGTAGGTTATTAAAGTGGTTGGAGGAATTTGATTTTTAAATTTTCAGAAAATACAGCATAATTTGGTTGTTTAGAATCTAAACAACCAAATGAACCCCTTATTCTAAACTCTAGAAGACCTACATGATTACAGAGATAGGATACAAAGATTTCTTGATACCAAATGTTATGATTCGTATGGAGAATCGTGTACTTAGTTCTTACTCCAAATTTATTGTTATTTACAATTAGATTACCTAATAAGTGGAAGGAGTCTGCAGTGGAACGCTACGAGCTCATAATAATTTACAATACCTACCTAGAACCACCAAAGCTGGAGACGGTCTTAGTTTATGCTTGTATTTACGTAAATTGTATGAATAATAATCAATTCTAAATTCTAAATTTAACTTATGAACTGCATGTATTGTTAGCCACACTTTTACTTTCAATCTCTTAACAATATTGGTAAGAGCTATATCACTGTTGAGAATAACAGAGAATGATTTACAGATACTTTCAATTTCCTAAACTTGGCAAGACTAATGAACACGTACAGTTAGTGTGAACCTGTGTTGCAGGGTTACTCTGAGTGTCTAAGGGTGAGTACCTACTGGTGGTTAGTGATGACGATGGGTAGATGGGGGTGTGAGGGCTAGGGGTAGCAGGAAGGGAGGCGCAGGTGAGGGCGGCGCCCCCCCGCTGGGGCCGTGTGCAAGCCGCGCATAGACTACATCGCGCGCTGCCCTCGCGCATCATTCGAACTTCGCGCTTCGCAGTCTCGGCATCAACGCCTTCGACTGTACACGCGTTCGGGAGCTCGACTCTCGTAGCGAATCGACGAACAGGTGCGTTTTCCGGTGAAAGTGCACATGCCTCACATAACCGCGAGTGAACCTACGGCTTCTTCCTAATGCGAACTATTATTAGCGATGCAACCGCGCTCCAGCGTAACTTTACCTGGACGCCCCAAATTAGGCGCGCAGGCATATCGGCCGCCCTACGCTCCAGCGTCTTAGTTTACTTGATCGTGCGTTCCAAGCATTCGGAAGAGGCCCGCGGTGCTAGTATAACGCTCGGTAATGTGTGGTCGTTGAGCAACAAAGTGCCTTCGGATGCATTGAAGTGGTGCAGGCGACTTGGATTGCGGCCAACGGTTTCTGCATTTAGAATAATTGATAACGATGCGATGTTTTATAACATGGTGCTCAAATGTGATGTCACATTATAGTGGAATGTGTTGTGAACAGGGATGATATATAAATGTGCTCATTATACATTCGGACTTCAGCCGCGCCGCACAAGTCGCCTCACCTCGGAGTGAAAACTTTGTGGACACGAGACTCAACAGTAAATATTTTGTTTCAGGATAAGTTAAGCAAGCACAATGCCTTTCAAACCAGCAGATAACCCCAAGTGCCCTAAATGCGGCAAGTCCGTATACGCGGCTGAAGAGCGAGTCGCTGGAGGACTCAAGTGGCACAAAATGTGCTTCAAGTGCGGTAAGTCTTTTTAAACTACAATATTTACTTGAATCAGTCAAATTCTTTCATATTCAAGGGTTTTTTAAAATAGTAGAACAACTTCTGGAATTTGAAAAGATGATTGACCTAACAACGTTTTATTTTCTTTACTGTTCGCACAGATAGAAGGTAAATCTACGCTAAGATTGTAAACTAAAAACAGTCGCGCAAGGGTTTCTGTTATGTTTAAGCAGAATTGTAAAGTTACATCAACTGTTAGTTTACCCTATGCTATATATTTAGCAATGTCAAACAATAATTGTTACATTAGGTGTCATGGCTCTCGTGCGTAGCCTTAATCTAAATAAAATAACACGCTGCATTGAGGACATAACAATAGTAACATACGGATTACCATTGACAACAATCATCATGCTGAGTATGTGACGAAATGACTATGCCATTACAGGACTCTGCCAGAAGCTGCTGGACTCCACTAACTGCTCAGAGCACGAAGGCGAGCTTTTCTGCAAAATGTGCCACGCGCGCAAGTTCGGACCTAAGGGCTACGGCTTCGGCGGCGGCGCCGGCTGCCTGTCGATGGACTCCGGTGAACACCTGAAGGACACGTAAGTACCGCCTCCACAGCACACCCACCGCCCGCGCCCAGCGCCCTGCGCCACTGAGGGTCTTTCCTTATCTAAGGTCGCAATGACCCGTACGTAACAACATTAACAGCGTGTACATAAAACTCATACCTACGAATAGTAGAGCGCGCTCGGCTGTACATTACGCGCCCGCCTGACAATTGCATGACCAGTCTTCGTTTATGTCGCAACAGGAATTGAGCGAGCGGCCGTCCAGCGGACCAGCGGTCGCCGACACACAGCTCGGCCAACCACAGCGGTGCCTCAATCGCACACCATACTTTTAATTTAAATTACCTTAGTTAGGGATATTTATTCGCATTCGCTTAGTTTATTTTGTTTATCGGTCTATTTAATTAATTTATACAAAAGTAATAAAAAAAGTCGACACCAAACACGAGTTAGTTGATGAAATGGAACGCGGCCGAGCCGGCGCCGGCGGCGTCGGCGTTGGCTCGAGCGCGGCTCCGTTGCACCCTTTCCCTTCCTATCCACGAGGCGACCTTACTATGTGGACCAACGGTGAGAAACCATTCTGTAAGCCTCAGCACGGCTTCGCATCGCTCCAAATGCACCTACAAGGCATGCGCCAATTTCTTTTTCCTCTGTATTCTAATTTTCTTCGCACACTGACAACAAAACATAACTCACCTAACGCTTACGTCTTAGCTCTAACCCAGTCGATAGATGTGATGGGATAAGGAAAGCGCCCTCTATGTCGGTATCAGTAGTGCTATGGCGAGGCCGGGCGGAGCGGGCGGCCGGGAGCCCTTACCTTCTCCCATTACGGCGGAGGTGCGCCGCCGGCATCAGCAAACTGCTTCGCCGCGATCAGTGTGCCCAATGTATTGATTGAAGGGCATCCGGCTTGCCGGTGTCTCCCAGGCTTTTAACTACTCTTCCGTCATTGCAACGTTGCTGGAAATACTATGTTGTTGTTCTATGTCTCACCGAGTTTTTGTGTTCAGGGGCGTCAGGACCAACGGCGCATGCTTGGAGTCCCGCTCCATCGCCAAGGCACCGCCCGGCGAGGGCTGCCCTCGCTGCGGTGGCTACGTGTACGCTGCCGAGCAAATGTTAGCTCGTGGCAAAGTAAGTTTGATCTTTTTCAAAACAAACCATTATGCTCATCTGGTACCAACTTCAAAAGCAAAACATGCTTAACTTTTTCGTAGTTAGTAGAATATCGAAATCACAAAAAACTTTTGATAACAAAATATATACCTAATTCACATTCATAGGATTTTGATGAAGCTTTTGCAATAATGCGATCTCATACTAATGTTAACATTGTATCGTAGGGTTATCACAGACGTTGCTTCAAATGCTTAAATTGCAACAGAACACTTGATTCAATGATGCATTGTGATGGACCAGATAAAGAAATATACTGTCGAGGTATCTAAGAGTTTATTTAGTAAGAGCATTGGATAATGTTGAATGAATGTATGCACAATAACGTCATTGTAAATCAGTGTGTTAACCGAGTGCACCTGTACGGTAGTGTTTGTTCTCCCTGCATGACACACCTTCACGATTCACTGTATGTCCAGGGATGGCACAAGGAGTGTTTCAAATGCGGCGACTGCCAGAAACGACTGGACTCCACGAACTGTTGCGAAGGCCCTGACAAAGACATTTACTGCAAAGGTTTGTTTCTGTCCACCATACAAAAATAATTAAAATCAAAATTTTCATATTGCTGTATTTTAATATTTACCATTGTAACAGATAAATACAATTAATTTGTTAAACTGAGTTTATTAATCACAGCACGTGTACCCCGATTTCATGTTTTAATCTAATATTTTTTGTGTAGTATGTTATGGCAAGAAGTTTGGTCCTAAGGGCTATGGTTACGGCAAAGGAGCTGGTGTGTTGCAGAGTGACCCTTACGCCAACGGGTAAGAACCACTTGTGAACCAGCTTGTGTTCCACTTGTCTGGCGAGGGCACAGCGATTAATCAGAGACTGATGCGCGTTATTTACTCTAAAGCTGTGTACTCATCAGATTATAATGCTTCTTTGCTTTTGCTATAGGATGCTACGCTATTAAATTTGGCCCTAGAGGCGTTGGACACGGAGGCATGTCTTCCTTGGGTCTCACGTGTGATGTAAAGGATATGGAATGGCAAAGGTACTTAGATTATGTTTTGTCAACCCAAGTACCCGAAAGGATTCATGACAAATTTCATGACTAACACAAACATAAAAAAAAAAATACATTTTAAATTTGCTTAAAAAATGGCTTTAGCAAAATGTTTATTGTGTTCTATCAACTATTACTTCTAATATTGATCCTCATAATTCATTATATATTTGATATGGATCAATTTTGGAAAGGACTCTTAACATCAACCTAATTAACCACATAATCATTCGTTTTCCATGTTTTCTTATTTGCCCCCAGTAACATGTTACGTTAGACATCTCAGGTTACATGACAGGTTAGGTTATTTCCATCGCATAGTCACTTTCATAAAAACAGCTTATAATACAAACAAGAGATGGCATCGTGCCAAAGCCGAAATAGACCTCGCTCCGCTCCCGATCGGACTAATTTTAATATCGGCGCGACTCGGCACGCGCTAAAGCACGTAACATGCTATCCACCCATGCAATAATATTATCCTCTCGGAGGAATGGGGTTAAATGAGATCATTTCTGTTCTGTTGCATAATAATAGATTTATCAATGAAGTATTTATTTTTCTTTCATTTGCAAATCTAAATGTGGTACTGAGATGCCGGCGACTACGACAGACGTTTATAATGAGTTGTCTGTCTGTTGTCAAACATAATAATTTCAAGGTAGGTAACTAGGTACCTACACCCTGGAGATTGCAAATAATTTTCGAAGACGTGGTTCAAATGCGTGTCTATTTTCAAAGAATTTGAAGTTTTACATGGTATTACGCTTCTAAGTTATTATAGTATACCTACACATGAATCATTCTTACAGAAGGAGTATTTCTTTCCACAACAAGTCATTTTATCATAAAGCATGCTAAAACTCATCAAACCGGCCGTAAAGAATACGCACTTTATCCAAATCCTTTCAACAGCGACCAGGCGCCGAAAACAACGTTGATCGACACCACCTCGATCAAGGCCCCGCCCGGCAAGGGCTGCCCAAGATGCGGAGGAATGGTCTTCGCCGCTGAACAAGTCCTCGCTAAGGGCCGTGAATGGCACCGCAAGTGCTTTAAGTGCAAAGACTGCACGAAGACTTTGGACTCTATCATCGCGTGCGACGGTCCCGACTCCGATGTCTACTGCAAGACCTGTTACGGCAAGAAGTGGGGACCCCACGGATACGGATTCGCTTGCGGTTCCGGATTCCTGCAGACTGATGGGCTAACGTGAGTATCTATGCCAACAACTTCCTTGATACACTCATAAATAAATTCAACTTGTCGTCGATATGAGAACTTTAAGAATGTTAATTTATTTGGTCAACAGATAAGTTATTTCCATGAGCACCATAACGAAAAAGAGATTCTATGTAGGTAGGTAGGTACTTAAACAGAATAAAATAAATAGACACGTAGCAAACTCGGACTAAACGTAGAGTCACGTCAAATAATAAGAGGTAATGGTAAGATATTGTAATTTTACTGTAATAGTTTCCAATGGTTTATGTAGAAACCGTTTTGCTCTAATAATAAGGAGGAAAATAGAGATTTATGATCAGTAAGAAACGTACAATCGATAGCAACTCATTATGTACTTGTCGTTCAATCAAGCACGCATCACCTAACAGACATTCATACCGGAAATATGTTGAAATTATTGCAAAGACGAGTGATAGCATTTCTTATTGTTGACAAGTTAACGCATAGAAAGTACCGGCCGGCAAGCTGAATGCATTACATTTCCTAGTTTCATTAGGTAGGAACTACTATTAGCATTTTGTCGTAAAATCTATACTTACCTACTTACTTACGTAATAAATCGAAAGTGTGGTATATTTCTTCGAACTCGTAATAACGCGTTTATTGCTGAAACTAGGTACCTACCTAAAAGTTGGATTTAAAAAATATTTCTGCATTTGGTAAATCAAACAAATTCTATATTTTTATAGGGTCTGCCAGTCTGGTAATTTTTTTGAGCGTAACTCAGGGTGTTCTTATTGGTCCTAGCATATTAAGTTGTGAATGATTGTTTGATAGTTCTAAACTTATTTGACAGTGATGATGAAATCTCAGCCAGCCGGCCGTTCTACAACCCTGACACCACTTCTATTCCGGCGCCTAAGGGCCAGGGCTGCCCACGTTGCGGTGGCATGGTCTTTGCCGCTGAACAACAATTGGCTAAGGGCACCGTAAGTATCTATCTGTTTAGTCTATAACAAGAGCTACTACGACGTTTTTTTAAAGGACAGTACCTTATACTAGATCAAAACATAAGTACTCAATAATAATTAAAGGGCAAAATTTCTTCATACCTCTGTACTCCTCAGATGTGGCACAAGAAATGCTTCAACTGCGCGGAATGCCACCGACCTCTGGACTCCATGCTGGCTTGCGATGGTCCCGACAAGGAGATCCATTGCCGCGCTTGCTATGCTAAGCTCTTCGGGCCCAAAGGATTCGGTTTCGGCCACTCTCCCACTCTTGTATCCACCGGCAGCGAGCCCCAAGTCTCATAGTGAGTATCTGAGAAAAGGAGTTAAATAGTTTTGAAACTAGATGGCGCTGTTTAATTTGCATAGGTACACTACATTGGATCTTTCTAGCAGAATACTGCCTAGAATACCAGCTTTTAAGTAGTTTCTAATACGTTTTATTGTAAGTAGCATCAAGTCTAATAGCATAGTCAAAGTGGATTATGTAGATACCTACTTACTACAACCTATAAGTGGCTTTCATCCAAATTTAAATTTTAGATAGAAGTTTCAACCAACAACTTGTAGGTATGTGCCATTGTGTACTGATCTAAAAAATTCAAATTCTTTATTAATCTTAGACTAACGAAAATAATATTTATTAAAAAACAAAAGTATATTATGTAAAAATACTACCTACCTAATTCACTTGAACTCACCCTTTTTAAAAAAGCCTTTGGAAAATGTCATGTAGGTTATAGGTACTTAAGTAATAAAACCGTCAAATGGTATAGTAGGTTAGGTAGATGATTTGTAATGAAATAATCCATTTACAGCAATGAACAGACTCCATTTACCGGAGCTAAAGCAGCCAAGGGACATGGCTGCCCCCGCTGTGGCTTCCCCGTCTATGCCGCTGAACAGATGAACTCCAAAAATGGCTCATGGCACAAGAGGTGCTTCTCTTGCGCTGACTGCCATAAATCTCTTGTAAGTACTTATATAGGTACCTACTTACTTACAGTTATAAAAATAAAAAAAGGGCTAAGAATTCAATAGATTTAATAAAATAATTAAAAACTAGGATTAAAACTATATTTCATTAGTCTTTAAATAATGACGATCATCTTCTTCCTCTTTCTCAAGATGAGTTTTCAAGAATTCTTCCACCGAGTCAGTGTTCCACTTTTCTATTGCAACTGTGTCTTTGACTATTCCATCTTTGTCAAGCAGCTTGATGATAGGGTCCAAGCCACGGACGTACTTTATCTGTAGATTAGGGAACTTAGCGGGCCGGTCGCTCTTACAAAATGCTTGTATTTGAGGATAGGCAGGAAACTTGCATGTACAAACTTCTAGTATGGCACGTGCATATTTTTTCTCATTCGAAGCTGCATTATCATTATGGCAGCACTGTTTGCAGTGATCCACAATCTCATCAAGACTAAAGTCTTTCAGCTGATCGCAAGACGAGCACAGGAGGTTAGCTTTTATGAATCCTAGAGTCGCACAATCTTCTGTAGAAAACTCTGCTTTGATTCCGTAGTTACTATTTAGCATGAAAATAAAGAAAATTAACACTGGTATTTCTTTAAAACTGAACATTTTGTATGTTTTCACAAAATAAACATTCGCTACTTTTAGTTCAGCGTCTTCTTCTTCTTCTTCGAAGCGAGTCATTCAAAAATTTTGTTTCTAAAGTCAATGTCACTGTCATCTTTGAAAGGACACGTCATGTTTTAGAAGGCTACATGTGACTTGAATTGTGTTTCTAAAGTCAATGTCACTGTCATCTTTGAAAGGACACGTCATGTTTTAGAAGGCTACATGTGACTTGAATATTCAGCCAACGCCAGATTGTTTAAAAGCAAATATTTTTCTTAGGAACACAAACTACCTACTTAAAAAGTAGAATGATTACATAATTTATTCTTTTTTTTTAAAGGACTCCACTAACTTAAACGATGGACCAAATGGCGAGATTTACTGCAGAAGCTGCTACGGCAGGAACTACGGACCTAAGGGAGTAGGTTTTGGTATGGGTGCAGGCACATTAACCATGGCATAGTAGGAAACTATGAAGCTGGACTTTATAGGAACCATAGCATAGCTAATGGTAGCATGAAAGGAATCGAATCCAGATACCTACTTGCAGCATATTGCTACCCGATTGATCTTACCATTTATTAAACTGGCTTTAATAATGGTTGATACACAATAAATGAGACTAATGAATGGTAATAGATTTAACATTCGTTATGAAAATATAAACTAAAGGTGACATTCCTTTCATTTATTATGTACAAATTGTGGTGAATGTGTCTGAGCCCTTAGTTTATAGATTCATTAGGAAATATGAAAAAAAAAAATGTAGTTATAAGACACTTAGACATAACGTAGTTGTAAGAATAAAAAAATATTAAAATAACAAAAAAAAAGAGAAATAATTGGCATGTAAAGGTAAAAAAAAAATAATGGCATTGTGAGTCCACTCCTTAATAGTGGCATTGCGTTAAGGAGTGGATGGAAGCAAAACTATCCTGTAAACGCGGATAAGATTGCACTACTGTGTAATCGTTACGACCGACCAGATCTTATTACAAGATCTGAATTGTCTGTATCTAGGTATACATTATTATTTTTACACCAAATATTTTGTATATAATTTTGTAATATTTTAAATTACTTAGCACTGAGCTGTGCTAAAGTAGAATCCTTTAACTATGCTTTTGAAGCTTTTGCTTAATAATACAGGCTCATTATCAGTATGTAATGTAAATCAAAACTAAAGGCAGCTTTATAGCAAAAATCCTATGTTAATAAACTAAATAAATATTGGACGACATACTTATGTAAGTTACAGTAATTTTTAATAAATAAATATTACGATACACATACTTTTGTTTTATTTTTAAATAAAAAAGCTTGCTTAATAACAAAGAAACATTTATTGCAATTATTAAAAAAATGTACTACACAGGCATCAAATTAAAATATTTTCGTATTCTATAGCTATTACGAAATTGTGATGTAGTCAAGGATTGCACTGTATGTTACAATTTTGTTTACACAATGTGATAATTTAATATAAGTAATTAAAATAATTTACAATATGGCATTTTAGACAAACATAATTGAAAATGTCTTGCAATAACAAACACAGACTTACCTGCTTAAAAATAAATATTTTTCAGACCAATAATTATTCAAATGACAGAAATCACTAAAATTATGCCCAAAAAGTGCAGTTAACGTTACGTATGAGAAAATGACCTCAAATGATGAAGTTAATACCCGTATTTTTAATACATTCACCTCTTAGAGGTTTTAAGAGCTAGTCTTAATTTTTTTTATCCTACTTTATAATAAGTACCTAGCTAGACCTATACGCGAAAGTTTGTATGGATTTTGTTATTCTTTAACGCAAAAACTACTGATTGGATTTGGCTGAAACTTACATAATACATAGCTTAATATGACCTGGAACTAAACAAAGGCTATTTATTATCCGGGTAAGTACCACAAGAGCGAAGCCGCGGGCGCATTCTAGTATCTTATAATATACCTAAGCCATTAAACACATTGCACGTAGGTAATTGCTTTGAGTAAACAAAATAATTCAATACTTTATTTCGCGATATTTCACATTTCATAATTAAAGGTTAAAATTAAAGGTTCGCAGCGCGAACCTAACCTTAGGAGCGACAAATATTTCAACATCCTGTCCTAATGAAACTACTGAAACTACTTTCCATAGGTATAGTTTATCATGCAATAATAATTATTCTAGCTTAAAAAAAAACAACAAACAAAACTTACCATAATAAAAATAAATATAATCACGACTGTATTCCCTATACGGTAGACAAATTATTTCAAATCTATTTAGTCCTTTAAGATCCTTTGAAGGAAACACAGACTACGCTAATATTGGTTTTGAATTGACCATCATCAATAAAAATAGGCGGGTAATTTAATTGCTTAAATTTCTTATCTTTTAATTATTACAGCATTAGGCAGGTATTTACATAAAATAATGTAGTGTTTAAAAAAGCCGAACTTCCACGGCGGCGACCATAATTTCCAAAATGGCGTTGAATAACACCGATCGTTATAAACATTGCTCTTTTAGCTATTGTATGAAGAAGATAAATGATCACGATTCACGACTGTATTCCCAAGAGCAGTAGACACATTCTCACTTTTTTTTTTATTTTAGAGGATGCAGATGTCTAAGGGGTAGGCATGTCCAAATACATATTTGGTACACAACATATTCCACATGAAAAAAGATAATAAAAAAGCTAGTCATTTCCTTTTGACAACTAACCGAGGTCCCTTCGACTTGGGCTTGTCTTGAGAAGTGCTTGGCTCCTCAAAGCCGTACTTGAGTTTGAGTCGTTGACGGATCATAAGCGCCCGGATGAGATGCCTCCAGTTTCCATACACACGAGCTTCCACCTTCTCGCGTTCTTTGCGCTCCTGGTCTTCTTGATCCTGAAATTGTAGTTTATTTATAGTTTTTGTAATTCAATCGTTCGTTCGTTCGTATGAGCAAGTGACCAACACTGGTCACGGAGTTTTCAGGCCGCCTAAAGGCCTCCGTCATGGCTTAATGACTTTTAAAGCCGGGACCGACAATTTAACGTGCCCTCCGGAACACGGAAGCGCTCAGCTGATAATGCCCATCCAAGTAGTGACCGCTCAGAAAGTTGCTTAACTTCCACGATCTATCAAGAACGTCTTAGCAAGCTTCGCCACGAGCGCTTTGTATACCAATAAGTTGGCACATCATGTTTCCTTTTTTCCTTGTGATTTTATCATCTACTAGCTGTTCCCCGTGGCTTCCCACGCGTGTGACCCGAGCAAAATATAGGCTACCTATGTCACATTAACTATGGCATAGTAGAAAACTATGAAGCTGGACTTCCTAAGGTCTAGTCTATCTCTGTACCAAATTTGAATTTAAACTAGTTTCTAACACTTTCAAATCATAATTTAAATTACTCACCACAACCCAGGCCTCGGTAATGATTTCTGCAAACTCCTCGCAAACCACGAACCCGTCGTAGATCGGGTGAGAGTAGCCGCCGTTGAAGTCGAACCCGGTCATAGCCGGCGCACAGTCGATGTTCAGTTTCTTTGCGACTTTGTTTAGACCGGGCACTGAAAAAGCAACTTCCGTTTAAGTTATCTACCACAAAACTTTAACGTGTGACAAAATCTGATGTGTTTCCTTTTAAAATCCAGACGCACGAGGGCAGCTTTTAGTTGATTTAAGATTGATTTGCACGCTTCGCCCTGTACTGCTTAAGCGCGTGACAGTGACAGAGTTATCTATAGGAATTAAATGGCAAGTTTAGGCGTATTAGCGCTAGGAACGAATCGCTTGTGCGAGCTGAATTGTACTGTAGTACCTAGGTAAAAGTCGCTATTTCAATGTTGCACCTTTAACGCCATTTAAATAAATGTTTTCGCAGACTTTCTGTACTCTTTTATTTTGAGATGGAACTTAAATGTATGAAGATCTCAGAGATTTCCTCTGAGCTAAGACATCAAATACTTACATTTGATAAGAACAGTCTTCTTGGGCAGCATACAATCCTTAAACAATTCCACATTTCCATACGCGTTCCGCGGCACTATCCCGTTCTCCGCGGTCGGCGGCTCGTACTCTTGGACTTGCCACGGACCGAAGATCTCTAGGGGCTTGTCTGTTATGCATTTGTTGGACAGCTGAAAAAAAAACATATTAGATGGAAGTAACAGGCGAAACAGTAACAGTAGTGAAAATTCGTTTTCCTTTCAAGTAAGGCCCTCTGATCTAACTTAGGCTCAACTCACACCAAAAGAGCATCGAAGAGCAGCGAAGCGAAGCGCAGTTTCAGTGTCATACGAATTTCAACTTTATTCTCGACGACCTCTGTGGCGCAGTGGGCGAAAGCCCGCCTGAGACGCAGAGGTTGCGGGTTCGATCCCCGCTGCGGGACAAATGTTTGCATGATCTGCAAATATTTGTTTCGTGTCTGGGTGTTTACTATGTATAATATGTATGGTATTTACAAAAAAAAAAAATGTATCTATGTAGTTTATCAGTCATCTGGTTACCATAACACAAGCATTAAATTGCTTAGCTTGGGACTAGATGACGCCGTGTGGAATGTCCAAGGATATTTATTTATTTATTTATTTATTTAAAATTTTCATTACTATATTAATGTTTCAGAACATTCAGGTAAGTTTACTCTATCGTGCTTTAACCGAAATCATCATACTGATAATTTCAACTCTGGCATTAGGGGTTCCGTGGCCGCAAGGTAAGGCAGTCCGGCAGCAGTAGCTACTTTTAGCATGGACTTAAAAATCTATTTTCGTCCATGCTTTTAGTAAGATTTTTGATTTATAAGTTTACCCTTATTCAGCTCCGTTATCAAAGTTAGCCATGAATATACTTACATTAGCTGTCATTTTAGCAAAGTTTTTGTGGACTTTTTTACTGGCACTTACATTTAACAGAACAGAGATGGCAACAGATTTAGCAACCTGCCGCTTGAGTTCTAGTAGATCAACTTCTTACCTTATCCCATCTCGGTCGAGCCTTCACAATCTTATACGGCTTCTCGCCCAACCTCACGACCTTGGCATCCTTGAGCCACTTGTCACGTGACTGGCATATGTACACACAATCCCGAGGGTACACAGCTTCGCCCCTCACGAAGCCAAGAGTTGTCGCGTCGGGAGGGTATATCGCTTCGTATTTGAGGATGTGGCGCTTTAACGCGTAAAGTGGGTGGTTCTTGTATCTGAAAATCAAACAATTATGTTATTGCTTTAAATTGTCGGTCCCGGCTTTTAAAGTTGTTAAGCCATGACGGAGGCCTTTAGGCGGCCTAAAAACTCCGTCACCAGAGTTGGCCACTTGCTCATACGAACGAACGAACGATTGCTTTAAATTGATCAAACTTGTGTAACATGAACCTGAAATACATTTTGATTTGATTGAACTTGTGACAAAAAGATGCAGCAACGGATAAGTGAAGCGTGGTGAGATCCCTTGAGATGAAGCTTGGTTTGTACATTTCAACATGGTGACAATTTAACACAGCGTTTTCGATCGGATCACAAATAATGTAGGTAATAAATGGGATTTTACGAACTTAAGCTTTGCTATATGTAAGTCAACACAACCATTTCGAGTTTTCATACAAAATCTGTAAAATTATGTTTCGTCAAGTGACCGAGACCTGCACTGCAGTTAGCTATACCATAGTTACGAAACGGAACTATGTAGTTTGGAAACATTATATAGTTATATGCAATTAGTAAGGTCTGACTTACTCAGAAATAGTCTTAGGCAACGGTGCTTCCAACTGCATCCTATCCAAGTATTCATCCTCCTCTCTATCTCTTGCAGTTTTCGGTCCTAGCCACGGTTCTAAAGCAGTTTTCCACCACGTGGGCTCGGCGCGTTGTTTCCTTGTGACCGTGTTCCAATGAGGCACGTAGCGACGAGTCAGATCTTTCAGGTAGTTATTGTTATCCCAGCCGACTATGTAGCAGATTGGATGGGTAGCTTGTGACTGTAAAAGATATTCATAAAACATAGATATCAAAAAAGAAAAGACGTATTGCCCGAGAAGGACAGTGCCGACTTTTGAGTAACCCTAACATTAAAAATACTTAAGGTGTATGTATGCGTCAAACTAGCGCCGCCACCTATTTTATTTTATTATTATGTTGAACTTCTTTTATCTGTGGTTGAACAAAGGAATTTAAAAAAACTAGCATATGCTTTTTTTTTTTAGGAGGAATAGCGAAGTTGCACTTGGTGGCCACCAACCTCTGTTTTCGCTATTCCTCCTACACTATACAAAATGAACTATTACATAGATATTAAAAATAAGCTTTTGATAGGTTTCACGGCGCGGCGGCGCTACTTTGACGCATACAGACACCTTAAACAATCACAGCCACTCACATAAAGTTCGTTAGAACAATGCACTTTCCCCTTGATAGCATCAACAGCTATCCATTGCTCCAATTCTTCAACAAAAACCTCACACCACACATCCAATTTATGTTGTTTTACGACATCATCATCCGATGACAGCACTCGCCTGTCTATTTTCTTACTTGTGCTCGGTTTTGGTACGACTTTAGGTCTAGGACTGATCTTGATAGGTTTGAAGTCATCATCACTATCATGGCTTTTAACGTCTTCCACTGGTAAGAAATCACTGTCATCATCCGAATCCTTTATGACTTTACCTGAAACATGGTAAGAAGCAGCTTGATTTCCCTTACATGATTTTTAAAGATCGCATTAGTTTACGCTATACCGGATAGGTACAGTATTTATGAGTTACAAAAGGTCACAAATTGTATGGTAAACAAAATCAATCAATTACAGCTAAGCTATAAATACCAATAAACAATTTTAGTTGGACTTGAATTTCGAGTGATAATTTAACTCTCAAGCATTTTTGAAGCTCTCGTGGCGAAGCTTGCTAAGACGTTCTTAATAGATCGTCGAAGTTAAGCAACGTTCTGAGCGGTCACTACTTGGATGGGTGACCGCAAGTGGCATTTTCATCTGAGCGCTTCCGTGCTTCGGAGGGCACGTTAAATTGTCGGTCCCGGCTTTTAAAGTCGTTAAGCCATGACGGAGGCCTTTAGGCGGCCTAAAAACTCCGTCACCAGAGTTGGCCAATTGCTCATACGAACTTACTTACTTAATACCTACAAAAAAAACAACAAGCGTACCTTTGACGATTCCTTTGTTAGATTCTGCTTTCTCAACTTTGATCCTCTTTTTGATAATATCAACTAAATCTTCGGTGACATCATTTTTCGGTTTCGTTTTTAGCTTCAAATCTCTATGGCTGACTCTTAGTTTGTTTTCTTGTATTTCTTCTTTCTTTGATTGCTGGACTACCTTCGGTTTCTTAATCACACTCTCTCCATCATTGAAATATTCGCTCTTAATAACAGAAGTCCCTGGAGCACTTTTGGTTCTGGCTTTAGCTTTTACATTACTTTTCTCATCAGATTGTTGAGTGTTATTGACGGTAGTGTGTGATCTCTTTCTTGAAAGATTTATTTTACGTCCTTCTTTGTTTTCATTGAAGAACTTACTCTCGACACTAGTATTTTGTTCATCAGTGACTATAATAGTAGGAGCTTCAGTAGCTGTTTCCTTAGCATTTAGTTTTGCAGTTTCTATTTTCTTTTCAGTTATTGTTGGAATTCGTCTCTCCGCCCTTGTTTTACGAGGACTTAAAATTACAACACCAGTAGTACAGCTTTCTTTGTTAGCCTTTGAGACTTTTGGGGATAATGTTTTAGGTGGTGTAGAATCTTTAACACTAATGTTCTCGCTGTTGCTTTCTGAAGTTTTATTGCTAGTTCTTGATTGCGGTGATTTTGAAGGTTCTTGTTTAGCATCGTCAGATTTTTTAGATATATTTACTCTATTTCTAACAGATCTTTTTTGTGACACAATACTTTCTTTAGTTTTATTGTCTGACTCTAATAACTTGGTAGGTTTTTCTGTAGGTAAAGATTCTTTTCTTGTGTTAGCGTCTGTACCTTTCATACCATTTTTGTTTCTAGCTGCTCTTTTAGGTGCAGAGTTTGATTGTTTTTCTGTTGTTTTAATATTATTAACAGATTTGCTTAATGGGTCTTCCAGTGATTTAGTCTGTGTAGTGTTCTTATTTCTAACAGATCTTCTATTAAGAGGAGATTTTGGTGCTTCTGGTGGTTTATCTTCACTGGTGTTTGAAATATCTTTAGTTATTTTACTTTTGTCTTTACTAGCATCATCATAAGTGCTAGATTTGACTCTAGCACGTTTCGGTGGCGATACATCATCATTCTCATCTTGATTACTACTAATTTCTACTTTTTTAGCTCTTGTAGATCTAGTGCTTCTTGTTCTTGGTTGTGCGTCATTACTACCATCAAGTTGAATAATATTTTCAAACTCACTCTCACTGTCTGAATTTATATCGTAATTACCATCAACTTGAGCAATATTTTTAGTGCATTTCGCTTTCGGTTTTGATGCTTTGGGTTTATTTTTTTCTGTAATTTTATCTGCTGTGTTTTTATCAGGATTGTCATCGGTCTTTTTATCGTCTCCTTTTTGTTTTGTTGATAGAGAACATAATTCAGAAGTGGGTGGTCTGATAGGCACCGTCACAAAGTTAAACATTACACGACATTGCAAGCCCAGAGCTCTTAGCATAGCAACAAATATGAATATGTTATACTTCTTAGCTGTAGTGACGCGACTTTTGATCTGGCTCAGAATTGTATTTTTGAGAGGGGGTGCCTTTGGCCTAAATTTATGTTCGTTTTTATCTTGTTTTAATCTGAGCTTATCTTTAAACCATGTAGTGATTTGTTCAACATATTTTGTAGTGAGTCTCTCTTCTGGATAGCAGCCCTTTGGGACCATGGCGAGGGCTGCTGCCATAACCTCTTGGTCATTTAGCACTCTGCTGACGTAGTTACCATGCCCTAGCCAGCAAAGTACATGTACCTTGTGCATGTAAACTTGGTATTCCTTCTTTACTCTGTTCATTTTTCTTTTCATCATCATTTCAAGGTCCAGTTTTTTCTTTTTATTTGCATTTGGGAACTCCACGAAAAGTTGCAACCCTTGCTGAGGTATGGCTTTGGCTTCTGAAAGGAAAAGTTTGGTTGTTATTATAGAAACCGTCTTTACCTAAATCATTACAAATTTATATACTTAGAGAAAGTGTTTCCCTTACCATTTACTTCTTCCCAATCTTCAACATCAGAATCACTGTCATTTCTATGTTTAGGTTTTTTAAAAATTTTTGGTGGAAGTTTATTTTCTATGACTTCCTCACCCTGAGCCAAGAGGTCATTTACATTAAATTCTGCACTAGTTCTTGGGATAGTTTGAACTAGGTTTTTTGAAACATAATTCTCTACGGAGGCTTTTGTTTGTTCAATTTCAGTTTTGTGCTTTTCAAGCTCCAAAAATGTCTTTTTAGCAATGTCTTCACTATTATCTTGTGGTATATTACTTGACCAGATCTGAAACATATGAAACAATGCGTAAAAATTATTACTCCATGGTGGGTACAACATATTTTTCCATGAAAATTACAGGTTAGGTGTTTAAAATGAGGATTACAAATTCTTACATTGTATTTCTAGTCATTGGTCATACATTTTATAAAAGAAAAGATATAAACACAGTTTTATTTCATTAGGTCTGTTTTATAAATGATTTTCTTAAATTTCTAAAAAACAACTAGGTAGCTACATCAATGAGGTAACCCTACTGTATGAAACAACAAAAAATAGGCGCAGTAGGATAGGATCTCTGCTTTTATCAAATTTAAGTCAAACTACGTTGCATTTGCTCTCAGGAAAAATGGCCTTCCTTCGTCAGCCCTTAATATTTCTGCTCACAGCTGCACTTCTTCTACCACCATCTGTAACTGCCCTCTTCTGAGTAGAGTAGAAACTGTCAAATATCTCGGCGTATATTTGGATGAAACTCTAACCTTTAAACACCACTTGAGCGTGCAGGTCTCCAGAATTAGAAAAATGATTTATATCTTTAGGAATCTGAGACATGCAGCGGACCGCAGTACAATTAAAATGGTCTACTACTCCTTATGCCAATCTATTCTTGGCTACTGCATCTCTGTCTGGGGTGGTGCAGCAAAAACCCACTTAATAGTACTTGAAAGAGCCCAAAGGGTTATTCTTAAAGTGGGAGCTGGCCTTCCTTACAGATTTCCTACCTCGGAACTCTATCACAAGTGGGACGTTCTTATGATTAGACAACTCTTTGTACTTCAAATAATACTAAAAAAACATTCCCAGCTGGTGTATGACCCTGAGTTGGAAAGGAGTAGGCGTAGAAACCACAATATTTGCCCTTCCACTTTATTTAAAACTGGTCTCCCACATAACTTCTTCTGCTTCCTCGGTAACTTCATTTATAGCAAAGCCAACAAGCTTTTACATATTTATCCTATGACTAAAAATAGGTGTAAAGAAACAGTCTCTAAATGGCTCATGTCTCTTAATTATGTCCAGACTGAGAACCTGCTATCAGTACAAAAATAATTTGTTCCGACTATGTAACATTAACATACCGCGTACCTACCACTAATGTTTTATTTATGGGTATTGATGACTCATTTATGTGGATCTATTCACTCACCATTCTCTACTCACACTCACACTTCTCACACACTCACACTCATCACACACTCACATTACTTTTACACGCACTATTATCTACTCGTACACTACTATATTATTTTCACAACTCATATTTTCCTTTTAACACACTAAACATCATCAAAATCCCGTTGTCTACCTGTATTGTATAACTACGGCAATTCTAATGCATGTCTTGTTTTATTTTAGTTTATTTGGTTTTATTTTATAGTTTTTCCTTGTGAACCTTATTATCTCCAATGTTGTAAATAAATAAATAAATAAATAAATAAATAAATTGTCTACCGAGGAGTGGGGGCCTGGTGACCAGTATTACAGGCATTAACCTACCACTGGCACCAGTTTCTCATAAACTGGTTAGAGTTTAGCTTTACACTCTTTACTATAACAACTTAGGGGGGGGGTTTGTGTCTATGCTTTAGTAGTTGCAACCTAGCTTGTCGTTTTGCATCCCAGCTTACCTAGGATAGCCGCTTGCATAGTATAGATATAAGCCCACCTTGTCAGTCTCCTCAAGACGGACAAGGAGCAGATGGTTCTAGGAGAGTGCAGCGCAGCAGTCGCCGATCCCTAGAACAAGTCTGGTGAGTTATCCTTCACGTGGTTGTCCCCTGTTTTTGGTCTAGTTCCATCAGAAATAGACGTAACTGAAACCATCAGGCGAAAACCGCCTGGGATGTCGAGGTCATGTTCCGGCGGGTCCATCATCACAGCGGATTGGTGGATAGTAATGACCTCCCGCGTGTTTGTGCCGTGCGCGGGGACCCGTACGGGGGGATGAAGGAGTCCTGGTAGTTGAGAGCGCAACGAGCCTGGGTACGTTGCACGTTGCGTCTCAACACACTACTTTGGTCTGGATTTCTCCTTACACGGGCGGCCTGGGATTAGCCACCCTGGGTCAATCGGCTGTGGCGAACACCGTCTGAGGATCGCTGGCGAGAGCCCCTAACCGGGGGAGGGCAGACGGCGAGGCGCGGTAGTTAGGAGGTAGTGGCCCCCTAGCATACTTCGCAGCGTTTAGTCTCGTCCGTCTCACGGGGTGTGGGCTCTATATCCGCGGGACAACTCCGGCGATCGCGCGCCGAGCGCGCGACGTCCCCGTTTGAGGACTCCGTGGCGGGTGGAGAGTCCCCGTGGATGAAACGAACACTAACAAGAATATGGAAAATTCTCAGTCACTACCCAAATCACAAGGTGCGAAAGCACCACTACTCCCAACACCCAAGGCAGCACCGCAAGGAGCGCCAACTAACAACACCGCGCTCACGAATGCGCCTAGACTGCACCAGGCTGCGTCTCTGACTGCGCCAAGTGCGGAAAAGGCTGCTTCCACGAGCGCACCTTCCACGTCGTCAGGCGCGCCCCTCGGGGCTTCGCCCAACGACAACCTGATCGAGATGGGGTCCCTCAAAGACGCCATCTCTGAAGAACCATCCGGATCTTGGTCCCTGGTTACCCCACGAGCGGGTAACAAGAACAAGAAAAGGAACAAACAGCGAGCCAAAGCGGAGACCCAGGCTAAGAGTTTGGAAGGGCGGAAGGTCACGGACGGAGGAGGACGCCCCCCCCCGGGGGTGAAATCCTCGGCCCAAGTAAGCCAGACCACTGGTCAGGCTGAACGGGCCCAGGCGCCGGCGCAACATGCGCATCGAGCGACGGGCGAAAGAGACCAACCCCCACGCCACTCTAAGCCTAGAGGTAAACGCGCGGGCAAGCTGGTCCAACAGCGTAGGGCAGCACCGCCGACGCTACCAACGACCTCAAAGAGATCACGACCGGACGACTCCACTACGCCAACAGGCGACCAGAAACGTCCGAGAGCGGGATCCAGCCAAACGAAGGGCACATACGCAGCGGCGGCGGCGACGTACAAAGCCAACGACCTTTGCGTCGCCGTCATGGCTGAACCCCTTCACGACCTCACGGCGGACCAAGCCAACGGGCTAAATGCGTGCCTGAAGGCGAAGTTCTTAGCCGACCTCTTCAACCCTGCAACCTCCGCACATATGGGCAAAGTCGGCTTCCGCGGCAAGGCACACCATAGCGAGGGGACGCTTAAGATGTGGTGCGAGAGCGACACCGCGCTGCAATGGCTACGCAGCGCGTTAGAAGATATCGCCTCTCCAATAGCGGGCACCAAACTCGTAGTCCGACCTCAGTCAGAAATCCAGCGACGAATACTGTGTGGTCTCCTCGTGCCGGAGCTCGATATGGAGATCAACACTATTCGTCGCGCACTAACCCTGCAGAACACTACACTGAGCATCGAATCGTGGACTCTCGTAAAAGCAGAGAAGCAGGCCGAAGCGGAGACACCCGGCATATACCTGCTCCTGCGTATACCAGAGTCTGACGTCGACAAACTACGGGGTCAGGAACGGCGTCTCAAATGGATCTTTGGGAGCATCTACGTGAGGATCCTGGAGGACGCACCCAAAACCTCCAAGACGCCAGACCACACCACCCAACCAGAACCGGCCGCCCCAAGTCCAGAGAGGGAGACCGTAAATCCGGAGCCTGTCCGATCGGACACGATCGACGAGCCTCCATCCACACCCCGACAGGAGGAGTACTTTCTCGACGTTGAGGGGAGTGAGGGCAGCGACAGCTGTCTCAACTCCTCCCCTCTCAGAGCGTCGTGAACCCCTCAAAACCATACAAGCCAACCTCCAGCACAGCATCACTGCAACGGCTTCCCTACGCAGAGTGCTGGAGGAAAACACAGCGACCATCGCCCTGATCCAGGAGCCGTGGATCCGAGAAGGCAGGATATGTGGTCTCCGCAATACTGGATGGAAGCTTACTACTAGCAGCACCGTAAGCAACCCCAGAACTTGCATAATTACCCCCAAACACCTCAAAACAACACTAATAACCGAATTCTGTTACAGAGACCTTACAGCTGTTAAGATCTCTACAGCACCCGACCAAACTCTGCGCGATATTGTCCTGGCGTCTGTCTACCTACCAGGCGACGAGGACATACCTTCAAGCGAGTTAGCATCACTCGTCGAGTACTGTGAGAGAGAGAAGCTTGAGCTGATCATCGGCACGGACTCCAACGCGCACCACACTCTGTGGAGCAGCACCGACACTAACACCCGTGGAGAAGAGCTGGTAAATTATCTTTTCACTACTAATCTAACACTACTCAATATAGGTTCTGAACCCACCTACGTCACCTCCAGATCGCGGACCATAATTGACCTCACCCTATCATCTGAGGTAATAAAAAATTCCGTCTCGGACTGGCACGTCTCGGATGAAGCCTCTTGCTCGGACCACAGATGGATACGGTTTAACGTAAACATAAGCATCCCAAAGCCAACTCCGAGACGTGTACCCCGTAAGACTAACAAACAGAAATACGTTAAGATTGTCGAAACTGCTCTTGCAGCTGTAGGATCGCCCTCTAGCGCCTTAGAGGAACACGACATTGACAACTACGTAGACAATATAACAAACATTCTAACCCATAGCTTTGAACAGTCTTGCCCCCTTGCGACACCAGCAGGTGGAGCGACCCGTCGATGGTGGAATCCTGAACTGCAGAGACTACGATGCAAAGTGAGGAAATCCTTCAACAGAGCTATCAACACCAGACAAAACAGAGACTGGGAAAAATACCAGACAATAAAAGCAACTTTCAAAAAACGCATACGCTTACGGAGGCTGGAATGCTGGAAACGCTTCTGTACAAACATCGAAAACACCAACCAGGCCGCTAAAATAAAAGGCATTTTATCAAGCGAACCTGAACGAACAATTGGACACCTTAAAAAACCCGATAACACCTACACAAAGACAGACGAAGAAACCAGCGAATTACTGCTGGCGACTCACTTTCCTGGGTGCCAAATATCAGCATCTCATGAGTGGATGTGGCGCAGTGACAGGACAGCAAACAACCAAGACTGGAATGTAGCCCAAAACCTTGTCACCAGAGAGAAGGTACTCTGGGCAATCAACAGCTTCCTTCCCTTCAAGTCACCAGGCCTGGATGGAATATTCCCGGGCCTGCTGAGATGGTGCAGTGCACCACTAGTCGACCACTTAGTGAGTATTTTTAGAGGATGCATTGCCCATCGCTACATACCCGAGAAATGGAGGGAAGTGAAGGTAGTGTTTTTACCGAAACCGGGCAGGAGCGACTATACACTGGCAAAATCATTCCGGCCAATCAGTCTAACGTCGTTCCTCCTGAAGACCCTTGAGAGGCTATGTGATAGGGAAATCAGAGGTAACACTCTCCTACACAAACCACTACACCCCAACCAACATGCCTACAGCCCAGGCAAATCGACAGAATCCGCTCTCCACTGCGTAGTCTCACGGATCGGAGGCGGATTATCAGCAAAACAATCTACACTAGGCACATTCATAGACATTGAAGGTGCGTTCGACAAAACAACATTCAGCAGCATAAACCTAGCACTGGAAAGATACGGGGTCGCGCCAACGCTAGCTGACTGGATAAACAACATGCTCAAATACAGAGCAATTCAGCTCACAGTGAACAAGACGACAAGAGGAATAGTTGCAAGAGGCTGCCCCCAGGGCGGCGTCCTCTCACCCCTACTCTGGAACATAGTAGTCGACGAGCTCATCCGCAAACTTAATGGCAGCGGACTCGTTACCGTAGGCTACGCTGACGATCTTGCCATCCTGACGACTGGCTGCTTCGAGAGCACACTATGCGACACGATGAGAACAGCCCTCAAAACAGTTGAAACATGGTGTACCAGCCATGGCTTATCAGTAAACCCTACAAAAACCGAACTCATAATGTTCACACATAAGAGAACCTTGGGCAACTTAAGACTCCCCAAGCTTTTCAACACTGAGCTTAAACTAACACACGAAGTCAAGTACCTAGGAGTCATACTGGACAGTAAATTGCTATGGAATAAACACCTTGACTACAAATTACAAAGAGCATGCACAATATTCTTCCAATGCAGCAGAATGCTCGGGAAAACATGGGGGCTGACACCAAAAATAACTACATGGCTATATACAGCTGTAATAAGACCGACACTGACTTATGGTGCTATCGTTTGGTGGAAAAGAACTGAACTCAACACTGCGGCCACCAGATTGCAACGCTTCCAGAGACTGGCATGCTCTGCAATAACTGGCTGCATGAGGACAACACCGACAACGGCCATGGAGATTATTCTAGGCCTTGTCCCACTCGACCTATACATACAACAGGAAGCGACATTGGCCGCTATCAGACTCAAACATCTGAACCTATGGGGGAACACAAGGAGCTCTCATGCATGTATTCTGGACAGAGCCATATCACACGAACCGCTTATATGCGCCCCGTGCGATAAGATCCCCGGACAATCAATATCCCATAAACACTACAGAATACAGACACATGAAAACCACAGCGATCAGTCAGGAAACAATGAAGTCCGGATATACACTGACGGATCGAAGACAAATATGGGAACAGGAGCCGGAGTACACTCACTGGATCTCAACATCAACATATCAATGACACTGGGCCCACACAGTTCCATTTTCCAATGCGAATGTGTGGCCATAACCGAAGCTGCCACGGCTATCAAAAGGAGAAGGATAGAAGACTACGGAATACGAATACTCTCTGATAGCACAGCAACCCTAAGAGCACTGGAGAGCCAAAAGTGCAACTCCAGGCTCATACACGAATGTCACCTTGCCCTTGAGAGTATTGCCGCAAAGAACAGAGTAACTCTTCAATGGATCAAGGGACATAGCGGATCACTGGGAAACGACGCCGCAGACGAACTAGCCAGAAGGGGCTCGGAAACACAAGTGGAAGGCCCGGCCCCATTCCTGCCTCTGCCGTTCTCCCAGCTACGAACCTGGACACGACAACACACCCAAAACCTACATAACGATCGATGGATACGGGCGACGGACTGCAGACAGTCTAGAGCAGCGATACCAGCGGCCATACCACGACTGACACGTCGCCTGATGAACCTCCAAAGAAAAGACCTCAAAATAATCATAGGGACACTCACAGGACACTGCCCCCTTAACAAACATCTGTACAACATCGGTATCACGGACAGCCCACTCTGCAGAGGATGTCTAACCGAAGAAGAATCAGCGGCCCACGTAGTCCTGGCATGCGTGGGCGTAGCGGCTCAACGGCAACAAATCCTCAACAATCCGAGGTCGCTCCTCGAAGCCTGTGAAGACCCCAGGAAACTTCTGTGCTTCTGGGAGGAGCTAGGCTGGCTTCACTACTAGTGAGCCAGGTCATCCCCACGCATAAAGGACCGCCTTTGAGTCTAAATGCGGAAAAGGGAGTCCCCATACATACATACATACATACTATAACAACTTCATTGTAACCGTTTTTGAGATAAATAAATCATATATTATTATTATTATTATTATTTTATCAATCAATTAGTACTAGTAATACCAAGCGTGTCTTGATTTGCTGTTCAGGTACTAAAAATCCAACCCTTCCAAGGTTGCAGTGGCTCGTGGTTGGTTTAAGGTTGGTTTTCGAAACTAATTAAGTGCGTAACATTAACAGAGTGATAACTGATAATGGATAACTTTACAAGAATGATATAGTATATTTGACGATTGGCACAAGGCACTTGTTAGAGCTGAATTGCACTTTGTTCGGACGTATTTTGTGTCGCTATTTAAATTAAATGAATATTTTCAGAAAGTGGGCCTTCTGTACTTGTTCTATTATTTTTTCTGTGGTAATACTCACGCCATGGTATTCATTATAATCATTATCACTGTCTGAGTGGTGTTCATGTATAGATAAAAGTGAAGTGGGTTTGTTTGTAGACTGGGTTTGAGTATCCTCATCACTGCTGTCTGAAAACAAAAACAAAATTGTCATTTTACAAGATGATTTACAGCATCATGAAGGCAACCAGTACCTAAAATTAATGGAACATGGAAGCTTAGTGCTCCGACAGGTTCCTTGGTGGCTGCTGAAGCATCATGCCATGCTGCATAGAGACCTTTTTGGTCAAACAATTTCTTTGTTCTTATTTGTAAGATGTTTCTGGATGTTACTGGCAGAATAAAATAAAATCTCTTTATATAGTAGGTACTATCAGTGCCCCAGACATTGTTTGAGATAGAGTAGGAGTAATAAGATATCAAAGATATTACAATTTTTAATCAATTTAATTTCCTGTGCATACCCAAGAGTCTATCTCTATAATAAGTGAGGATATACTTGAATTGAGATTTGAACATAATTTATATCTACTGTCATAAAAATTGTAGAGCTGTATTCTTTAGGGTAGGAACATTAGTACGGTTCATAACTTTTTTTTATTATTAATGTCATACTAAGGTACTTACCAAAAAAGAGTAGATACCTTCCTAAATTTTCCTTTACTATCTATGCCTAATCTTTTCCTGTAAGTACTATCAAATAAGATATGAATCATAATATTATGAAAATATAGGTATTGCAACATATTTAAAATAGTCTAATCTTAGTTTTATAAAATTTTTATTTTTTTATTTTGATAGTTTAGAAACATGTGCAAAATGTTAGCTGTGATTTTAAAACTCAAGGCCAACCTAAATTACAATTTTGACCTTGACTCTCAATTGTTTCTTTTAGGGCCCAAGCCCATAGGTACTAATAAAAAAGTAAGGATTACAAGCTGATTAAAAAGTTGAAACCCACAATCATCAAGAGGAATCTAGTTAGTATGTCAGCAGGATGCATCAGATCTCTATAATAAACTGATATATTACTTATTAAAGTAAATGTGCATACCACTTTCTGATAGATTCAATGAAGGAAGTAATTTATCAGCATCTGTGAGATCCTTGACAGAGAACTGGCTTATTGGAATTTCGTTGTCTTCATCAACTTCAGCGGTCGCTTGTTTATTTATTTGTTTGATCAAATCTTTTGCGAATCTAGGCCTCCGAATGGAAGGTTTCTTCACTCCTTTCCGCCCTTTCTTTGATTTGAAATCGTCTTCTGAGGATTTATCGTCGTCTATTTCTTCTTCCTCAGAGCTCGACGCTTCAGTGATCTTCGCTTCAGAGCCAGAATCGCTAAAGTCACCGGTTTCTTCCTCACTTTCCTCATCCTTGTAAACTGTTTTTATTTGTTTTTTTCGGGTGGTCGGCATAGCAAAGTTCTTGTCTTTCTCAAACTAGAGCCCAAATCCAATAGGCTTTGTTTGAATCGCACCGGCTACAAATTACCAAACAAATTACTTACAAATTTATTTCAACAAAACCCAAATCCGTTCGCATGGATTCGCGCGCAATATAGCATGGCAAAGAGCATGGATGATGGATGGATATTAAATGCGTTAGCAACTTAGCATCCTAGTAGTCTGTGGATATTAGTTTGATTCACGGTCGGTGATCTTAGAACAAAAAAATTTGCCTATATTTAGTCTGTGGGTCACAATCCAAATAGGACAGTTCCCTCCCCCTTCCTTCATACTTCTTTCCTGTCCGACCCGGACCGGACGCCATCTAGATCTAGGTAGGTAACGATACGATAACCGCCATTGTTGTTGTTGTTTGTTTAGTATTGACTTTGTGAACGTGGTTTCAAAGTTGATCGAGTGAAGTTTTGCGTTTTAGTTTTATATATTTCCGTAACTTGCCCTCTCAGTTTTTGAGGCTACAATATCATCTCGCAATATGTACAACAAGTGCTGTGTTACATAAGTTATGAGCTGTGTTAGTAGACGAAAGGACGTAAATTTTTACAAGTTTCCAAAAAGTGAGATAAGACTCTGAAAGTGGTTAGAACTGTGAAAGACTTCGAAGACTGAGCTTCAAAGATCTTCAGAAACATTCTATGTGTCGGAGACACTTTGAGAATTGGTTTCATGCTTCGCCTCGCGTAAAATCTCGTCTTCACCAGCAGCATAATAAAAAACATAACCAAGTTGTCATTCTATCTAAGTTGTAAATAAATAATTGTCTATTTGTCAAGTAGAACAATAAACAAATGAGAAGATTACGTGTTTTATGACTAGTAATAGTCTTTCATGTAGCTCATAGAATATTAAATTAAATATAAATCAGTAGAATTGAAAGCAAGCAGTAAAGAATTGCATGGTAGAATGCATTTCCAGCCTATGCCTATTTCCTCCCTCTCACCATTTCGAAAAAAAAAGTTAGCTGTCATATGGGGATTGTGAGCACTCTATTGGACGAATTTTACTCTACGGGAGTGCCCCGTCTGATGCGTTAGCATCCTGTGACACATGCTCTTTGGTGAGTGAGTGAGTTCTTTGTTTGGTAGTTTTATTTACTGACATGACAGTGACAATGCCTTGCCTCTTCACTGCTTCACTGTCATGTCATGTCATTGTATCTTGAAACCTTCTTTCGCGTTATCTAGTGTATTATATAATCTGTGGCGTTATCAAGATAAACGCAGGGGCGCGAATTATTTAAAAATAAAATATTGTAATTACTTAAGTTTACTGGACAGAGTGAATTGGCGACGAAAGAGGTTTTCTGTAGGCAAAAGTTTATTGAAATGGTTATGTAGGACAGTACCTTAACCTGATAAATGGTAGGTAGGTATCCACCTACTTGATTCTTAGACAGGTACTTACCATTCTTCGAACTACTACATAGTCGGTACTCCTAATATTATTTTCATATAAAATAAATGAATATCCTTGGACATTCCACACTGCACCATCTAGTCCCAAATAAGCAATTTAATGCTTGTATTAAGCTAATCAGATGACTGATGTATTTTTTTTAAATACATTAGTAGGTACTTATAGTACCTACTTACATAAGTCGTCGTATCCTACGAATAAGGAAACAGACGCCACTGTCACCTTTTATTTTTTTTGCATTTTTGGAATCTTCACTATCATTTACATCTGATCAGTTCAAAAAATTTTCAAAAATAAATTTATTTCAATAAGTTATTAAAGTTTTAAAATTCGGTTACAATTACATTGCTGAATTTCTCTCGGCGAATACGGAAACAAACGCTCTGGTAGCTGTGTTCCACGCGCGAAATCGAGTGCGACGGGCGGAGCACGGGTGATAAACGCAACTGTCGCTTTACTCGTCCAAGATTACCGTGGAGTAAGTGGAGTATCATGAATTTACAATGAAGCGAGCTCATAAGTTATTATTTTTACAAGCTTTAATTTAGTTTCACCTGTCCCGATGTTTGTTATCAAATCTTGCAAATTAAATTGAATCCACTTCCCGGTTACTGATTGAGCTGAAATTTTGCATACACGTGTAAATCGCGTGACAATGCAATATTATGATGAGATGGTGCTGATTTGATTATGGAGCTGGAAGGTGAAGGTTGGCAAAGGAACTTCGCCATGAAACGACCCAACCTCATCGAGTTTGGGCTCATTTGAATCGTCTTGACGAGTAGTTTATCTTTCAATGTTAACCAGGGTCTGATGATGGAGATGGTGGTCATAGGAACTATGTAATGAAACGACGCAACACCATCGAATTTCGGCTCATTTGTTTCGTCCTGGCGAGTATTTTACTTTTAGATGGTTACCAGGGTCTGATCTGATGATGGAACTGGAAGGTGGTCATAGGAACTCTGTAATGAAACGACGCAACTCCATCGAGTTACGGCTCGTTTGTTTCGTCTTGGCGAGTATTTTATTTTTAGATGGCTACCAGGGTCTGATCTGATGATGGAACTAGAAGGTGGTCATAGGAACTCAAAGAAACTACACAACTTTATCGAGTTTCAGCTCATTTGATTGGTTTTGACGAGTACCTACCTACTTTGGTGCTGGATTTTTAAAAGTTTAGTTCTCTTTATTAAATCTTGTTTCTAAAAAGTTTTTAAATAGGCTTGTTTAAGGCATATGCGTCATGTGACACTTAATTTTGCATAAATGGTGCTTATAGAAAAGGCTGACTGATGGCCGGTTGCTAATCTATGGTCTCAGAGTAAATTTTACTTGCGAAATATTAAAGAAGCTTTCATGAAGCGAGCGCAACGAGCTTTTTAAAGCTTAAAGACATTTTATCACAGATTTTATTTAGAATAAATGTGTCATGTGACACTTGATTTAGCTTACGGTGTTCTTAAAAAAAGACTTGACTGACTTGCTGTGCTCTTTTTATAATGGTCTAACACAGTTCAATTTGCTTGCACAATATTCAAAAAGCTACCGTGCAAGTTTCTTAGACATTACCCGATTTGTTTTAAGACAAATGCGTAGTGTGACACTTGATTTTGCTTACTGTGTTCTTAGAGGTTGACTTTTGGTCGGTTTCTATAATAATTATGGTCTGACACAGTTCAATTTGCTTGCAAAATATTCAAGAAGCTACCGTGCGAGCGAAGCTACCTTACGAGCTAAGCGTTCTTCGAACCAAGAAAGCGCAGCGAGCAGATTTTTTTTAATACAATTGCATCATGATGTAACACTTGATTTTGCTTAATAAGGTGCTTATAGAAAAGGCTGACTGCTGGTTTTATGTGTCAGACTCTATAGTCTGACACAGTTAAATTTGCTGGCAAACTATTCAAAAGTTACCGTGCGAGGAAAGTGAGCTTTGAACCAAGCGAGCGCAGCCAGATTCATAGATCGAACTTTTTTAGGACAGATGCGTCATGTGACACTTGATTTTGCTTATGATGCTTGTTGTTGTGGCTGGCTGTTGGTCGGTTTCTATTCTATAGTCTGAAACATTTAAATTTTCTTGCAATATATTTAAGCTGACTTCGAATCAAATGAATCATGCCAGCGTAGAGAGCTTTTTATACTTGAACGCTTAAACTTTGACACCGCATTTCACCTTTTTTAATAGTTTTGTCGAAGAACTCCGAAACAATGTTTGTGTCGATTTATTTTGTACTAGCTACCTTACACACCTGCGGATTCGCACGCTTCGGTACCCACCTTGATAAAATATAGCCTATGAAAAAATATGTAGGTATATAAAATATGTATATTCGGAATGTCCATCCTACACATCGGTAAAAGAATTTTTGAAATAGGATGAGTAGTTTCGCAGATAGCCCTAAACATATAAAACACAATCAAACCAACTTTACCCCTTTATAATATTAGTATGGATTACTCGCCCACGGCTTCGCTCGCGTGGTGCCTACTTTGATAAAATATAGCCTATGTTCATTCGGAAAGTCCATGCCTACACATCGGTGAAAGAATTTTTTAAATCGGATGAATAGTTTCGGAGATTACCTACTCTAAACATACAAACAAACAAACAAACAAACCAACTTACCTCTTTTTAATAGTAGATTTAATTATTGATCTATCTATAGCAGTGGTTCCCAACCAGTGGTCCGCGGACCACCAGTGGTCCGCAGAAGCCAAAATATGGTCCGCAAATGATTTTAAATTTAGCGGGCGGTGAGTGAGCCATTTAGCCGTTGTTTGCCTCAACAACGTCTGCAATCTACCCACTTTATCGTGTGCAAGGAACCTACGTTTTGTGCTGTCATTTGTTAAGTGTGTGCCATAACGCCGAGGAATGAGCGGGAGAGCGAATAATGTTTTTACTCGTGAGTGAGAAGCGCAGAACGATAGACACGCAACATAATTTATAGCGAAAAAACAGTTTTTATTTAATTACAAGTTAATTAAACAAGCAATCGAAAAATTAAAAAACCAGAACTAAATGAATACTTCTAGGCTATTTGTCAAAACATAAAACCAACAAAAATAGCGTTCTGTTCCTGAGATAAATAGCAAACTGTGTGAAAAACATGTATTTTTCAAAAAAATATATGATCGAGAAAACTTTTACCAATCGTGTTTCTAAAAAACCACAACGCAAGATAAAAGTTCAAAGTTTAATTTCTCCAAACATTATAAGGTGGTATCTTTCACGGATTTTGAGATCTAATACGATTCAAACCACATATTTGCTACCTACGGCCTCTTAAATTTGAGTGTCAGTCAAGGCCGCGCCACCCCTGTGTGCGAAGTGTGCGCGTTTTATCTTTTTGAGTATGTTGCGAGCAAATTATGTTATTTCTGACCGCGGAATAAGAACCAACCGTAAGCAAAATCAAGCACTACGTTGATTTCATCTTAAAAAAATTTTGCTCGCTTCGCTCGCATCGTTTCTCACAGCATAAGAACCGACCGTTACCAAAATAAAGCAAACTCAAAATATATTTATTCAGTAACTTTATAGACCACTTTGAAACGTCGGATTCTATTGCCAGCGCAGCACTAAGTACGAAGCTTTCATCTTAAAAAAAATTTTGCTCGCTTCGCTCGCATCTTTTTTTTACAAGATGAGAACGACCTTAAGCAAAACAAAGTGCCACGTTGTTTGTATCTTAAAAAAATTTTGCTCGCTTCGCTCGCGTCCTTATTCAAACCGACTCTAAGCAAAAGTGCCATGTTGATTTTATAATGTAGGTATCTAACGATTTAATTCGCGTTTTAATTTTTTTAATTACAGAAGTTAATCCTAAAAATATGATTGTTTCTTTTTAATGTCATTTCTTATTGAGTTTTTGATTAAAGTTTCAGTTTGATTATTACAGTTTATTTTTATTATATCTACGCAGTGGTCCCTGCCAACAAGAATGATATTAAACTGGTCCCTGACCAAGAAAAGGTTGGGAACCCCTGATCTATAGTAACTATCTAACAGAGTTCAAAACACCTACCATTAATACGTTTCACTTAAAGTGCATCAATCAAGTCACTGCATTTCACCCTTATTAAGTTTATTCGCAAAATCATAAAAACATTAGTTGTTGTCGAAGTACCTAGTTAGAAGCACGTTCAAACATATCATATTTTGGCATATGCCCACATTAATTGTCATCAGTACCCTGCTAACTCCGGGTGAACAAGGCAACAAAGGTTAGCTGCAACAAAAATCACCGTGGAGAAAGGTTACTAAGGCGCTTTGGACCAAGCCAACGAGAAAATATTACACGGATTAAGGAAACAAGCGACAAAAATGGGGAAAATAGCAGTGTTAAATTGATTAAAAGTACTTGGAATGATGAATAGGATGTTATAAAAATAAATTAAAAAAAAATTTCATTAAAAAGTTGAAAACTCATCAAAATATTAAGAAAAAACCGCCTCCTGTAAAGTTGGTGTTTTGCAACTGTTTCCTTTTTCGTAGGATACGACGAGTAAGTACATAGAAAATACCCAGACTCGAGACTATTTATTTGCAGATCATACAAACATGTTTACCGCAGCGGGGATAGAACCCGCACCCTCTGCGTCTTAGGCGGGCTTTCCTCACCGCGTCACAGAGATCGTAACAGAGTTATTTCAATACGATACATATTATGTCAATGCAAACCGCTCCTTTTTCTCGGGTTTCGATTTGCTAAAAGGTTTTATAATTTACCATAATGGAAAGGTTGTGTTTGTTTATAGAATGGTAAATGGTCTGAATCAATCCCGTTAAGTGCTTTTCAGCAGAGCTTTATTGCCTGACACACTAGGTAGGGTGGGCATATACCTAGATAAGGTAGGTAAGTAGGTATATAAGTTGGTTGGTACCTAGGTACTTACCTACCCAGGTACCTATCTAGGTATTTGTTGTGAAATTCCTTGTATTCGCATTCATATTATTTTCGTAAAGGTAGGTAGTACCTACCTACTGATCGCCATGCTTAGAGGCATGTTAGAGGCGGTAATAAAATAAGTAGATACCTACATAAGTTCCAAACAGACTCAAGTTTGAAGGTCCTTTATTCCTGTGTTGGTAGAGTTTTTACTCTACCTACTCATATTGGCATTTATACCTTATACCTACCTAGGATGTAGTAGATATGCCTACCTACTTAGTATAAAGTATGTCGCGCGCGTCTGTAGGTACATAGTTGCTCTGAAAATAGCAATTCACTAGCTCTCCTCGCCATAAAGCATAAACTAACATAAATAACTTCAATTGTTTGCAGCCTTATTGTTAACTTTAATTACATTTTGAATTAATTTTGTAATTAAAACGGAAGCTAGAGCGCGCCGCGTGAAGTTTAAGTGGCTGGAAACGGATCGACCCGGGACACTGTAATGGAACATACAGATGCTCATCGCTATTCTAAATATCTACCATCTAGGGATTCATTGAACTGTACCTACATCGAATTGATCATTAAAATTTGTATTTCACAACTGTATACCTACCTAGGTATCTGTTGCGGAAACAAAAGCTTTCACGGTAAAAAAAAATGTTTTTTCCATGCACAGGTACGAAAGGACCGCTGATTTTCTATCATTGTTATCTTTGAATAATAGTGATTAATTTGTAAAAAAAAATAATTTAAGCCTTTAAGTTTTAGATGATCTAACTAAACAGTGTCATGAGGCAATCTTTGCCTACTCATAACGGGACACTAGTAAGTAAGTTCGTATGAGCAAGTGGCCAGCTCTAGCGACGGAGTACCTAGTGCCTGGAATATTGTTGAAATGGAATAGGCTTGTCCAGTACCTAAACCATCCTCTCAGCTTAGACTGCCATATTCCACAGGAAAGACAATGGTCAATACCGACCTACGTGTGCGACTGATTATGAAGTGGGTTTCCTCACGATGTACAAAAAAGTATTTTCTATATCTCTATCTAACTAAAGTAAAGCATAATGTGTCTTTACCTACTGTTATGTACCTTTCTAGCGACCTCTACTATGTCATGGCGGGGGCGCGCGGGGCAGTCGGGCTTTTAGATGCAATCTCTGAGTGGATTAATTAATTCTGAGGTGCTGGTTATCTCCTGTTATCATTTAATAAAGTTACGTAAGGATCATAGAAATTTCGCTTAAGCCTACCTATAGAGTTACAGGGCAGGCATAATTTATTTTGCACGAAACGTCTGCTTGCCTACAATTTTACTGAATTTTGAATTGAATTTGACGGAGGTTTTTACAGAGTATACTTGTATTGGTTAATAAAATAAATAATATAGAAAATACCCCGTCCCGCTGCGGGGACCGAACCCCCAAATCTGCATCTCAGGCGGAAGGCCCACCTCTGCCACTGCGCCGCAGAGACCGATGCTCGCATGGTATCTCTACAGAAAGCCCAAGAGGACAAAACAAAATGATTTGGTATATTTTTTTTGGGTTTTGTCAACACGATAAATAATAAGGGTCAGTCTTATAGTTCCTAGTTTCGCTGTTAACGTGTCCGTCCTTCCGTCTGTCAGCGGCTTTACTCAGACACTATTGATCAAACTATTGATACTTACTAGAAAACTGTAATTTGGCATGGAGACAAATAACTCCTAAGAAGTTGTAGATAAAATAAAAATTGTTGAATTGTATTGTATTGTGAAGCTGGGGTGTTTTTTTTCGTCTCCGTAATGTGAGGTGTCGTTGTATAGGTCCGGAACTCTACATTGAGCGTGGTTCAACACACACTTGACCGGTTTGAAAGTTGCATAGATAAAATTGAAGTAGAAAGGAGAATCTATTGTGCCGACTCCCTAAATGACTAAGGGAGGTAGCAGGGTGATAATTAATGACTCATAGCCTCATAGGCAAATCATATAGGTAGGTAGGTAGGTACATTACGTTCCCACAAACACTAAGTACATTACACACAATGACAGACGTTTAATGTTTCATGAGAAGCTTGGGCATCACCTGGTGTGACGAAAATAAATTCAGAACGCTTTTCAAAACAACACTCAGCTGGCGCTACATTATGCATGAAGCACTCCATTTGCTGATCCGCTCAGTCCCGCTCGCGGCTCGTTAAGCGCTTACATTAGCTACAAACACTTATTGATTTTGAGAGATTGATGTAATTCAAAACGAGATGTGTAAGATGTTGGATCTTGTCTTGTGCCCTTATCAATTTGGCAAGCTGTCCTAAGACCTACGTATTAGAGGGCTTGGGTTAGTTTAAGCAAGGACGATGAAAGGTAAAGTAAGTACCTACCTACCTACCTAGATTTACATGATTTGCCTGACGGCTTAGTAAGTAGTTATTTCAAGTAAGTACCTACCTACCTACTGATTACAATTAGCAAGTGCAACCTACTCTCGAAAACCCTATTAAGTTGATGTTATACAAACAAAGTCAAGAACAAATATTATAATGAAGCTAAATGTTAGGTACCTAGTTTGAAATCTTCTTGCCTACCTGCCTAAGTATATTCGACATTTTCTGCAATGTGACTAAGTAGGTAAAATGCTATTAAAATGAAAATCATTATATTGTTCGACACCCGACTATGGCCCTCGGTGGATGTAATGTCCATTGAAAGGGGTCGAGATCACCGAGAGGAGGGAGGAGTTAGAAATGCAATATTAATGCAGTGCCGAGTGGTGGCCAGAGTGCATTTACTTAATGGATCGTAGGCAAAATGTTTACACTGTCGTCGAACATAAAAAAAGTACACTAAAGTCGGATAGAAAAGCTCTTTGGCGGGATTATTGCGAGCGACTGGGGCCGTGGACAAATAAAAAAGTTGCTCGCTTCATCTATACGCCCGTATAAAAACACTTATACACCTCTAGTACAAACGTAGAAAAGTGCGGGATACATTACCGGAGTGGAAAAGTTAAAAAGCTTAAATGTATCTCCGGCGCGGCTAAAAGTGTCTGACAAAAGTTCGACTTCCATTTTAAAAAGCTCCATTACAAAACATCGAGATTCGCTTCCGCCACGCCTGCGAGCTCGAATTGACGGCGGCTTCAAGACGGAATTAAACTCGAAAACTTTTCAATTTATTTTTATATGAAATCGAGCATAGTCGTATCCGTAAGCCGTGACATAGAGAAAGGAAAGTTGGCCGCGGTTTTCTTTCATACTTATTGGAATGTATCGGAAAGGGATGCACTTTTATCCCTGAGTGGAGTACCTACCTACCTAGTGGTAGACTCTGACTAACAAGACTCAATCCTTGCGCAGCCCAAGACAGGGGCAACGTATACTTTGGCGGGACGCGGCTTTGAGCCTTACGACACTAAACTTGAATTCGTTACGTGTTTTCTATTTGGAAACTATGTAGACAGTTTCGTATCTCTTGGTGCTTTCAGACTTTGATTTGTATAACAAATAAAATACTTATCAAGCGTAGCTGTTAAGACGGTAAAACATAAGGAACGTAAAATATAAATCAAAGATTGTCGAGTAAAATTTTCAACATAAAGTGCAGCTAAATCATTATACCTATTAGATGAAAATGTATTTTAATATTTTATACTTTATTTACAGAAACTAACTTACCTACTATGTAAATCATTAAGTTATTTACAAAATATATTTAGAACCAGTTGAGCCAGCTTATTGTTCGTTTTATTTGTTTATAAGATAAATCGAGTTCAACTATCGATTTATCATACAAAAGACATCAACGCGCATCAACCAATCAATATTTTCAAAAAAAAAATTTAGTTAATTCAATAAGTTCAAAAACAGTTTCACTAAACTAAAAAGTATCAAGAAGGTTCACCCATGTATAATACAGTACGGGCATCTACAGAGCAAAGTAACTTGAATTTGAGAAGAGTTGTAAGGCTTTGGCTCGAGATAGTGCTTTTAGGCCCTAACCCCGAGGGTGATGCAGTGGGTCCGTGGAGCTTCTTAAAATGTTTTCACTTATGTATGGGAATACATTACCTTGCCTCCGGGTTACTTGAGGCACTTACTTTTAACAGAATTGAAGTGACATAAAGCCTTCACTCGACTCTCGTGTGAATCTTCACTCAAATTACATTTTATTGGCGACATAACACAACATTTCTGTTTCGTTGTCTGTGGGGACTCTATAGCTTTTTAGAAAGAAATTTATTTATTACGCGGGTTCATTCATCACTTTGTATTTTTGTCATTTAAAGGAATTTATATTTCTAGCTACTTAGTATGTTTTATTCAAATTTTTTTAACAAAAACTTTATAATTGGCACTGGCACTTTCCACTTACGTTTAGCAATACATTCTAAGCAAAATAAGCAAGAAGGTTCGCATTCCGTACCTATACAACAAATATTGAATAACGCCTCGAAATGGTGTTCCAACGCAACAGCGTTGTCATCTCAGTCAATATTCACGCAACTAATAACTAATAATCACTTAGCTTAATTGCGGCTGTTAATTACCTCGGATCTCGACGGTTCAAATTACGTACTCTAAAACGCATTAGCGGCTGACAGCTGAAGATTATCCGTCTAAGCGACGGGCCGGTCCTCAGCCCCCGCCCCGCTGCACCAGGGCTGGATTGAGAACGTATGAGAACGTATTCAAGAGATAGGACCTCTGGAGGTCTGGTTTCCACATTTTATGTTCTTTATTATCATCATCTGCTCAAATTGTAATATCACAAGAAAATTACTCATATAATTATAATTTCAAGTACCTAACAACTCATTCATGTTTTTAAAGTGAAATCGTCGTTCACTCCCACCTGTTCTGTTCAGTAGTTCTGTTGACAGAACTAATGGAATTTTTTTTCTCATTAGTTCTGTCCACAAAACAAATGGGAATACAATTCTCACTTGTCACCTAAGGAGCTGGCTACGAACTTTTTGGTAAAGGCTTTTCTTGTGTTATGCCTATCACCTTAAACAAATTCAGTGCTCACGATTATGTTTGCGGTGTGGAAGCGCGGAAGAGATGACACGCAGGGCAGAAGAAAATGGGTGGTAAACGGGTTGATGAAAGTTTAAAGTTTATGTTTTTTTCTGTGAATTGTTCCACTGTTGCAAACCTTCGATGCTGGAGTTGGCCCACTATGTAGTTTGACATCCTAATTAATTGAAACAAGTAGGTATGTTCGGTAAGTTGGTTATATAATTTTTACCGAATGTTCAGCCTGAATAAGAATACTCTGTCTTACAGAATAATTGAACCGAACTTCGTCATCAGAGTCACCAGAGTTGGCCACTTGTTCATGCTTACTTACTTTAGTGTAACTAACATAATTTGGTCCATCTATACCAGTGGTTCCCAACCAGTGGTCCGCGGACCACCAGTGGTCCGCAGAAGCCAAAATATGGTCCGCAAATGATTTTAAATTTAGCGGGCGGTGAGTGAGCCATTTAGCCGTTGTTTGCCTCAACAACGTCTGCAATCTACCCACTTTATCGTGTGCAAGGAACCTACGTTTTGTGCTGTCATTTGTTAAGTGTGTGCCATAACGCCGAGGAATGAGCGGGAGAGCGAATAATGTTTTTACTCGTGAGTGAGAAGCGCAGAACGATAGACACGCAACATAATTTATAGCGAAAAAACAGTTTTTATTTAATTACAAGTTAATTAAACAAGCAATCGAAAAATTAAAAAACCAGAACTAAATGAATACTTCTAGGCTATTTGTCAAAACATAAAACCAACAAAAATAGCGTTCTGTTCCTGAGATAAATAGCAAACTGTGTGAAAAACATGTATTTTTCAAAAAAATATATGATCGAGAAAACTTTTACCAATCGTGTTTCTAAAAAACCACAACGCAAGATAAAAGTTCAAAGTTTAATTTCTCCAAACATTATAAGGTGGTATCTTTCACGGATTTTGAGATCTAATACGATTCAAACCACATATTTGCTACCTACGGCCTCTTAAATTTGAGTGTCAGTCAAGGCCGCGCCACCCCTGTGTGCGAAGTGTGCGCGTTTTATCTTTTTGAGTATGTTGCGAGCAAATTATGTTATTTCTGACCGCGGAATAAGAACCAACCGTAAGCAAAATCAAGCACTACGTTGATTTCATCTTAAAAAAATTTTGCTCGCTTCGCTCGCATCGTTTCTCACAGCATAAGAACCGACCGTTACCAAAATAAAGCAAACTCAAAATATATTTATTCAGTAACTTTATAGACCACTTTGAAACGTCGGATTCTATTGCCAGCGCAGCACTAAGTACGAAGCTTTCATCTTAAAAAAAATTTTGCTCGCTTCGCTCGCATCTTTTTTTTACAAGATGAGAACGACCTTAAGCAAAACAAAGTGCCACGTTGTTTGTATCTTAAAAAAATTTTGCTCGCTTCGCTCGCGTCCTTATTCAAACCGACTCTAAGCAAAAGTGCCATGTTGATTTTATAATGTAGGTATCTAACGATTTAATTCGCGTTTTAATTTTTTTAATTACAGAAGTTAATCCTAAAAATATGATTGTTTCTTTTTAATGTCATTTCTTATTGAGTTTTTGATTAAAGTTTCAGTTTGATTATTACAGTTTATTTTTATTATATCTACGCAGTGGTCCCTGCCAACAAGAATGATATTAAACTGGTCCCTGACCAAGAAAAGGTTGGGAACCCCTGATCTATACTATAGTATAGATAAGATTGTAAGAGCCCCATTGATCCCTCCTTGCAGCGGCCCATACTCTGCCCACTGCCTCGCCGCGGGACCATTCCACTAATGAAATTTAATGAGCCTTAATTGTTGACGACTTAATGCAGGAACTGAAAAGATAAGTGCTTACTTACACTGAGTGCCTGAAACAAAACAAGATGAGATAATTACCCAAAAGCTTTTTCGGGAGATCATCCATATCACAGTTGAATAGACCTTATAACAAAAAAAAACTATAAATGAAAGTCTTTAAAAAACATAATGCCTGATTCAAAATGCAAGTTCGTAGATCATTTTGGAGTGCCCATCAGTGACGCCTCTTGGTTTATTTTTCTAGTTATGTACTTAGATAGTTATCAAATATCTTAGAAGGAGGTATATATATATATAGCATCTGTTAAAACTTGATATAATAGTAGGTACATATAAATGACCATGTTCTCTTCATCTTCAATTAGTAAAAGTAGCTGTTTAGAATGTGGTCTGAAATATAGGATAAGTTATATACGAAGAAGTCGGAGTTATTCATAAAAGTTTAACCAATGACTTATTGTCTTAATCCTGAAAATGACAAAAGCATGATGGTTCAACTAACCCGAAATAAAACAAACTAAACTGGTATTTAGGTTTTTTTATTTAGTTTTTCTTTGTGCTAAGTATATTTAATCTTTAATACAAGTTTAAGCTTAATGTTTCTAAAACCTTATTTTTTTTTTAAGTTGTAGTTATAATTTTGACTATAACGAGGAGCGTTTCTGTGCTTCGAAGGGCACGTTAAGTTGTCGGTCCCTGTTTTTAAGTAGTTAAGCCATGGTGTAAGGGACTAACTCACACGAACTCACTCACTGATGCTAACTTGGGTTTTAAATTTTAAACAAATGTCCTGAAGTTGCTGAATTGGTCTCACGTTGTCATGACTCTACCGGTTTGCCTACAGCTAAATCAGCTGGAGTCTCTGAAATTCTTAGTAGCTGTCGCGTAACTCTATTCTTTCAAATATGTACCATTCAAAATTTGAGGTCGCTAATAAACAGTAGGTACATTTCTATTTTCACAGTGTGTATGTAGAGAGTTTCTTGTTAAGTGATTAGAACCAGCCTAGTGGTGTCATCTCAGAACGTTCCAATTACTGAGAACAGAGGCGAACGGGAGGGGGGTGGGGTGTGAATGATCCATTTCGAAAACTAATTTAGAGTTGGTAACTAAACAAAGAGCACTCCACAGATAATAATTAACGCTCGTGGTGGAGTTCCACTTAGTCAGTATTGCCTCGAATGTATGCAATGGTTAATTTAATATTCTGCGAAACGTCCGGATCAGTTCATTAGCGGAATAACTGAGATTAGTTGTGTGAACAATAACTACTTAGGTTTGTAAAGATATTTAATTAAAGTGCACAGAACTCGGAAACAGTCTTAACGTTAGATTTCTATGATGCAAGTGTCCCCATTTATAAGCTTTCACAAGCTCTGAAGATGTAAATTACTAAATCATTTATAAATTGGTTGATTAGCGATGTTTTTTCAGGTAACAAATTTAACGGTGATCGCTAGTGACAGCAGCAATCGTGGTGCTAAGGGCACGTTAAATTGTAGCTATAAATCCCTAAATTATACTTATTTGGTTTAATACGACGTTATAAAAGTTCCGTCACCAGTAAACCTACTCCTAAGAGCGACAAGCTATGGTCGTAAATATTATATAATTATCCTGGCTAGGCCTAAGTTGATGAAGACTTAGTTTAGACTCTAAACTTTAAAGTTTTCAAAAATATAAGACCACTACCATTATAGTCATCATAGGTAAGTATATCTGTTTTACACTAAGAGTTGACCAGTAGGCCTAACATGCGCAACGTATCGAGACGAAAAACGAGATATCTCGATAATGGGAAGCTGCATTATAACGTACTATGTTACAGCTGGTGAAAAAATGTTGCTGACGATCAGAAGGTTTGTCGTATTGCGCATGCTATGCCTGCTGGTCGTATGACTTATTTAGTTTAACAGAGCGAAATCCATAGGAAATTTCAATTAATTTGAACAGTTGAATCTTCTCTGTTCACTGATGACACCAACGCCATAAGAACTTACTTAACTAGTCTGAACTTCCGTTCAAACTCCATTAACATTTTGTTGTATCAAGCAAAATAATCCAAAACTATCCGCTGCCATCTTACTTTAAATAAACAAACACACGAAAGCCAAGACATATCTCTCCCATTTTAGGAGCGGCAAAGTAACAAATCAATATTTGGAGTGAGTGCTTTTTCGTGCTATGGAGAAGCTTTTATCTGGACAACGGTCGGACGGCACAAACAGACAGAGACATTCACTTTAATATATCACAGCGTCACTCTATATTTGTGAAATCATATACTGGGGTAATGGGCTTAAAGTTGCAGTTATATTTTTAGATATGTTTTGTTTAAATTTGTTAGGAACCCAAATCCAACGAATTTTTCACTTCTTTCATCTCTTTCATTTCAATCTCTCAGAATTATTAACCGCAGTTTCAATATGAAAAACCCATTTCTGGGCCCGTATTCGTAAAGTTTAATTAAATAATGTAACTCTACCAATAATATAAATATCCCAGTAAACGTGGTTTAATCTTCTTGTACAAATATTAAGAGGTCGGAGTAGAAAAAATCTAAGGTAAGGCAAGAAGAGAACAATAACAGTCGCCTAATACGTGTGACCTATTAAATTCATTACCTAGTATTATGAGCTGGGAAATTCAGCTGACCTTCTAGCTAAATGAGAGCCATAACTCTACAATTCCGTGGTAGAGCTTACCTAAAGGCTTTATCAGACATGCCACTAAAGAACCACGCTAGCTAAAACCAAACATGAACCAATGCATGTTTTCGTTGGCACTTTAGTAAGCGTTGGTATTTTATGAGACCACAAGTCGACAATCGTAAAGTATTGATAGCTAAAGTGCAACTTCAAATCAATGAACTATAAAATATCGGTGATTGTAAAAATTTTGATTAGAATTTGAAGCGAGTTTCTCCAGAACTCGTGAATTTATCATAATCAATTTTGTCATCATAAACTTACTAACACAAAAACATTTACATTTATTAAATCGAATATTTATTTATTTATTTTATTAGAGCCACCATACAATAAACATCAAAGCGTGCAAAATGAAGAGACCATAAAATGCAAAAGAACGAGTTACGAGTTAAATGTTATTATAATTTTATGTGATAGACAGCAAGCTATTAATGTAACATCGAGCGAGTACAGGTCTTATAAAATTTAAAAAATAACAATAACAGTGTGAACAAAATTGAAAATAAATAAATTATAAAGGTTAAAACTTAAATTTACTTAACATGCAGCGTAGGTATACTATACATGCAGCTATCAAGCCAAGTCATAACTTTTTGACTTTGATTCATGTTAAATTTTAATGAGATCTCTTTGAATTGTCTAATAGTGAAAAACAGGTAGGTTACCTTTGTGTTTCACTAATAGCTATTATATATTCGAGTAAAAAGTTTTATAGCATTTTATAGGAGTTTATCAAAGATTAGTGTTCCTCGTAAACTACCTAATACCTATTCATTTATTTTATCCAATCTGAATTTAGATTATAAGACATAAGAGATTTAGAGTATAATCTACCGAACTTTAAACACTATGAACGTGTATAGAGCGTGGCGCGTTTGAAAAAGCCCTTACACTAAGCCCTAATTAACTGTTTGATTAGAACTCGAATAAAAACCTCGTAATCTTAATTGGTATTTTTAATCAAAGCTCTTGGAGCACGCTTTGCTTAAGCGCCCACTTGAACGTTCCTGATGAATTTTACTTCCAATTAATTTGTTGTGGGTTGGTATTACCGTTCGTTCACTCTCGCTATTTGAGATTGAGAGTGAGCGAGGGCAAAAATTCAAGCATTAGGTATGGAAGTACAACAACAGCATAGATAAACTATAACATTATAAAATCTTTTTGCGAATTCTTAAAAAACGGTAACCGTTTTAGACGGATTTGAAATATCGTGATCGGTAATTTTAAAATATTTTAAATTTCTTTATAGTCGTATGTAATGCAAATAGGAAAAACGATTATAGATTATGTAAGTTATTGTAGGTTAGACATTTTCTCAGATCTTCGCCTATTCAGATCCTTTTTAAGATATCTTAAGGTTAAAAGCACGACAATTTTGTAGCGCAACTTTAAACCCAGCGGAATAAAGTTGGGCTACCAAAGGATCTAACTCCTAGCACAAACTGATAAAAACCTAATCTGAATCTATAATAAAATCACTCATCTTTTTACTTTCGATACAGAGTTGTTGTTATGAGTGTCGACATAAGACGCTTTCGAGAGCTGCATCAAATAGCAAATATCCATTGATGATCTATTAATCGTATAGTCAGAATTTACACCTTCGGATCGAAAGTCGAGGCACTTATCTTAGGTACTCGGTCAACATGGGTCACCAGGTCTAAAATAAAGTTAATGATAATAATGTATGGATAGAAGAAATCAGGTTGTGGCCATGAGCGCATCAGTTTTTCAAACAAACCCGGCTGAAGGGGTCGTTTGCGCAATGGTTCGTGTCGTTAGGGAGGTCGTATATCCCGCGCCGCGAATATTGGCCGCACTAACAATGTGCGTCTTTATAAGTTTTTAACGAGCTCGGCCGGTATAAATTATGTGCGGAGCGGGCAGCGGGTCTTGTTATCTCGCTAACGGGCGCACTGGCGGAAGCTTAATGTACCGAGAGCTTTATTGTAGCCACTTACTGCAGCCCCTTACCGACTATTGTCTCGTTAGTTTTGTTCGGTAATACGAGCGTGCATACTGATGTTCCAGAGGACGCTACAAACGCAGATAGAGAATGTGAGGATATTGGAACATTTACCAAAATGTCGTTAGCGTTGATTCAGTTTCCACCGACAAACTGCAACTGAGATTATTGGCACGATGTATCGTTTTCGGTTTTGGGAGTAGTGGCCCAGATGTTGTCGTAAATGGATAATCTAAAAATACGTAGGTTTACTTTGAATCTGATTTCAAGTTTGATACAAAATTACAATCATGTCTGAAGTATAGTTTGGTTGCTAAATTCAACGAAATCTGTCAAAAGATTATATTTTTTTGAGATGGGTAAATTAAACGTCAGTTTTCCATCTTACTATCCAAGAGTGATCTATGCATGCAGCAGGCATAGGTACCAAAATTAATTCACTTTTAAAATTAAAACAAAATAGTAATAAAGAGAACTGCCTAGCACGTAATGGAAAAACCGTGTGTCGATGCAATCCGCCGCAGCTTTTAGGCCGGTCCAATTTAAGCTTCGTTTTCCATTTAGCCTACCCGTGTGGGCTATTAATAGCTTTATGGCCTTATTCATAAAAAATTGTCAATTTAATATAGATTTTAAATATGTTTTTTTCTTGTTACTCTTATGTCATTGAAAAGAGATAGCAACTGATTTAATATCCGTTTTAGCTTATATAGGTTTACTGAACCATTATGCATAAGGGGGTTATTTTATTACACTTTACTAAAAAGGGCTTCGATCACAATTAGTAACTTTTGGTCGTGACTGGTCGTGACTATGAGTCTTCAAATAGTAGGTACTAATGTCCGTTTCTGGTGCATTATATTTTATCCGAAATTTGTAGGTATCGCTATCACTTTTGTAGATATAATTTAGATAGTAAAGTTAAGTAGATTGCGTAACACAAAACTAGTAAGTATGATTATAATATTTTTTTTCGGTGTGAAATTCCTTCATTTCAAGTCTCATTCAAATCGTTTGTAATCGACGGTAAATAAGCTGTAGGCGGTTTTTCAGAAGGCACTACAAAGGGTGGCAGTGAAAGCAAAAAAACCTACTAAACCACACAGCGATAATAAAAGATGATAATTTTATTAATCGTCGCTTAGAAACTAAATTTATATAGATGGTAATAACTAAAATCATTAATTTTGAGAAGGAAGGAATCTTTGCATTAATGAAGGTGTACGATCCATCCAATAATAGCCAGACTGCGCCTACTTCAGCAGATCACGATTCCTCAGCTAAACACAAATCAACAGCGATTCTCCATTTGTTAGACACGGGAATGTAATTATGGCCGGAACACTTGCTGGGGGGAATGGCCGTCGCAGTTGAGGTGGTAGTCACTACTGTGTCATTCAAGCTTTTACCGAACTAGTGAGGTACCTTTAGTGTGACAGACTTATCTGGCATGCTAAGAGCGTCGCTGTTGTAGCATTTATGTTGTTCATTTAACATAATATAATATTAACACAATAGGAAATTACTTACGTAAAAGAAAATATGTATATAATAGAACAAGAAAGAACAAGGTTAGGGAAACTTGCGCACAGGCACCACTTACTTTGAGAACCTTCCAAAACAACTTAGAAAGGTTGAATTGAAGAGAAGCTAAAGTGTTTCATTCGCGTTGACGCAGGTAAACAGCAATTTTTATGGAAGCATCTATTGAATCTGCTGTATCATGGGTAAACAGCGTTGCAAGCTTATGCTTTTACATCTTTACTAGATGATTTATACAGAGTCAGGAGGCAAGCTTTGCCTACACTTAACAGAACACTGTAATGCCTGGGACATTGTTGAGATGAAATAGGCTTGCCCAGCACCTAAACCATCCTCTCAGCTTAGCCGGCCATATCCACAGGAAAGACAATGGTCAATACGTGTGGGGCTGACTAGCCGCGGGTTTCCTCACGATGTTTTCCTTATAAAATTTTTCGACACGAAAAGTCCATTGATGCAAGGCCGGATTCAAACTCACGACCTTCGGATCGAAAGTCGAAGTACTTATCTACTTGGCCAACACGGCTTCACATCATTCCAGAGCATAACGTAATAAAGTCGAAAAATCTAACTCTGAAAACCTGAAGCAATTCTATCCGGGAAAATTCACGTCACTACGTCACGTAACTTTTAACGTAGTTACTGGCTGCTAATCTGTGCTTTTAGTTTGTTGCTCGACAGGACAACGATTGCTACTTTGCGATCGAATAAATTCACGTTTTCACGAAACATTTTGAAATGCCAGTTCTTTGTGTTGCTAGTTCTTGTTTTATTTAAGTGATGTTGATTTTCATATTTTCGATTTAGAAATATGTTTTTTTTTAGTTATAAGGTAAATACCTAATTCAATAATATTAATGTCCGTATGAAATATTGTTTCCATTTTCACATTGACGCGGTATTAAGAATTGCAGAAAAAGCGTTTAGGTTTTAGCGAACACCATAAAAAGCCTTTATTTATGAACTTGAAGTTTAGAAGCTTAACACTCTCGACTACTAATGATTCAAACTTTAATACTTATTCTAAATTGTCGTATAGTAGTCATTAGAAACGACTATGTCACAAAACAAACGAGTAGGTAGTACTGAATAAAACTCTGTAAAATGAATTTCACCTGGCTAGGAAGTACACAAGTTTCATTACAATTTAATGAGAAACTGCAGATGGGGACACCGTGACACGAGTTACTAAATTAATAAACTTGCACCGCACGGACTTTATTAAAAAACACTCATTAAAGCAGAGGAAAGTAGGTGAAGTCGGGGACAGCCCCGCTAATTGTCGCCTTTATTGCTTAAATAAAGTTTTAGTGAACACAAGTTTTTAATTAAAAATGTGAGAATAGTTTTTAATAAAGGACGCTGGCGTATATTGCGAAACTTTGAGCGATATGGTTCGCTTAGCTTACAGGAAGTCCGACGGTATTGAGTCGCCGCCCAAATTATACCCGCCCGCCCTTCAACACTTATTACTACGTAATGATTTTTGATGACTAATAATTTATATTATAGGTGTAATGTTATGCGTCTGCAGGAGGTTATTTCCGAAACAACATTAGAGTGAAAGTCAAATACATTTTATTCAGTAAATGCTTTGGGATCACATAGAATAAAGTCTTATAAGTTTGGTATTCTAAGCTTATTTTGCCTTGAGCAATACCTTAGAAAATCAGATCAAACCATTATTGGCGGCTAACTTTGTTATTATTTTAAAAATATTTCACTAAGTAAAAGCTTAAAGCTTTCTCTGCTACCCTCTGCAAGGCTGCAATATCACCGGCAGCCTGATTACCGGTTTGTGTAATTGTATAGGTACTACCATATTCATCTCTGTTATTAATGATTATATAACTTTTATGGCTTGTAAATAATTATGAATGAGATGAATTTGTACCTACCTAAGCACAAAGTGTATGCGATGGCGTTAGAATGGAATCGTTAGAATTTAATTAATAGAACGTAAAGTCAAAAGGGACTTTTTTATAACTACTTCAAAAATAATATTTTATCGAAAAAGGTTTGTCAGAATCGTACCTTATTTATAGCCTAAACGTCTCATGGGAAAGAGGCGTGATTTTGTGCCTGTATATTGGTATGTAATAACTTTCAAAGAAGCAGTATATTTTTACACAATGTATACCGTCCCAACGAATTTTAACATCAATACGAAGTGACAAATGGTCCAAGTAACAGGAGAAACTAATAATGCTAGTGATTTACGCCCGCCCTTGTTATTACGAGTCATGTGAAATGTAATTTCGGCATATACAGAATAAACCATATCATCAATACGTAAAAGTTTCACTTCGACGAAATTGGCTGAATCACTTAACTCGGCAGTCAACTACACAAGCGCTTCGATATGTTGGTTAGTAAAGCTTAGTTTGTTGAAAGAGTGACACAGGCGTGAAAAGCGACTGTGTAACATACGCACACATGTAAGCGAGTGTGCAATACGTTTAATAAAGGAGGGCCGCCGAGTAAATCCTTCAATTTCGCCGGCACTACGGCGTATTCTCGTTAACCGTGGCAATAAGTTAAACGGGCGCGCCGGCCCGGGCCCGTCCCGCCGGCCGGAGGGCTGCTCCTGCTAGCTCTAAAACAGGCTGTTCAACCTTTTTCTAAAGCCAGGCGAAATACAGTAGGCAAAGAGTTTCTAATTCATGGTATCTACAACTTACATTGCACAACAGAATTTTTCAATAAATAACAAATATTTTCAACTTTTAATATCAAAGTTAACTTTAAGACGAGCATCATACAGAACATAGTTTAATGTTGCTCAGCAGACCAATTTTATTTTTATTTCCTTTTTAATTTCTTATGCTCATTTATTGAAAAATTATAACAAGATAAATAGTAAAAATTGATCTACATAATAGTAACTTAAATCTTAATTTTCTGAATCATTTAAACAAGTTATAGACCACATATCATTAATATTAAAAAAATAAGAGATATCTAGAGATACCTAATATTTTAATGGTATGTAGATCTGTAAAGTTATCTAAAATAAGCATTTTGAAATTTTTTCTCAATTAAATTAGTGGATGTACCTACCTACTGACCTGATGCAAAAAGTATTAGATCTTTTAAAAATAATGTTTATTCAGACTGGTTGGGAATAACCCCTATGACTACTGTTACGGCCTTCTCAGGAAATTAAAAAAACTCCTTGATCTAACGGCATTAGTCGATGTCAGGCCGCAAAGTTATTGCAATACTCACTCATATTGGCTGATAAGACTTTTTAAAAGAAATGAATTTATTTGGGATGTTTTAATTAAAACAGTCGCGTATTTAAAGTAAGTATTTTAAAACAAAGATTCTCACAAACGCAATGTTATACTAATTCAACATCAAAGTCGTAGACTTTTTAATTAAAAATATATCGTTTCCTTGAAAGTACTTACTAGCCGACAGTGCAGCGGTCGATTTTAATCAAAGTTCGTTCATTTCGAACTTAGCTCGGAGGAAGTGTGGCTCGTGTAATATAGGCCGAGTAATATCTCGAACAAAGAAGGAATACACACGTTGCCTCCCGACTGCACTTCTAATTAGATGTTCGATGAAAGTGTAATCAGACGGCCGGATCCGGGACGTAATTAAACGGCGCTGGCGAAGAGTGATTTATTAATAGAAAAGCTCGAGCAGTAATGAAATACTGGGCGGACAATGGCGGCGAGAGGGGGCGGTTGGAAATTAAATTCTCAGCGGTGCCGTGGCCAGCGGACAGCGGACAGAGGCCACACTTGCCATTTCTTTGCGTCTCGCCAGCGTCCTGCTGCTTAATAATTTACGCAGCCACCTTCGTCGGCGACTCAGGGACGTATGGAGGTGTATAAATTTGTCGGCAAGGGAATGTAAAGAAGATTGGTTTCCTACTCGAACGGGCGCGGAGAAAAGGGGTGGAATCGAATTTAGGCCGGAATCTACTAGCGGGCTGTGTTTGTGATATTTCTCCGTGGATGTGTAGCGGCAGTGGCACGTGATGCTCCTGCCGATTACTTTTATTGGGTACCGGCTATCGATTTAGTTGGGATGCGGAATATTACGAAGATGGTTATTGTTGATAATAAATTGGATTTATTTACATCCTTTTGGTATGATTATCACCATTGTATAGGTAGATTTTATATATATCCATCAAAACATATTATTAAAAAATAACACATTTTTGTTCTGGAAATCTTCTGAAGTAATCAGTAGGTAGGTATTTAAATGTTACACGCTCTAAGTAAAAAATAAGTTACCATGAAATACAAAAGTGAAGACATTTAAGTCGCGCTAGAAACACGACATTCACTTTAATAAAATCAACTAAGCATCCTAATCCTGCTCTTAGCATTTTCGATTCGAAAGCGTAACCTTAATTACACTTAAAAGCTGGTGGAGTATACTTTTTCAATTAGAGTATTAAAGTGTTCCGACCCTGTCATTATATTAGAGTGTTGTTCCATTCCACCCCGCGGGCGCCCTCCGGCGGGTGTAGTTTCCAACTACAACCCTGTTTTGCTAGATCTGACAACATTTTAGACAGTCACAAGATTTTATAACCTGAAGCGATTATCAATTAATTTCTATAAAAAAAGGTTCATAAAATATTTACATTATTCTCCAGACATTTAGAAGATTTGTTAGTTAGACATTACCAACATTTGACGCAGCCCATTAGGTAGGTAGGTACTTGAAAATATCTACTTATTTAGAACTTCACGTTATACCTAGTTTGTAAGCTTATCATACATTTGAATTCTTAGATCTGCAATATTTAACTTTGACTTAGCTATAATGTTCATCCATTTGTATTATTTATTTTTAATCTGTTTTATTTCTATGTATAATATGTATGTATTTACAAAAAAAAAAAAAAATGTATCTATGTAGTTTATCAGTCATCTGGTTACCATAACACAAGCATTAAATTGCTTAGCTTGGGACTAGATGACGCCGTGTGAAATGTCCAAGGATATTTATTTATTTATTTATTTATTTATTATTTAGCTAGGTAGGTACATAAAATCTAGAGTCGTGTGATTGCTGAAAATTATTTTAAAAAATGAATAAGTAAGTAAGTACTTATGATGTATAAAAGAATAAACCAAAATTTTAAATTATGCAAAACACATTAAAATAATAAAAAAAAAACATCATTATCATAATGCTGAAAGCCTTACCTAAGAGCAAACAAATAAAAAAAAAAATAACTGCGAACAAGTCATTATTTAATCTAAAATTTTAAATATTTCGGACACATTCAAAGAGATTTTAGACAAATCTAACCACAGTAGTCTTTCGAGTTGGTATCACTGCCTGTTTCCTTCGCTTTCCGGCTCACTCCGTCGCGAGCCCTCCTCATGAGCAGACGCGTCAGCCTCTATAATTAATTCGCAAACTTTACCCGCGATACCGGTAAATCGGCAAGTCGTGGATTTGTCATTTTGTCAATCCCCGGACATTTAATCACCTCTGGACTTTAACTTCAATTTATTTGGACCTATCATCGCCAAGTGACATGTAGTGAACAGTTTTAGTTATAAATTGGTGTTATTGTGGTTTGTTTTGATTTGAGGTGATTGAGAGACAAGATTTTGGAGTGATTTTTCACGTCGTTTTCAGCGGAAAAGGATTCTTTTTCTTGGGTAAGTCCAGTTATCTGATTGGCAACTTAAAAAATATGAAACAAAGAAAAATATGAAATTAAAAATATTTTTAATAATTTGTTTGCACAGCTGGTTCTGAAGGATGGAGCAATTAAACAAATATTAATGTTATTAATTATATACGCCTTACTTTGTTCCATAATGTTTGTACAAAACTATCTTACCGCATCCCTTTGGTTTTGCATTCAGATGTCTTAAAATATGATATTTGTTTGCAGCTATGTTCTCTTTAGAATAAATTCAGAACAAATAAATATAAACAAGACTCTACTTTATATAGTCCTAAACGTGTCATTTTAATGAAATCTTTTTTTGCTAGATGAAAACAAACACATTCTAAACTAAAAAAGTAAGTAAGTAAGTACCTAACCATTCTAAACTGAAAAAACATTTTCTATTATCTTAATTACCGATAGATAAAGCTGTTTTTCGTACAAATCTCATCAATAGCCCCACTAAGGTACGTGTAGATTGTGAGTAATTGGAAAATGCGAAGATTGGTCGGCTAATTGCTTAATTACGCGAAATACGTGACCACCCGATTTCGGCTTTCAGAGTTTTCCGTGGGAACGTTGTGAAACCGCGAATTAAGGCCTGCGTCCATCGGCACTTTTTAAAAATAATAGCTAGAGTTTTGTATAAATCTATCAAACACTGGATGGATTTGTAATAGTTTAGGACATTTTATAAGTGCTTGTAAGTTGTAAGTAGGTACTTATAAAAATAATTTATATATAAACGTAAGTAGCTGCTTTTATTAAAATTTGAGATTTAAATAAAAAAAAATTAAGTACCGTATGATTAATATAAATTTGTTGTGTTTATATCAGTCAATACCTATGTACCTACGTCATACGATTAAATAAATATAAATTTGTAAACCTACTAACACAATTCAATAATAATTAAATAATATAGATTTTTCTGAGTATCTATTACCTTTATCGGAAATGATTAAAGTCATGCGACTAAAATTTCAAAATAAGGTAATTTGCGTTTGCGATAATAAAAGGTTAATGAGTTCACCAATTAAGAATATTATCAGAGCGAGATTCATTTCATATCACTGTTATTATGATAAAACATTTCGTAGGTAAATTAATACCAATCTTCCTACCAGTAATTTTCAGCACAAATGAGCTACAATATTTTATGAGACCGTGTTGTTTGCTTATTAAAACTTTTAACAACTGTTGGTAACATTCTACGCGCTACGAATTCTTTTAGCCGTCTTTCAAGTCCTTTGTAGAGATTGTAACTAAACAGTAATTTTATGGAAAGTTATTTCGCTCATTCAAGCTTTTTATTGTTATTTCATTTATGAACTCGAATGTACCGCGGTAAGTGTTCACATGTGGCGGGGTAGTAGATTAATTAAGTGCAGGGTTGTCACTTTACTTGATCATCAAAATGTTTGTATCAGCCTTGTGGTACTTATATACTACTGTCTTTTTACGTGCCTTTAGTTTTCTGTAATTTACTGTGTGTATCAAACAAACTTCTTTCTATTGTATATGGAGGTAAATAAAATAAAAATCATCTTTGACCTATATAAAATAAAAGTACGTAATATTATGTTATTTGTGATCCTGAATTCTTTATCAAAATTTTTGTTTAAAATATTTCTACTCATTTTTTGGAAAATATTTGATTTAAATAGTACCTACCTCACTTACCAAAAGAGGTAGGTACTTCCCGAAAGAGAAGAAGAAGAAAAAATTCATTAAAAAGTATTACAAAAGTATTGTTATCGCGATAATGTAAGTGTGTCGCCCTCGACAAATGCCCCTCGACAGCCCGAACGCAATCATATGCGACCCCACGAACCCGCATACTGATGCCGTCACCTGCCACGCTTGTTATTTTAATTATTGCACCTTCATTACCATCTTTCCAAAGTGTTTTTTTTTAAAACATTGAGTATTTTTTATTCGATTATTCACTTATGTAAAAATGTGCAAATATCTAATTAACTGCGATTGATATAAATAAACTATGGTCTTTCATAATGAGTACCTACATTATGGAAGTGACTTAAGAATTCGGTGACGTGGCTCGGCAAAGTCAATCCGCCGCGCGTTCCAAAGAGCGTGTAATAGTAAGAGACGGAAGTGCCATACATACAAAACGAACACTAGACGATGTATTAATCACCCAGTGAACAATAAGACCAACGTAACAAAACCAAACCACGACCACAGAACATATTGACCACGACATACTGCCAACATTTTTTTTTTTTTTTAATAACCTATAATGTGTCCCACTGCTGGGCAAAGGTCTCCCCCATCTCTTTCCACTTCTTTCGATCACCAGCCGCCTCCCACCACTCCTCATGGAAGGCATCTATGTCGTCACGCCAGCGTCTTTTAAAAATGTTATATTCTCTATGTTGGCAGTATCTAGGGATGTACCTAGTGACTATCGAAAATTTATCGATATCGATACCTATCAGCAGTAGCTAGGATTTTTGGATTCCATTAAATTATTAGTAGGTTTTTTTTTCATAAATAAAAGAATTAATAATGAATTTAAGTAAGTAGGTATACATTTATTTGAACATCTACATATGGTGTTTTGGGGGCGATAAATCGATCTTGCTAGGATTAATTTTTAGAAAATGACGTTTATATCCGTGTTTTCATGTAATGTTTCCCATCCAGGTACTTTCATATAGTGACGATGATCATCAAGCTTTTGTTTATGCTTCGTCATGCTGCTTCGATTTTCTGGTAGGTTGTCTGCAACAAATATTGTTGTATTATTATATAATAAAACAATATAAAATATATTATACCTAAACATAATGGTAATAGTGCCACTTGCGATCACCCATCCAAGTAGTGACATCCATGTTTACCTACTCCTAAAAATGTAGGTACATGATTCAATTAAAAACCTAATAGGTATAAAATAAAATCTAAGTTACATATAAATTATGGTAATCCAAACAAAATAAAACTTTATAAACATAGCAAACAAACAAATTAATCATTCCAGTTTCGTAAAACAAACTATCGATATCGATAAATCTAGGTTGATAGTCAAGCACTATAATTGTTTACCTACATACGGTATGAGAAAATTTTCTTGCAAAAACTTTTACGAATTGTATCATTATTTTACCAAATTTTGGAAATAAATGGCATAAAATTGCTTACCGATCTACATATAGAGGAAATTGAGCCATAAAAATGCGTTTTTGCACTCCTTCGCGGCATGTTTTTGCAAATTTCACATTGATTTTACTCATATTACTTAAACACACTATTACACTACAGAAAACTATTGAATAACAATGTTTTACACGTATCTTTATTTATGATTTCACGCCTTAGATTAAATTTTCTGTAACAAATAAATAATTGTCAAATTGTCAACAAACTAAAATTCGAAAGACTTCGTGAATTGACATGACACCACAGACAGTGGACAGACCAAAGAGAATGTAGAATGTAGCCCATAGAGAAAATACATCTTCCTTGATGTAGCCACAGACTAATGATGGATGATGGTGTACTTCTTCTTCTTCTTCGTTCTTACGCTCGTTCGTTCATTCTTACTATAATCCGTCTATGTCGGAGTGTCCTATTTTAGTATAGCTCTACAGAGTTGTCAGTGCTCTTCGTTATTCGAACGGGTTGAAGCCTCGTCAGAGTATATATGTTCTGTGGTTGTAGCAGCCATTAAAACTCCGGGGCGTTTCATATATCGTCTGTTTGAATAGTACATTCGCCAGACTGGTTGTCATAGCTATTTTGCAAGAAATTTGGTTGTCTCCCGTAGTCCCAAAAATTATGACTGAAAATTGTTTTTATTCTTCACACAGTGTTGTTTTTCTGTTACTAGACCATATAAGCTATGTTTCTAACAGAAGGAAACTTAAAATATTCTAGTGTTTAATACTAAATAAATGTAAAGAAAACATGTCTTCTATGATGTAAAAATATGCAAAATGCGATTCGGTTTAATTTCACTTTAGCTAAGTATTTTGAAAAAAGCTTTTGGCAGAGACCTAGATAAATGCTATCCTAATACGAATAATACCATACTATGCTGAAGATATGCACAAATTTCAAATGGTTATGGTATTACGTTTGTATGGGGCACTCGTACAGCTCCGAAGCCTTAAACTGACATATTTTTGAGTGTGTCGTACATTATGTTTGCATAATTCTCCAAATGGCTATGAAAATAACACTCTTAAAACTGTTATTTCTATCGACATTTAACCGTCACATAGGAGGAGATTCTATGTTCCACGTATGTATTTTTTATCTCTTTTAAAGATGCCATCATCTTAGAAATCAATTGTCATTGGACAACTATTATTGTACATAGGTAAGTACCAGTTAATACTACTCTTAAAAGTAATCAACCTTTATCACAAAACTGTAATTGACGTAAAGATCTACTTAATTGATTTACCATTTTGCTTATCGACGATTGATATCAAAAATATTTTTTGTATTAACTGAATTACGCTTATTAAGAATCAACAACGATCATATCAGTGAGACACAGTATAGTTAATACTAAATTGATTGATAGTATTAATGAAAGACTAAGGTCAGTATCGGTCAAGATTATAGCCAACTAATAATGCCGTGAGAACATTTTAATCATTGGATTTCTGGGTATCCATTGGCATTGGCCGCAGAACAAATGTTGGTATGTTTTGCAGATATTTGTTTCGGTTCTGCGTGTTTTTCTTTGAATAAATCAACAATAATATGTATGTATTTACGAAAACAAATGTACTTAATAAGTAGTATATCATCTTGTTACGCTGTGTACCTATTATGTCCGAGAATTCCATGACGTGATCGTATTTGCAATTTAAGTGGCTTATGAGCTTAATATTAAAATACACAAAGATTAAGTGCTTACATCGATATCTACTCAAAAATAATAAATAATTATACTACTTAAAATAATTAATTCTACACGTGCGGTAGGTCACAAACACTAAACATTCACTTGATAATTTAATCGTGAACTTGTTTAAATTCAAGTAGGTAACTCTCTGTTTTTAGGGTTCCGTACCCAAAGGGTAAAAAAGGGACTCGATTACTAAGACTCCGCTGTCCGTCTGTCTGTCACCAGGCTGTATCTCATGAAAGATAGCTAGACAGTTTAAATTTTCACAGATGACCCTTTCGGGAAGCACTGAAGAAGGTGGCTGCGGTAAATGTTACACTTTAGAAAATCGATGAGTATCTATTCTTTGATACTATACATGTTATGAGCATTGACGCATTAAACCCAATTAATTTCCACTACCTTGCTAACTTTGTAAGACTGTTGTACAATTTATTACGTGATAAGGCTAAGTGAAAATAATACCACCTCATTAAGGCACATCTAATGATTATTGCGTTCAAGAGGCTTCTAATGACAGCCTACATAATGGCATTCTCAGCTATGAATACAGCAATATCTACTTAACTCCGTCGCACAACAGATTTAAACAGCTGGTCTTCTACTTGGTGAAGGGCGCCAGAAAACTAATTAGGTAAAAAAAGTATTCAAATCCACAAACAAAATGTCTCTGAATTATTTAAATAAAAACTTAGGTATTTACATATTGTTAGATAAAATAAACGTGAACGAGGCGGTTGAGATGAGCTTGACCAGCACCAAAACAATACCCTGAGTTTAATCGGTCTAAATTCTAAACCATACGAAAGACAATCAATGCGTTTCTCACGTTGTCCGCCTTGATCGCTTAGGGCATAATATGTTAATCGACGATAACTTTACGTGAGTAATTTCCCGTGTGCTATTATAATAATGTATAATATGTTAAGCCTATATATTTTATCTTTATTGAGAATAACTAATTAAAGGCCAGGTATAATCGTTCAACATCTAGACCCGGAACAAAATATTTTTCCACGCTATCACAGATGGCTTTGTTAATGCATAATGTATGATATCAATTGAAAATGATTAAGTGACTCAGTTAGATTTTTGCTTCGATTACAACTTGACTATTTATTTATAGGAATAGGTAGTCTTCATCCTTTCCTTGATAATACAGGTATTTTAAGAGTTGGTGGTAGGCTCCATAATGCCAAGACGATGTCTTATGATAAAAAGCATCCCGCTATCCTTCCGAAAAATGCCCATATAACAAATCTCTTAATAGAAAGAGATCATTTACGACTCTTTCACGCAGGACCTAGGTTAGTTTTGAGCTCTCTCTCTCAGAGGTACTCCATAGTCAGTGGTATTCGAGAGGTCAAGAAAGTGGTTCGCAAATGTGTCAAGTGTTTTCGTATTAAAGCTGAAGGTGCTAGACAGTTGATGGGTTCCCTTCCGCAGGAAAGAATAACAGCATCCAGGCCATTTCAGCATGTCGGTGTTGACTTCTGTGGACCCTTCGACATAAAGGTAGCTCGAGTTAGGAAGCCGATTGTTAAGAAATGTTACATCGCGCTTTTTGTCTGCTTTGCTATAAAAGCTATTCATGTCGAGCTCGTATCAGATCTAACAACTGAAGCCTTCTTAGCATGTCTCAAGCGCTTCATTTCGAGGCGTGGTATGCCCACAAATATATTTTGTGACAACGCTAAAACATTTAAAGGAGCGTCAAATGTAATGAAAAAATTGTATGACCCACAATCTTCCAAAAATCACAGGGATGCAGTAGAAGTTTTTTGCTCTGAAAATTATATTAAATTTAGGTTTATACCTAGTTATTCACCTGAATTTGGAGGATTGTGGGAAGCAGGTGTAAAAAGTGTAAAACACCATTTAAAAAGAGTAGTAGGAAATCTATGTTTAACCTATGAAGAGCTAAATACAGTCATTGTACAAATTGAAGGAATTTTAAACTCTAGGCCTCTACTCTCAACTACAAACACAGATTGTGAATATTTAACTCCAGCTCACTTTTTGATTGGAACGGCTTTGGCTAGCTATCCGGAAGTTAACTTAACGGAAGTCTCAGTTAATCGTTTAAAATTTTGGAATTTGTGTACCAAGCTTAAACAAGACTTTTGGAAATTATGGTCTAATGACTACCTTACACAGCTTCAGAGCCGTCCCAAATGGAAATATCCTCTACCAAACCTTAAAGAAGGTGATTTGGTAATTGTAAAGGATTTCAATACTGCTCCATTACAACATAATATGGCCCGTATTGTTAAAACGTATCCAGGTAGAGATGGTATTGTAAGGGCAGCTGATGTTAAAATGAAAAACAAGGTCTATCGTAGGTCAATCAAAAGGCTTTGCCCATTGCCTGTAGAATAGGGTTATGCCGGGCCCCAATTATGTTTAGAACAATCTAAACATATAAATTAATATTATATAAAATATTAGTTTAATTATAATTTTGGTAATAATTTTATGTTAGTTGCTTGCAACACTGGTTGGTGCAGTTTTATTTTTGTGCACTGGCAATTTTCGTTCTTCTTCTGTCTGAATTGAAATCTAGCGGCTGTGTTGGATTTTGTAATTTCTATAAATTTGCAATAAACCACACAAATCATTATTTACACGCATTTTATTTCGTACAAATTTGAATTTCGTTTCTTTATGTAACAGAAAGGTCTGCTTTAGATTAAGGGACTTTGCATTATTTTTGTTCATATTTTTCTACAAAAACTTTATGTTAGAGGTAGGTACGTACGTGAAGTGTCTAATTAAAGCTGGATGAGAGAGTACCAAAGTTCATGCTCAATGGCTTGCAAATTGAGAAGTTAATATCCAGCAGTGGGCTAATGATGTGATGATGTCAACTGGATTATGTTCTTTCCCACGCTCGTATGAGTGACTCAGCCATTTTTGTCTGAGCTACGACCCGACTAATGAAATTAACACCAAACTGCTTTCTGTTTTAGAGATTTATGTGAAGATACGCCAAATAATAATTCAATGTCTTAATTAGCGTTTGTATGAAATTAATTAATTTAATTAGCAAGCACTGTTTAAATGAGGGACTTTATTACTGTGATAATAATTTGCATAGTTTTTGTTATAATCCAGGAAGGATATATTAATTTATGAAATTAGAGATAATTACAAAGGTAATTACAAATATCTAAAAAAAGTGTTAACTGAACATAAATAGGATAGAAAAAAAATTGCAGGTGAGATAGTTTTTGATGCGACAAACTATCTCTATCTCTTTTTATATAATATGGTAACCTATGGTAAATTGCACACAACATGTTCTGAGAAAATTACACAGTCTGATGTTACTTTGGTCAAAATTTAGCGCAATTAAATGACATGTGAAAAAAAAACTTTACAATGTGAGTCCATATTAGAAGAAACTAGGGTCAGACCGATGAGATAGACAATGTTAATTTACGACTCAATAACTCTAATTCAAAGCGAAATAGGTAATTATTAAAAAATAAGATATTTATTAGACCAGCCGGTAAAATGAGCCTTAAAGGAGGGTGAGGTAATTACAAGATCCAATTTAGAATTGCCAAGTCTACACTTTGCTGTTAGTTTCAAACAAAAGCTTAATTAATTAAGTCGCGAACAATTAAGCTCAGTGCCGTAATATTCTCAGCAATTACGCGGGATCCGTCCTGTTTTGTACTCAACCGTAATTGCCACGGAATCGGGAAAGTAAGTGGAATGTCGGCTTCGGGTAGGTACTCTATGATGATTGTCAGCGAAGTCATACATTCCTCTCAGCCGTAATGGTGTCTTTACACTGCGGCGCACGCTAAGCACGGCCACGGCACGGCCACGTCACAAGTCACACATCCGTGCGTAACGTGCCCATGGGTCGTAGTGGTATACCCACATTAAATGAGGGCTTTCATACAGAGTGAAGCTAAGTCCACGTGCATAGCGTGTCCGTGCGCGGCAATGACACAACACACCTATATGCTTAGGCTAAATTATTGGAACAGACGAAGGCTCGTGTTGTGCGTCTCTGCTTATCACGTCATAAAACATGTCAAAAACATCAAACAGTTTGCCAAATTCTGAGAATGTAATTCTACTATCTGAAAAGTTATATCATAGGAGTGGGATATGTCCAACGACGGAGCTGTTGATTTATTATCTACATTAGACTCTTACAAAACATATTCAAGAATTTAAACAAGTTTTTTAATACTTTTTTTTCTTAGGTACATGAATGTAGTGCAGTATCTTATCTTAATAGAACAATATCCTATTTTGAATAGGCTTCTTTAGCATTTACAATATAATTTTATTGTTGCCTTTTATTATAAAACGTGACCCATTTTTTTAAAATCATTAACATGATGTTCTTAATAATAATTATGTTGATATTTAATCTCGCGAAAAACCGCTTAATGAGTAACATGAATCAAAGTTATTAACACATACAAGTACCGTAAGTTCGTTTTTAGTTTCATATGGGACGAGTTTCAAATCAGATCCTACCCGATATATTATACACCTATAATTTATGCTGTGCACACTAATTGGAAAATCTATTAATTAATTTACCTAATATCGATATGGTAATAATAACGATGAGTTTATTCGCAATTAGGTGCCTATTATTGCTCAATGCGGTGATTGTAATGAGTTATTTACGATTATGTTTATGACTCGTTTTGTAGGTAAATTATTTACTCTGGTACTTAGGTATAATAAATCATCATTATACCTACATAATTCATTATTGCCTCAAAATCGTGAATGTTGTTGACCTAATAATACCATTATTTTTTTGAATACGGAGCATAATGACAAAATTAATAGATAACATGCTTTGTATCTTTGTATATTATTTTTGTTAATTTATCAAATAAACAAAAATGCAAGAACATCTCATAGCACTACTTCGAGCGTTTCAAAACATCAGTCGCTCAAAAGCAAATATCGTCCAAATATTGTTGGCAGATTGGACGATAATTGCTCCAAAGAAACATGGGATGGCAAAAAAATGATGTGTTCAGGGTAAGAACAATTTTCTCAATAGTTAAGCAAGACAAGACTCGCGACAAAAATGCAAGAAGATTCCTTAGCACTAGTTTTGGGCATTTCGACTCAAAAGCACATATCGTAGAATCTGCCAATATATAAATAAATAAATATCCTTGGACATTCCACACAGCGTCATCTAGTCCCAAGCTAAGCAATTTAATGCTTGTGTTATGGTAACCAGATGACTGATGTACTACTTATATACATTTTTTTTTGTAAATACATACATATTATACCTACATAGAAAACATCCAGACTCGAGACAAATATTTGCAGATCATGCAAACATTTGTCCCGCGACAGGAATCGAACCCGCAACCTCTGCGTCGCAGGCGAGCCTTCGCCCACTGTGCCACAGAGGTCGTCAATATATTCTAACAAGCGTGATCTAGTTTGTACAGATTTCGGGAGAAGGATGGGAGATGGAGGCACTAGTTTCAGCTGTCAATTTGAATGTATAGGGTCTAATAAATCAGAGCGTCGTTAGAAGCAGGTAGGCGCCTGTAACGAGACACACTTCCGACGTATCCCTCCAATTAGCGTCAGTACGGAACTCGACGCTACAGTCGGAGCTAAAAATAACTGGCATATTAAGTTTGAGGTAGGTAGGTAGGTACTAGTTTGTTAAAGTAGCTACTACGGTTAAAGCCAACTGTAGATCAAACAAAAAACATGATCTACCGGGTAGTGATATAAGGCAGGGAGCTGATGATGAGAGTCCTGTTTAAACTAGTAAAAACCAGAATGATCACTTAACTGTACCTAATATACAACATAGATCTCGTGGTATTTTCATATGATTAATTAATATCGTGCGACTCTTAACTGTGCAAGGCATGATTTCAATATGTCCACTGACCAGTATCTGTCACTAATCCAGTACACTCCTTAGGGAACGCAAATGAGACGTTGTTGGTGAGTGTACCACCACAGAAGACAGCACAGTTAGTACGGAGCCGCTGGACACCGCGACGCCCGCACCCGACCTCGTTACTCCGCTCTCGGCTCGTTAGGAGAATTGTTTGTTCGAGTATGTAAAAATGTGTTTATTTGCACGTACGCTCCCGGGTAAAAATATATGAAAAGACCCTTTTAAGACTTTTAATGATTTCCCGGCAAAGGGAAATTGGGTTAGTTATTTTCCCCCGGGTTGCCCCTCGTTAAGTTTTAATGGGGTAGCTACGACGTAATCAAAGGTACTTATTTAACTTAACGACGTTCAGCAGTGTACTTTGTTGTCAATAGAAGTTATTTAAAGGCTAACGGTTAGTGTGCTGCGCGATATAAAAAGGAGTTCGATTCTCGCGCGCCGTATTCGCGAGTCGTGCTTAATGATGCCTAAGTGATATAAGGCGCGTTTTAGTTTACCGCTTTCCGAGAAAAAAGCAAAGCGACAACTACGAAACAAGACCTTCCGGTGCAACCAGGCCTGCCTAAGTTGGTACACCTAGGTAGAAGGCCTAATTAATCTACAGTAAAATGTCGACGTCGCTTGTTTTTGCCAGGAACTCAGCTCATTAGAACAACGAGGCATGTTGATTACATTCTGCAGCGCTTATTAGCGCAAACTCTCATTAGGGGCACTATTGTTGTAATTAAACAAGAGGCATTGGTGCCGGCCGCGGCGCGTGAACCTTACGGCGCGGCGATAGAGTCGCCCGATGACTGGCGATTTGCGAATTTAATTAACGACTCAATAGTTACCTGAAGAATAGAAAGAGTTCTTGCGGCGACTGACACGAGTGTATTGTTAGGGGCGCGGTGTAAAAAAGTGGATGTTTGTTTGAAGTGGTTTACGCAATGGCGGCCGGAGGATTTAATTGGGCAGATGAGGGCCGCCGGGACGCTGCGGGCGCTCTGACAACACACCTAATTGGCTCCACTACGCTAAGGGCCAAAACACATTGCAGCTATGTGAGGTGCATCGCAAAGAACTAACGAAGTCTGCCTTTAAAATGTCATGCATCATTTGGCATCCTTGCTAGACAAACTTTTGCATAATTTTACTTGGATCTCAAGGGTCTCACTATTTAACTTAAACTCACTTAAAGAAAAAAAGGTTATAATTTTCATGGTTACCAACTCACATTTTACAAGCAAGATCTAAAAAAAAACATCTAAAGTTTGTTGCAATATACAAATTTTCGGGTTCAGCTTATGTTGGTGGTTACTGAATTCATAACAGTTCACCAACTTAAGCTGAACCCGAAAATTGTAACGAAACTTTGTTTTCGTTAAACCAAGTAGGTGCGTGAAACATTAATATTGCTCAACCTCAACCTACTTATCGAGACTTTCAATAAGAAAAATTGTTAAAACGGCCGTTTTTAACGATGACCTTTTATTAGAAAATAAAGTTATTTTCGTAAAGCTCATTCCTCTCTAATGACGGACCTTAAACATACCGTCATAACAACTTTACTATAATGATGTAAAAAATTTGCTTAATTAACATAAGCTAAAAAAACAAACTCATGTAACGTAAATACTCGTATCTTCTACGAAAGTAATTATGTTTTTATTATTTATTTCATTTCCGTTTTCTCATTGCCGCTGTTTAATTAAACCCGATAAATTTAAAGTAACCATCTAATGGCGATAGCTGCTTTGATGATACGATTGTGTATTAATTACTTGATTCGAAATTAAGCTAATCACTATTAAATGAGTTTTTAAACGCAATTGTAAAAATTAAATAGGTTATTGTAAAGCGCAGACATCATAAAAAATAATAAGGCGATAGTTTCCAATTAAATTATTCTGGCGTAACAACGCATTATAATGAATGAGTGATAAGTCGGTAATAAACATCATTGGTGCTGTGCTGATGTATTGATGACGCCGCTGAAATGTACTTTCTTGTTATGGAACACTAAACGTTTTCAGTCCTCATTTAAGGTGTAGTTTTGTTTGATATTCTCAAACCTGAGTCGTGTTATTTTCTTCCTATATTTCAACTTTCAATGAGCTAACCTTAAGCTTGATCGTATCGTACATCATACGCATGCGTCATTGAATTTGCGCAAATTACAATTTAAATAGGAATAACACAGTTGACAGATAACGATCCTTAATTATATTTCACGAGATAAATCCATCCAATTATGTTCTACCAAAGTCCAAAGTTTTATCAAACTCTTTACAAAGATAAAGTTATGAACTAATAATGCCTAATCATGGTGTATTCCTTCATAAAGAGTACTAGGTACTGGCATTTTAGCCAGACCAACTTGTCGGGATCATTATAACCACCCCCCGTAGTCAAGTTACATTTATATCTACATCTACAATCGCTTTAGAATAGAAATAAAGTTTTAGGAATTAATATTCGATGACAGAACTCGAGAGGTCAGAAATGTCAAATCAAAGTAATAGCGTTGATATAAATAAAACAGATACGAAGTCATTGTCACTTGGCTACAGGCCCAGCCCACGTTCCCAGAGAGGTTAATATATAAACTAAACTAGCTAGTATACGTAAATGGAAGGCATCATGCCTTCAGCGCTCGGATACGACTGGCTATTTAATTTCCGTGCTTTCAATATCCTAGGCGTCAATGGTGGATTAGTTTTGTACGTACTGGGGCCGTACTTATAACGACCACTTTTGGTACCTATTTCATACTATGAACATAATAATGCCTTGCCTCAAATTTAATGTAATATTCTAAAATGTCTAATTAGAAGAATTGTAGTAATAGCAAAATAAAACATATTATGGCCGCACATTCAAGTGGCCCCTTTACGGCTTTTGGATGTACGAGTAGGTATAAAACTAAATACTTAGTTGACAGGTAGCACTAGTTTTTAACATCAAGTTCGTAAAGTCAGTGGCATACAAAAAACTGATACACCAGGTATTATCTATGATTTGGACTAAGATTAAGTCAAATAAACATTCAAATTTAGGTAAAATTTGGGAATGTGTACACTTTGTAGGTACTTTAGGTATGTTTAGGTATGTTTTACTTTATCCAACTAACCTTTTTTTTATAGTAGTAGAGAACAAAGCAACCGTGTGAGGATCATAAACTACTACAAAAACAAAACAAAACAACAAAATCAAAAAGAAAACAGTTTGTTTAATAAAAAATATTTTTTGTTGCAATATACAATTGCTATCCCTTTCGAATACCCGCCCCACGTTTACTTTAGATCCCAGTTACTAATAAGTGCACTCATCCCTTAGCTATTTCGAAGGCTTTAGCGCAGTCCCTGCACGCCACAGATAGCGCTTGCTATTACCCGTATCTCTACATCTGAGACAACCCTAGCAAACATTAAATGACAGATTAGCCTCATGACAATATCACTAACAGTGCACAAGGGGTGGCTAATAGTGTTTTTAGTAAAAAAATATAAATAAACAAATAAGAGTATACTCTAGGAAAAAATGTTATGACCAAAATCAAAATTAGTTTATTGCATTAGATCACAAAATTATAGATCGTAGATAGGTTGTCTTATAATGTCTTAAAACTGAGGGATTCTATGTTCCAACGCGAGAAAAATATCAGTATCCAACGAGTTAAACTGTGACTGACATTTCTTCAGATTTGCCAAAAGTAACATAATTATATTCTAGAAGTCTTATTGATCATTTTATTTTAAAGTTGAATGTACTGATGCGACAATAGCATTAAAAAAATACTAGACCTACTGAATCCCGAGTTGAAACAGGTAGATAACCTTATGTTTTGAGTGACAAACCAATTTTATTCCCGACTGCCCCCACCCCCGCCCGCGGACCGATCAGACCTTATCCAAATTGGATCTTGAATAATAAAGAATCGGAGCGATTGGATTTTATTCCTTAAATTCAATTAGCACGAGGGTCGTGTGTGACTGCAGACGAGAGATAGAGGCATAATATCATCGTATTAAAAAGGGGTTACTATTGGACGGAAGATTGTGTTTGTCTGATACGATGCTATTTTTATCGCTTAATCTTATTTTCAAATGAAATATTATTCGCAATATCGTTCAAAACACAATCGATAAAATATAGGTAGCTTACACAAAATTTAAAAATATGATCTTTGTATGAAGCTACTGAAATTTAAAAACCCGTATGATACTTAAGTAATTCAATGTTCTCCCATAAGCAAATTAAAAATGAATTCCATTTTAATTCTGAAATATTTTGTCACACACTTAACATGAATAATTATGTTAATTTTATTATGCAACACTGTCTACGAGGAAAATAAATATTTTTATGCTACATATCAACTCTATTTAATCACTATATATAATCAATACTGCATAGTATCATCTTTAAATTATGTTAATAAATAAACATATCTGTTTTTCTATAAATACCTACACCTTCAGCTAGCGGTACTACCAAAACTTGATAGGTAGGTTAAAATTGTTTAAAACCAACCCGTAGTTATTTGCTAAAACTGTTGTGTGTAATTGAATTTAAATTACCCACATAACGCCTAATTGGTTTTTGTATTGCATGTATAATTACTTTTCCAACAACATACAATATTGCTTCAAAAGTTAGTTTCGCAATATATTTATATTTTTTTACCATCCTAATATTTTATCGTACTATCATCATCTTGTTTGTCTATCTAAATGTTATTAATATATTATAAATCATGCACTGAAATAATTTGACTATATTTTAGTGTTTTAAATTTTTAGATGCGAACTTTGTGCAAAAAAAACTTTTCGTTAGTGAAATTTAGCTATTCTATTAAACTAAATTAAATTTTATAAATTGTTGCCATAGTAACATCATAAAGATACAAATAATACAATATTCTAATCATGTTGACGTACTTTATGCCCTGGATACTGTTACGTTTAAACAGTAGGTATAAATCTATTATTACCTACAAAAGATAACGATTTAAAAAATCTATTCGGTCAATTTAAGTAAATATTACTAATCGAATAGTGTTGTAACATTCCCAAAATTGACACACCACTTACAAATCAGTCGACCAACTTCCATTAGAACTAAATGTATTATATTTAAATAAATGGCGATGTTATCGGTCTCACGTTTGACATTTACATCGAATTCTACTCAAAGTAATGGTTACTATTTAATGCAGCAAAATCAGGTCGATGATAACTTGTTTAGTAAACAAATCGATGTTTCAAAAATATTTTAATATAATAAATATGTACCCAATTATAAATTTAAATAAAGATATTGATGAGTCTTTCAATCTTATAATTATCTAATCTCAAGTATCTCTGAATTTAATTACATTTTCCAATCAGGAATCCCACTTATAAATTGTTAATTTATATCTAACGTTATTGGGATTATAATTTTAGATTACTAATGAGTTATACTTATTAGATGAATATTTTATTTCTTAGTAACTCCTAACCAACTCTAACTTCTCTCTCTAACGAAGTTTTGCAGAATTATTACAAGAGTGAAATTATTGTTTAAAATTATTACTAATATACCAAAGTTCTACATGATACTTACTAATTAAATGACAAGAACCTGTCATGTCAGGGATATTTAATTAAACCCGCTGTCTGTTTCAAGACCATTAAAATCGTTTAAAAGGTTTTTATGTCGTTAAAATGTCTCTATACTAACACCATGTGGTTGTTCTTTTAGTGGGAAAAAATAACGACACGAAATAAACATTAGTCAAGTCATATAATCACACATTTATTATTTTAATAGCATTATGAATGAGCAATTCGTCGAACAAGATAGTTTTAAGTCATAAGCAAGTTATTTCTATTAGTATTATTTTTTTTAAATGAAAATCGTTTACGATTAATTCAAGTATCAATATATATAAACTGGTATATACACAGCAATGGCAATAAAATAAATTAGACAATATAAACCGCAATACTCGCTGCAAACCCATCACGCCAAATCACTCATAATCAACTTCACACATAACGTTTCTTAAATACCGGCCAGTCACTTGCGCCATTCATTGAGAGTTGGACGAGTTGGTTGATATTCGTGCAAATTAAAGGGCACACGTCCCCTGAAATTGACTGTCCATCAAATCGCACTTCCGATGGGCCTGGGTGATGCGTTCAGGTGGAGCGCGGGGGTTTCTGATACCCCTTCATTGGAAGATCAGATATCCCATCCTATTAGCTTTTATATTACAGAGACCAAACTGCACTCCTTACTTTACCTCAAATGTAAATTATGTACCTACTAGCTTACTCGGCCTACTTACCTGGTTATAAATGCAATATTAAAAAAATATAAAAACCTACTGCAATTTTGTAAGGAGACCAATTTTCTACACGGTAAATTCTAGAGCCCCGAGGAAAACCCTGAGTCCGTCCGTATCTTTCATCAACTCTCGCCGCTCGCACTATGCACTCGCGTGTCTTAACTTAATTAAACTTTTAATTTAAGGGCAAATTTAATTTCCGGATCAACTGAAAGGGATCAAGTTTCTCGTGTTTTTATAACAAAGCAAGCTTCAATTTAAACAAAACTTCTTTAATTTATTTTAACAATGCTGCTTCGTTATTTTTAATCATCCAATTAATATTGGAAATAATTACCAATTAGATACCTTCCATTAAAGAAACAAATTAGTTATTAGTACCTAGCAGTACAATACAGGTAACAACGTATTTTCTAGATTTTAACTATATAGGTAGGTAAGTACCGACTTGTAGTAAATTAGCCTGTCAATTAACAAGGTTATACCTATATGAGTAGTCAGTTTATAAAACGCGTGCTAGCTTCTGCAGTATCCTATTAAAATTATTGAATAATAAGGCTACATAAGCGTACGCCTTTAATAATGATAGAAGTCATTCATGAAACGTGTGCTAGCCGCACAGTTTCGAGCGACTAAATAAGCTCATTGAGTTGGTGTTCATTCTGATTGCCAGCAGAAAGCGGTAAGCGCACACGCCGCAGTTTTCGCGATTATTGTGAAGCGCGGCGCAACCTTAAAAGCAATATCCGGACGGCGCGCGCGGCTCCGGAAATGAACCGGAAACGGCGGTGTATTAAGCCTCAGGTACAGCACGACACAGCGTTAAAGTTACATCGGCATAGTACGAGAAACGGGAACCCATTTCGTCTCCGAAAATCGATTGTCCGTAAATCACAATCAATAACAAGCGTCTCCGAAACATAGGAATCCATAATATTATGGTCCCATAACTATAGTTTGTAATAAGGTATTGTTCATCCTTATGCTCCTAATCCATAAATTTATGTTACCTAATATTATAATCCCTAACTTTAATCGTTATAAACATATGTGTCATAATAATAAAGAATCATAATACTTCCACTTCCGATTAATAATGTTTTCGAACGTTTATAAATTATGTAAAACAGAAACAACTTCGGTTGTATTCACCCAGATCGAAATCAGTTGGTTAGGTTAGGTTTGAACAGTGACCACTAACGTGCGAGGCGAGCGAGCGTAGCGAGCGTGCCGCGGTAGCGGTCGCCGAAGCGCCAATTAAATGTAGGATAAAAGTATTCAGCCACCCAGATCGAAATCAGTTGGTTAGGTTAGGTTTGAACAGTGACCACTAACGCGCGAGGCGAGCGAGCGTAGCGAGCGTGCCGCGGTAGCGGCCGCCGAAGCGCCAATAAAATGTGAAATAAAAGTAATCAGCTACCCAGATCGAAATCAGTTGGTTAGGTTAGGTTTGAACAGTGACCACTAACGCGCGAGGCAAGCGAGCGTAGCGAGCGTGCCGCGGTAGCGGCCGCCGAAGCGCCAATAAAATGTGAAATAAAAGTAATCAGCCACCCAAATCCAAATTAGTTGGTTAGGTTAGGTTTGAACAGTGACCACTAACGCGCGAGGCGAGCGAGCGTAGCGAGCGTGCCGCGGTAGCGGCCGCCGAAGCGCCATTAAAATGTGGAATAAAAGAAATCAGCCACCCAGATCGAAATCAGTTGGTTAGGTTAGGTTTGAATAGTGACCACTAACACGCGAGGCGAGCGAGCGTAGCGAGCGTGCCGCGGTAGCGGCCGCCGAAGCGCCAATAAAATTTGGAATAAAAGTAATCAGCCACCCAAATCGAAATCAGTTACATTCCCTATGCTGCCTTGTGCTTGAGACACAATGCTCTTATGTTAAATTTATTCTCATAAACTATTATGAAAATAAAGTTATGAGTTAGTTACATTATGGATTATATTATTTATTGAGAATGATTTTATGTATTTTAAACATTAGGGATGTTGATATTAGCCGTAACTATATTAGGGATCCTTATATTATAGATCCTGATTATACGGGCAATCGATGATTATGAAAACCCAATTTATAGATTTTTATTTTAGGGGTATAAAATTTCGGAGACAAAATAGAGACCCACGAGAAACACATTACATCCTGATTGAGAGCGAATCCTACCGCGCGTGCTTATTCACTCAGCCCTTATTCTACATGAGGTTCTATTCGTTTTTGATATAAATGAAAGATAGTTCAAATATAACTGGGTCAAGTGCATGGATGTAACGTATATGATGTGTCGTGCTGTTGCAGTCCTTCAATTTATAAACGCTTGCGGGGCGCACTCATAGCCCCCGTCGCAGTTCGCTCTCAGATATCCGGCCGGGTAATTTGTAACTTGCACTACGCCAAATGAAATCATGAAAAGCATTGCAATTGTTTTTGTGATTTGACGGACTGGGTATACTTCGTGTAGGTATTTCGCATTTTGTTATTTTGTTTATCACACTAATATTATAAACGTGAAAGTTTGTGTGTAAGTGTGATTGTTTGTTACTCCTTCACCCTCAAACGACTGGACCGATTTGAATGAAATTTAGCACCAGGATAGCTTGTATCCTGGTGCCAAACTCTTTTAACATATAGGCTTTACTTTAATCTTGGTATTCCTATGGGAACGGGAACTATTCACCGCGGGTAATACCGCGGGGCGCAGCTTAATAATCTTACTTATGCTTGTCATTAGGTACCTATCTATACCATCATCACAAGTTTCTAGATGTCCAATGATCCTGGGGGCTGGAACAGCTAAGGCAGTTCATACCCAACAGTGGGTTTAAAATCAGGTTGTGCATGATGATGATGAAATGTGCAATTTTCGAGATTGATGGTTCACTTAAGAGCCCGGTAAACAACTGTACTTAATTTCCTTACGTGACAACTGACAGATCCATTTACCCAGCACTTTTTGCCACCGCACTAAAACCAGCCACCAGCCAAACTGTCCAACAAAAACGAGACAATATCTAAAATTACATTCTTCCGGCCTGAACTAACACAGAAATGAAATAAAGTCCGCAAACAAAAGTTTGCAAATCCAATATGATTTGGCGCGTCGGTAAACATCGCAGCATCCCAGTGATATCGCGAACGAATAACATTAAACTTTGTATGGATTGAATGTAGAAAACCAATTTCGGTGCTCGCCGAGTGCGAGCCGATGGGATGAGGGTGTCAGAACGCTTTGACAGCTCTCTGATTGAAAAATACGGAACCCTGTTTATAGAGCAACTGCGCAGCAGTCTCAGGTCCGATCTCAAGGCACCTTATAATGTCAGCTTAAAGGGTGTTTGTCTTATTTTATTAATGTAATTACTTCCTGTTTCCATTTCAAGATATTCAAAATAACAGAAAAAAAATGTTTTAAGTTACCTATTTTTAACCAAGTTATAACAGAAACAATACAAAAGTTTGTTACTTTATCAAGTCAATAACGTCTTATTTTGAAAATAAGAGTTTATCTATGTGTAAAACTATTATAAGTACACCATTATTGTCTTCTTTATGACTTAAAAAAATATAAACATGACTGTTGCTAATTCTTTTAGGTTGATAAACTAAACCTGAGCACGATCTAGTTACCCACAAGTAACGATTTTGCCTTGAACTTTGAGTAGGTTTATTAGGTACGAGTATACCTACCTCTCATACGCTCGCGGTAGAAAACGTTGCCAATTCACACTTTGAAGTAGTGCGATAATGATGACAACAGGAAATTGATATTTGAGTTGTAAACACACTTCACACGTTTAAATTGACGGCAAGTACCTACTAGTGACCCACAGGATGTCGGCTATCTTCTCACGTTTGTAACATGCACCTCGAATTGATCTGTTCCGAAGATTATGACCAAAGTTTTAAATTTGATACGTCATCTGTGCCTTACTTTGTCGTTTTTAGTTTCTTTGATAGATGATCATAAAAATGTGTTATTGAATTTCCTGATGTAAGTACTTTTTAGAGAAAAAATCGAGACATTATTTGGACGGACAAAATTATGTTTTATTCGTATTCGTTTTAAAGCCTTGTCATGTAATATAATTGAATCTTGAAAATTCAATTTATATCGTGCATGTAAGCTGTATTTAATACGAACTAAACCATATCAGACACTTTGTCGTTCTAGACCAAGCAGTGTCCAGCTGAACATATTTATTAGCACCCAGGCTTGTGATCTTGAATACAAATCGGAAGGTGTTTGCTTAGCTGCCATACTTGTCAGCACTTAAGCAATTTTCACATAACTGTCAAAAGCCGACATTTTTGCCAAATTTGTTTCATTAGCGGTACGTTTTTTGTTCGGTCCATTAGCACCTCAGATTTCTTTTAAACCTTTTAAACTAAACATTTGAACTTTCTGGTTGACAATTTGTTTTAAACGCATGCCTGCAAAGTTAGTGTTTGCCGATTTTCTATCATTTTTTACCGCCATCTTGACCTCTAGCGAGATGGGTCGTTATCCCCAATCTACTGAATATTCGGTAAAGTTTCTTAGTAATTTTCTAGTTTCCTTCAAGTTTAAAATTGACTTCCAAAATATAGTCTTGGAACAGATTGAAGATAAATGATGGAGTTATGAAATTTCTCATAAACATGCGCGCATCCGTTCACGTCTCGATATATCATGGATTTGGACATCAACATTTCGCAATTGAAATTTTGGGTATACTTTAGAAGATGTTTCGCGAAACATTTAAATTTTCTCTTGCAAGATATACCTACCTGTTTACCACTCAAAAATAAAGACCAATCAATATAGAATTGGGAAGGAGAAAATTTGTATATTTGTATTAGGTACAGTCAATACAAAACAGTTTCCTCAATTTATTAGAAAGGGACACATGTGATGTAATTTTGAACAAAACTCCTTACGAAGCAAGTTTCTTCAACCCCTGAGCTGAGCACAAGATTTTCGGGACTCGATAGTCGATTCATTTAAAACGGCGAAATTAAACGTCCGGAAGATTACCAGTGGGGTCGTTCTGGGATTACACAGAGATAACTAAGACGTTTATTGAACTACTTTGAGAAACTTTTATTAAATTTATATCTTATCGCTGCCGCCCAGATCGGTTAATAGGAAATATAATTTACTGCTGTTCTTTGAAACGTGAAAGGGGTATTGTTTGGCAGAAACTTAGAACAAAATTAATTATGTTTTTAAAATAAAATCAGTCATGGGACTGTTAGTTAGAAGGATTTTGTTAAAACAATAAACATCTGGAAGTTACACCCGGAAAACAGTCATGAAATTACTTTTCTAAATGTAAAAAAGTAGCTTTTTCTCCTAATAATATGATGTATTTATTGTCAGTAGGTATTTGTTATCCGTGTAAAATAGAAAGCTACATACAATAGAATATAAAAATGTTTGAGTGCATTACATATTAAAGACACATTCAAGTTCGTTTATTATTAAAAATGAATCTTGGCGTCTTTGGCAAGGTAATAAAGGTATTTATAATAAATTAAGTTACCTATTGTGAGCGCGAGTGTACTCGAGTAATGTGTATGCATTTAAATTACGTTGAAGTGCGCTAAAACCAAGGAAGGAATTACTTTTGGACTCGAACTTACCATGCAGTTTAAAGATTGGTTGCATATTAAAGTCCAATGTTGTTGAGATACAACTGATACACTTTTGACTCAAACTTAAGTGAATGTATTTGAACTCTAATTAGATTTTTAACAGTATGGAACTGTTTGTAAAGTAATTTACCTTGTTTGTATAACCTGTCTTAGTTATGCAAACCAAGCCATATTATTGGCTGGTTATGCTTGTTGTGAATTGCTTTTTGTCTTCTAAGTGGGGTCTATGGAGTAACTATGCAGTGGTTAGAGTGGCATTATTCGCGAGTATGCGATAGAGTACTGCATGCGACGGAAAGGAAGATTATTTCACATTTTCAGTAAAATAACTTTGAAGCTACTCGGTTACACCGATGATAAAGTTAAGTGCCTTTTTGAACATCCTCGTAATATCAAAACAAGTTGAAAGGTACATAGAGCTGCTTATCCATTGCTTTGTGAATTAAGGTTTAGTCATTAGGTACATGTTAATGTACAAATACAAAATGATAAGCAATACTGATTTTTTGCAAATAAAAACAATTTACTTATAAAAAAACCTATAAAGTTATTAGTAAATAAGATAAATTAAGTAAGTAAGAAAACTCATGTTTTTATTATTGTTATTTATATGCCTTAAATAGAATAATTTCAATATGCGATTAGGTCACCGTAATATAAAAATAAATAAACTTGATAATAAATAAACCAAGATACATTGTAAACAGATCCTTATTCCCTATTCCATGTTTAAGACTCGCGCTTCTCCAACAGACTGCAAAGCGACATCCGACAAGGGTTTTAATTGAGCCGACCCATAGCTCGTTAAAGCGATTCTGAGTTGATCACCACGCTTTTAGGAGTCCGTAACCAGTTGTAGAAACGATCCTAATTTACACTTTCGAATTGACAGATTGTAATTACATTAGTGGAATGTCTTCACCTTTATAACTGTGTGGTCTATAAAACTTTTCAAAATATGATAAAATAATTTGACCCATGGATTAAAAAAATACTTTTGTAAACCAAAAGCAAAAACAATACTTCATAACAATACTGTTGTCTTTATACCTAATTGAGGGTCTGCTCAGCTTGTAATTTCAGACATTGTAAAAACCAATCGCTTTGCTCAAAAATTAGTACGTTTGTGTGTTCATCCGGCTTATTGATTAATTCTGAAAATTATTAGCTCACTTTGTCCAATAAGTTGATTTTAACGTGTTTTTCACATTTAATGTTAATTTCACGGAACCCTTGTACCTACATTGTTCCATAACACAGGCTTTGCTCGTTCAGCGTAATGGAAGAAAGTAATTATCAATTAACCGGCCGGTAATGGATTGTGGCCGCTTATCCACGGCTTATCACAACCGTGCTCGGTTTTTATCTTTCAATAACGAATTAATTGAAAATCATCAATCACCACATTTTCGCATCATTATCGCTGTATGTTGCTCGTTTATGTAGAACTGAAATGTAAAAGTTTGTTTATTCGTACAGTTCTATTACGTGTTTTTTTATATTTGATACGTACCTAGAAAATAAACTTGCTGGAAGTGTAGGTATACATACAAAAAAAAATCAGATTAAATATTTAGCCGTGTGCCAAAGTGGTACAAAGGGTAGCTTACCAGGGTAGGTAGGATATCACCAGTGGCTGAAATGGTATGGCTTATGAGTGATGAAATTTCATTAATCATAAAAGTCATACAAGTACCTACCACTGTCATAATTTCCTTTCCTTTTAAATATGAAGTATCAATAAATTCAGATGGTTATGTTAGCTCATTAAAACAATTTACGAAACTAAACATGTGTATGAAACGGTCTAGGTACAGCTCCCATGATAATGAACGCCGGCATGTCGCGATAGATCCTGCGATAATGAACCTTAATTAACGATCAGACAACACTTATTGCAGTGATGTTTTTACAAGCTGAATTTCGGCTTCGTTCTGTTTTTTTAATCGGCTTTATTTTACCGAAAATTTTAATTCTGGCTAAAGGTTGATTTTTGTGATAGCTTTCATAACTGAATAGGTCTTTTATCTGTTTTTAGCGATATATTAGCATTGTTGTTCAATTGTTCGCCGTTAATTTAACAGAAATAGTTAAATAAACAACTAGTAAAGTAATACCTAACAGTAATTATATCAAAAATGTGTGAATCACTAATAAAGTTAAAATTGGTAGGTAACTTCTAGTATTTCACTATAAATTGATTGTTGTCAGAGTAATTCAAACATTCGCATAAATACGTGATTCCGGAAATGAAAAATAACATTTTTGAGATGTGCACATATTAAACGTGATTAGAGCATTCTTTTTTTAAAGTGTCAAGCAAATTAACATCACCGTGTGATACAAGTATAAATACGATAGCAAAACAACAAGCGACAAGCCCTTCATCCATAATGTAGGATGTCAGTGTTCGGCTTTATCTTCGGGCTGCGTGACCTTCGGCTGAACGCTAGTTATTACAGACTGCAATAACTCGGCTCGACTGCCGTAAATAAGTGTTTGTGATAGTCTGCTAGCTATTTTAATGAGATTTAATAGTCTGTTCGTACCCCACACGCCACACTGGACAGCTTTGGACCTTAATTGGTTTCTTACATGTTTAATCCGTGGCCAATAACAAGTACCGGTTTCCGATTGATCTGGAACGACTTGAACTTGTCATTCGATTATTTTTTGCTTCATTAAACGTAACATGGCCTTTTATGTAAAATGAGTGTAAAATTAAACCTTCATTAGTTAGGCTTGTTTCAGTTCAATGTAATTAAGACCTAGTTATACTTTATATGCATAATTATATGCTGAGCGTTGAAGATTATAATAAATAATTAACTTTACTGTATGTATAATTATATGATGAGCGTTGAAGATTATCATATACCTACTTAACTTTTTTATAGAAATCAACCATTAAAAATATAAATAAAAAAGTTAAATATACGTGGACCTCCAGCAACTCCAGTCAGATCACGTCACAGCCAAAATTATAAAATTAAATAAAGCAACCTTGTGTCGTAAACCTTTTGTGATATGTGCTTCGCTAATAAAATCCTACGTTTGAACGCAGAATCACGCGCGCTATATTTTAATAATTTTATTTGTTACCTTATTCAAAACTGACCTGACTGACCACGTCAGGCTATTATGGCATATCATTCAACTAGCACAACATTGGGGGCAATTCGGAGTGTCGCAAAAGCTAAACTAACCTAACTAAAACTATTGCCATCCTTTTTATTCCCATCGCTATGAAAGGGACGGCAATAATTTTAGTTAGCTTAGTTTAGCTTTTGTGACACTCAGAATTGCCACTATTATTCCAGTAAACGAAGCACACGGCACGAATATCAATAACTTAGCATTTGTCACACCCCAGTAGAAAATGTCGTCTGTGAGTTCGCAATTAAATAGCTTCATTAGATATGAAGAGGTGGAAGTTAATCGTTATTTATAGACAATAAATTGTTGTATTCTGTTGGAGCGGAAAGCGTATAAATTCGATGAGCGAGTGGCGCATGTCGGGTTGACACCTGTGATTGCATTTACAATGCTAATTCTTGGCACAATGTCGTCATCGTGCTTCTCGTTTTCACAAATCCACGAGTGCCGATATAGCTGCGTCGGTTTTCCTATAAACTTTGGAGTAGATAACAAAAAAACAGTTAGATTGCCAATGTTTCGGATTTGATTTCGATTTTAGCAACATGTTACAATTAGGTTAACTATCCTATTTTTAAAATGAATGCAAAGGTTTTTTAAAATAACTTTACCGAGCTTAGAATCTAATATGATCATGCAGGCATTATGCTAAGTGTTGACTTAGGTTATTTCTTGACGGGCTGGGTATAAAAAGGCACATTATAATCAAACTCAAACCTTTATACCACTTAAGTATTTAGTACTTCAAGGATCACACAAAAACGTCTTAATAAGTTCTCATTTGTACAGATTACAGTCTACTTAACTAATTAATAGAAGGAAGGTTAACAAAAGGTGATTTACCACTTATTTAAGAGTATTGTTATAGTCTATGTAATTGTAACCAGCTAATTGTTCATTGTCTCCACTCGAACTAATCTACTCAATAGCTCTATTGTCAACTGTTATACTATTTATCTGATTATTGTTTTGTAGAAACATTTACCTGAGTCGACCTCACGACCTGGTAGCGGAATTGCAGAGTGCATATTACGAATTCCATACTATTTACTACCACGAAAACTGAATCTCAAAGTGATCTCAACCTTACTCGTCTCTAATCTAGCAGAAGTAGTACATACGTGCTTTTCACCCCCATATATGAATATAGAATCGTAATAGAATTACATCGAGAAACATTGAATAATACGCGAATAATCGGTAGATAGGATCAAATCGCACGCAACGTCGCAAGGCAATAAAGGTAATGTAGGCAAGGTATTTGCCAATATCCGCGAGGAGTGGCCCTCCCAAATATCTTGAGATTGTATTCCCCCAACATAAAAATTGTTCCGGAATAGAGATACTACCCGGATAAATATTCAATTTCACTACGGACGAAAAAGATTTGATACCTCTGGTACCTACAGGTTTATTGGATGATAGCCTTTGGAATCGTGTGGATAATCATATTCATAGTTTTTCGACAAAATATAGACGAGTTTTTTCGCAAAAATGATTTTACGCGGCTTTGGTGACCACACTTCTATCTAAATCCAATAACGAGGTTTTTCGACAAAGGTTTCGCAAATGTTTTACAAACACGTACATTATTTTCCTAAGCATTTTTTTTTTTAGTTTTCTGAATTTTATATTAATACGCACAAAGTTTCCATTACATAGGGTACATTGCATTATTTTTTGAATAATTACCCTCTCAAATCTATTGATCGATGTGTAGCATGGTTGCCAAACTATTTAATCAAGACGTCCCAAGCACTGCCACCACGAGATTGGTATCACGAATGGCAATTAGAGTCCAGTGATCAGTCATACGGATAGAAGGCGTATCCACAAGTCGCAACCCTCCACGACATGTAGATGAAAAGGGCAGCTGAATCTAATACAATCGGGAAAGCGATACTCTTTCGCTCTAGGGTTGTCAAAAATAAATTACAGCTTTAAAACAACTTTAACGATCTGCACACTTAATGTTAATCGTTGAACAATTTGAAGAATCATATTTAAAAAAAAGCTGCGGCAATATTTTATCTTTTCATTATTAAATCAGAATCTCTGAAAACTGCTAATTAATTTTATACATAAAATTGTGATGCTATGAAGCTAGGTAATTAATTTTATAACTTATGCCTAAAAAGTATTGCACTTACATTATAGCCATGTTTACTTCAATATTTCAAATCTCTAAATTCTCGGAACAGGTTTAGTTACCCTACATTTACTGTTGAAGAGTCTGAGACAGAATTATATTTCGTATTTGTCAAGCTCATCAACAAAATGTTCTCCAAATACTTACTTGATAAAAAACAATATTTGATCGATACTGGATAGTTTAATTAAACTCGTTTAGCCCTTCAGCACCCACATTGTAAAAAAGAAGCCAGGAGCTCTACACAATTTCCCAGTGTCAGTCTGATAACTACGAGAAAGTAGTTAAAGGAGAATGTAAAGTTTTATTGCGTTCCGTGATACGCCGGCACAAAGTATAGCATTGTTAGCGAGGCAGCCCTGGGCGCCGGGCGGGGCAGGAGGGTATTGAATGAGATTGCTTCTTACTTCGCCAAATGGATCACGTAGTGGATGAGATGTCACAGTGTTTTAAGATCCCAATTCGATCGATTTGGTAGATAGTTATTGCTTTTTCCATCTTTATTTGGAATCTTTATGAATACTACTTTGATTACAATTCTAAAAGCTGTTCGATTCATAATTATTCGCATATGGAAAGACATTAAGAAATCAGAGGCAGTGCCATAAATTAAGTTGAATTTCAGAGATACCATCTTTGTAATTATACAAAAGCAGTTTAAACAATTTAGCTGTTTAAAGTATCCATTACGTAATCAAGTAGATACATTCACACCCAGTAATTGGGAAATTCCCGGGCCGCCGCCGCCGCCATAGTCGGCGGGCGGCTGCTGAAAAACAATTTCACGCCAAATCTTAGCTTGTGTTTTCCTATTTCCTTTTTATTTATCTTTTAGTCTTTCCTTTTCTCGAGAATCAATTTCACGGATGAGTGTTGCAATGATCTCAGCTCAAAAAGCGCGAGGGATTGGAAGCACTCCCGTCCGGGCCGGTTCCGGACCGGCGCGAGTCCGTCGCGTCCGCTCCTCATTACGGCGACGCTACATCGCGTCCCGATAATAAGCTTTCTGCTCGGTGCTCCTTGTGATTGGATGGGTTATGCGTGTGTTATCTTCGCTCGCCGTACCGATAATATCTAACTCAATTTTCTTTTACATGATTCCGTACGCTGAGCTCTTTTTCAATTTGCTTCTTGTTTCGGTTGCGTATGTAGCATATTGTCTAGTAATTTACGTATAGCACAACTAAGTAGTGAATAACAGTGATTGTTTTGGCGCCCACCCAGATGGCATGCGCTTATTGCTGACGCGTACAGTGCGCCCGTTTCATTTGAATAAACCTTTAGGTAACTGCTCTATATTTATGTGTTTGTTTTAAAACTGCTTTACGGTGTGGAGATTGGAATGGAGTGGTGACATGCGGCGCTACGCTGACCGCTCGTGGCCGGACGACGGCACGGGCGGGCGGCGGGCGAGGGTGCACGTTTCAAAATTGTCGAGCTCAGGCGCCGCGCCGGCTCTCTCGGAATTGACAATTTTACGGGTGGTTTATTTCCGGACACCGAGTATCCTTGGTCACGGCGCACCCCTAGCCCGGCCCGCTGGAGCGCCCACAACCCCTTCGTTTAGCGCTGTTTGTTCACACTAATGTCGTATATTACAAACTCGCTTATATCACTACCGATCGATATTTACGCATCCTGTTTCGCGTAAATAAATAAGAAATTGCCAAGGCAATCTACATAAAATTTACATTGTAAGAGTGTGTAAGTGTCTAAAGCGAAAGCTTCCCACTTAAAAGCTCTACAAATGCACTGAAAGCTCTTTCGCGCACTAATCCCAAACCTTTTAGCTGCAATCAAAAGCCCCGAGCGCGCGGGCCGCGGCGCGGCGCGGCGGGGCGGCCGACTGATGCTTGTGGAAGCGTCTAGGAATTTAATTTACATTTTTAATTAACTTAAAATTTGTTCGGAAAGCTTTCACGGAATAGGAGTTTTCTTGATTAGAGTTCAGTTCGGCTGAAGTTTGAGATTGATTAGTGGAGGTTTAATTGCCCTCTGTCAGTGAATAATGAATTCGATCAGCGATAAGTCAGGACGGCAACTGCGGGATAGTTGTTGATATGAAACCATCAGCATGTTTCTCTAATTTCTGATGATACTAACAAACCCAATGAAACACTTATCTGACAGCTACGTTATAATATTTAATAATCTTCAGTGAAGGTCATATCCACGTTGCACCTTTCGTTGCGAGATTTGACAAGGGCCGACTGGTAAGTAATTGATGGAGGGTAAATTTTAACCTAATGTTGGTTAATTGATCGAGTTGAAAACGTGGTAATAATGGAGATGCCTGCGATAGCCCCAGCTTACCTCGATAGTGCCCAAATGGATTTCTGCCGACCTCCCCCAAATTGCTCAAATACTTTCGTTTAATGGACTACTCTCATTCCATTAGTGATGCAGCGAGTGAGTCGCTCGCTAAACCAATCTGCGGCGGTGTAAGTGTTGTTTGAATTTATAAAGGTTCGCGCGAGTTGCGGGAACTATAAACCAGCTTATTATAATACATGCATAACGAGAGCTCATTAAACAACCGAATAAAATTACTATTAGCACGCACTCCCCTCGCGTTATAAAACATTTTAATGTGCTTGTAAATCGGAAAGCACAAAGGAGCCATGCAATAGCTGACATAAAAGCGAATAAATAAGAGACTTCCGCGAAGCACTCTCGCTGCGGAGGCGAGAACAAGTGGAGAGCCGGTGACGTACGATTTGACGTGGAATATTTTATCCGGCGGTCGGTCGCAATCCATTCCACTTATACCGATGCTACGGTGAATTTTTGACACTACGACCGGCGCTGTTCTTTCTGAGGGTTTAGTGTAGATCCCTCCTTTAAATTCGTATTATATTCATCCGTCACTGTTACAAGTTTACGGCGTTAAACCTCTGACCTTTGAAAAAGAGGCTAGGTATATCTTAACTGCTTTACCTTGTGAGAGTGTTACTTTTTACTAGAATTGAAGTGCACTTCCATGCCTGTATGGTTACTTTAACTTTGTTGAATTTAGTTTAAAATGTTTATGAACGTAGAGTTTTATAGGATCAAATTGGTCTTGCTAACCAAATGCGGTGCAGAAGTATTTGAATTTATTCCGACAAAGATTGTTCTCGGAAAAGTTAATTTTCCAGTTGAATCAGATTCTCATGGGCCGTGAGTGGCCCGCGCGGCACAGCTGCTCGCCAATCTGGCCGAATCCGGCGCACAGCAATCCATATTAGATTTGCTCGTTCTCTCATATCCATTCGGAGATGTTCATATTTTATTGGGGCCAATAAAACAGATTCATGAATATGAGAAATGCATAACGAATACCGTATTTATGGCGAGGCGCGCGGATGTCGCGGGTAATTTGATAGCCGCCTTTGTAACAGGTGCTGATGGGAATTTCGATGCGGTTATAAAATTTTTCGTTTCAGTTTGATAGCGTATTCTATTTTTTATACTTTTTTAATTCGTTACTTATTTCACGCCAATGTCTGAGACTTTAGAATTAGAAGACATGCCAATTTAAAAAGTTTTGTTATGAACGTTTGATTAGCTTTTAGAACGGAACTACGGCAAAATAGTGAAATAAACTGTTATCTGATTAATAATATATGAATTTGAAATCTTTTATTTCATATGATTTAAAATTCACCCATAATCAATTCCTTCACATTATTCGTTTTATCAGATCATGTTGATACATCTTTGGTGGTCCTTTACCTACAGAGCGACTTAAAACATTAAAATTTAATTTAATTCGTTCTGTAAAATTTTTATTGCAATACCATAAAATAAAAACCTTATGTAGAATTATTATGGATTCCTGGGAGCATAAAATACAAATAAAACAAGTTGCATATTGGATGCCTGCTAAAAAGTTCCAACAAGCTGTAATGTGTCATTTCTAAGTTTCAATTTACAACTTGTTAACTGTCAACTCGAACCTTTGAAGAAATTACAGTCATATTCTATTATTCACTTCCGTTTGAAATTCGACTCTATATCGCATTTGTAACACAGAATATTATTAGTTAAAGCCTGGTCCATTGAAGTAACTGGAAAAAAGTCCTTAAGTTGTGTTCGCTAAAGGTGGGTTTGGCTTGTATTCCGGCTGGTTAGTGCCGTTTGACGGCAGTTTGTCGGAGTAATAAGGTCTCACGGAGTGGACGTAAGGAGAGGATATCGTTTATTCTAATGAGGTTTCGTAGACGCGTGGTGTGTCCGCCGTACCTTCTAGCTTTTCAGGGATTTTCCGCTTCGAATAAAATTGGCTTTGAATTTAGAGCGAAAGGACACTAATGGTAGAACGGTAGCAAGGAGCGTAGTTTATTGAATAGAGACTTGGAACTCATTTCAATATTAGTCTGCAGATATTTCAACAGACGATCCAAATGTTAAAAGCCTTTTTGTAAAATATTATCTATTCATTAAATATCTATTCTATAAAAATTATCGGATTGGTTAAGGTCAATAATATGTTTAAAATATTTAAATCACAATCATAGGCCAACCACTAATGTTCAGACGATCTCATCAAAGCTTATGAATTATGCAATGTAGTCATTTATTTTTATAAATCTAATTATATCTAATGCCTTATGTTTTATCAAATTATATGCACAACTTTCTTAACACACTATGGAAAATATCAAACTGCATTGACATGAAATAAATTAACATACAAATTAGAGCAACATAATAATTTTGTAGCGCTATTCGTTTTAGAAAAAATCAGGTAAGTGCGAGTCAGAGTTCGTACGTAGGGTTCCGTACCGTTTTGTGAATATTTCAAGCCTGTGCCTATGTGTGCCTATGCCGTTATTTATCTCGAGCAAAAATCGTCAATAAAATCATGTTTGTTGTACGGGAATAATAAATATTTATTTTATTTTTAGTATTTGTTGTTATAGAGGCAACAGAAATACATCATCTGTGAAAATTTCAACTGCCTAGCTATCACGGTTCATGAGATACAGCCTGGTGACAGACAGACAGGCAGATAGACGGACAGCGGAGTCTTAGTAATAGGGTCCCGTTTTTACCCTTTTAGGTACGGAATCCTAAAAACACAGTAAAGAAGTATTTTTAAACAGAATAATGACATTACTAAGCTCAGCATTAAAATGTTTTGCTTTTGTTTCAGAACTGAATGTGTGATGAGAGCCTGACAGCATCACAATGATTCGGGACCCACCGGCCATGCACAAACCTGACCCGGTGACGAGTAAGTTATTTAATACTTTTGATTTAATTCTTTATGTGAAGCTGAAGTTAAGCAACGTTTTGAGCGGACACTATTTGGAGTTAACATCCGCAAGCCTTACTTCACCTGCCATCACTTCATCTTGTCAAGTGTCTGCCCAATTTAATTTGAGTTCCATTACCCTATTTAAAAGCTTAGACTCATATAATCCTTATCATATGTTTTGAAAGTATCAGGTTCCAGGCTACACTGACACGTTTTGTAGTACTCGAAGTTGTTATTGTATCGTAACATCAACCAGAATTCGGACATGTTATATAGATCCAATTGGAAAACTCATTTACTTTTATGACGGGACTTCTGGCTGTAGTTGGATATTAAATCGCAACGCAAGTTTATTGCCCAAAAAATGTAAGCAGCATATTCGTTTCGCTGACGTCAATTTTTTCATAATATTAGGACAAACAGGTCGTGAATAAAACGCTGGAAGGGTTGTGCCATAAACCGCCCAGCAGCGTCCGTCGCGATATTAAAAAGGGGACGAACGATATTGCAATATCACATTTATGCGAAATGTCCGACACCCAGATCGTATTGATAAAAATAAGCGATTTTTTATTGTTCCCCGCGATTCCGTTGTTCAAGACTGCGCCAAATAAACCAAACAGTTTAAACACTGCTGAGTCGCGAGTCGCGAGCTCAATGAATTACAATCGGCTTTCCGCCTTCTGCGCAACATTTCATAAGCCTTTATCGTAATCAAAATCGTATTTTACGTTGTTACGGCTATTAAGCTATTCGACGCGACGGAAAATCGAATATCCTTTACTACATCGATGTTTCCGATTTAGTACCTACGTTTATTGCTTGTGTGGGATTTGAATATTTTCAGTGAAATAAAGACATAGCTTGCTTAAAAAAATATTTTTTTATTTTTAAATCTAATAAAGCAATAATTTGCTAACACAATATAAATATAAAGTAGTTTAGTTTCTGTAAATAAATAATAAAATTCGTAATATCATTATACATATTCAATTAGAAACAAAATAAAGGCAAAATATTATCTAAAGCCTTTACTTTAAGCTTGAGCGTTAGCCACAATTTTTATAGAGTTGAGCCAAGAGCGATTCCTATGTTATTAAGATAACATAGGAACATGCTATTTTATAAAGATATGCAAATAATAATAGCAAAGTTTCTGTAGTACCAAAATTTCAAAACAAATTCCCAAAAGTCTACAAGAATAGTGAAATAAATCCGCGGGCGCATCAAATACTGCAGGAGCAGAAGCGTAAAATTGCGGCGACACGTTGCGGAGTCGCGGCGGCAACGTTGCGTGGCGCAGCCAGCGCGGCGAGAACCCGCTCTGGCCCACCCTGATAAAATTTATGGCCACTTCCCCTTTAAAACAATATTGAGGGCTCAGTAGGGATTTATGTCTCGCCGCTGCTGCAGCGACTCAATTTATTCTTCAATTTTTCATACAATAACTCACACACGTATTACAAGTGATGGATGAAAAGGACTAACTTTCGGGCTTTAATAAGAGCCTCCAGATGCGAATCTCCAAATTGGCTGAAGTTTATTGCCCACTTATGTCAGGCTTAAGTTTCGCCCGGAGCCTTTCTCGGAGAAAATAATTTATGACGTAGATTGTCTCGACTTGTATACGTTTGATCATAGTTTAGGAACTTGACTAGGAGAGAGACATTGAAGGCTGACTGACAAAAATACAAGAACTGAAACTGTTTCTACTCGAATGATAAAAAATTGCATGAAGTAACGCAACCGCGAATGCATTAATTGTGACAATCAAATGGCTGGTGTACCATAGCCACTTTATTTGTACCTATTACAAAATAAATATACCTAAATTACACTATTTAGTACCTAGTTCTAAAAATCTCCTTCAGGACTAAATTATTTCATCAGAACTGAATTATGTCCGTGAGGATTGAGTGAGCACCTCCTGACAAAGAAATTAAAGTACTCATGCAGTCTCTAAGTAGAAGTTCCAAAACTATTATTCAACTCACTCTCCGAATTTGTAATAAGATAGAACACTCAGTTCACCCAGGTTAAATATAAAAAATATAATGAGTAAAAAAAAAAAAAAAAAAAAATAAAGCGCGTTCAAATCTTTTGAATTGAAATTTTCATAAAATAGTTTAAATCTGGACCCTATATTTACCAAAACACAACTCTACAAAGAAAATACTTACCACTGCCATTAGGCTTAATTCCTAAAATTAATTTAAACTTTCACGAGAATCTCGAGCAAAAGCGTAAAAGCAATATCAATTTCATCATTTTAATTAAAAAAACTAACTTCCCTTGATGACAGAGACCCGCACTTTTTTAATAACGGCTATATTAATATCGGTGGGAGAGGGGTAACAGCATTTTCTACGTAATACCTACGTTATCTTTATATCAAACAGTCCGGTGCAAATGAGAAATCTAAAATGAGCTTTTTACTATCAGAGACAGTATCTAGCTTATTATTATTAATAAAAAAAACTATGCACATATCTACTAATTAAAACTTAAATCAAAAAAATATCGAATAACTGGTGTGGTTGCTTAAAAATACCAATGTAATTGCGTTGAGTTACGACAAAGGTGCTATTATGATTTTTTATAAAAAAGGTAATTTACTTGTAAATCAGTTGCACTCATCACATAAACAGAATATTTGTTGCTAATTTGTTCCAAGCTGTAAACAGATTGGCACGCATCTATAGTTAAATAGTGTAAGAGCCAACTGTAAAATATATTTTTAATTAAAATTCAAATCAAATTTTGCAGAAGAATGGTTCTTGAAGTGCATGCTTTGACATCCTTTTATATTATCTGTTCAGTTTATATAATTTAATCGTACGCTAGAAAATTGTTGATGTAACTTACGTGAAGGCTGTGTCACACTGTGTCTTACATACATACAATTTAAGGATATGTTCCTATTGTGTTCCACAAATTGATCGTTTCTAATGTCATTATGACGTTGACCATTATTGTTACTATAAATTAAAATAACAACAGCGTCATCTAGCTATACTACTTACTACATTATATTGGCCGTTATTATATCTCTGAGATAATTTAGATGACGCCATCCACGTTAGAAAACAAGTTGTAACTTTACTAGGTAGGTACATAAATATTATATTCAGAAGGAACCAGATATTTTTCTTGTGAATTCATACTATCATATTTTATAACAATCACACGCAAAATATACATTCTGATTCAGATACATCGCCCAAATGTTTGTTCCAAATAAAACAATATTGAGTGTATTATCTTGTGTGAAAATGAAGACTGGCTCTCTGACTGCAATAAGTGTAATGCGTAGTAACTGTCAGTGAATCTGTGGCGTTGCTATTCAGGCCGAACATCCTGCCTGTTTACTTTTTTCAACGCTACCATTTTTCCACATTAATCACTATTAATTCAAAACCCGCATTTGGTTAAATCTAATTACAGCCCACATAATGGGTATCGCGCCATTGTTTAATGAATGATCGACACGACTAAAACCAATTATGAATTAACTAGCTTTAGACGTGACTTAGTTCGTGCAAATTTGCGAAAATACCTTCCGTAGGTGAACATCTTATAAAATCAAACCATGTGATTTCGTTCATTTTATGTAAATATGTATATTTAGCGAGTTTAAGTACCTATTATTACTCTTTTCACAGAAACATTTCGTTTCTAGTATTTGGATGGATCTGTCTGTCTGACTGCCACCTAAAAGATTTGGTAGGATCTTAGATCTTAAATGTTTTAATAATTCTGAGAACAATTAGTTAATGTTCTTCAGTATAATAAAAAAAATTTGTAGGTAGACATTAAGATAGCACTTAGCAAATATACAAAATGTGTTGATTCGATGTTTTTTGCACTTTTCTACGAACTCTTTTTGTATAGATAATGGACAAAGCCATTTAGCTGCAACCAGAATTATTATACACAAATCCATTAGTATCGCACTTTAGATTATTTGCTTTGGTAATGAAAACGAGCAAGTGGTTCCTTTAATGGTGTTTACTGATTAAATAAAAAATAATACGTTTGAGACGTTTTTAAAAGGTTTCGCCAGCAAACATTAGCTGTTTTAATGAAACCGACCCTGGTTTTGGAAAAAAAATATTTATCAATAATACAAGAAAAACATGAGCTACCTATGTACCTATATACAGCCCCGTATAACGTCAACTATTGTTCGTTGAAGCGCTCGTATTATAGTTTTCTTCGTCCTTCATAAAGTTGACATAGTTGATCGATGTGTTGTGCGAAAACAAAATAAATAACTATTTTAAAAATCTGCAATATCTATGACTCTCTGAAAAGAAGACGCAATGCAACATCTTTATTCTCTATCAAATACGTATTAATTACCACTCGTTCTCTTTTTTTAAGTTTACTATCACCATCCAACTCGGTTGTAAACGAGAAGCGGTAGAAATCGAATACCTGGAACAATGAATAGTCAATGCGACTTGGTGTCCCAGCGTATCGAGATGTAGAATAGAGTAATTACAAATCGGAACGAAAGTAGCTAAACAACAACTAAGTCCAACAGTTTAAAAGAAACTATCAATTACCTAAGTTAAGTTTTCGAAGTAGATTTTTTTGCGCTATCTGCAAATAGTTCAAAGTACATGGAGATTTGATTTTAAATGTTAACATACTTCAATTAATAATCATAGATATAGTCTTAATACTACACTTGGACAACACGACTTGTTTTACTTTAAGTTGTTAGCCTATTATTGTCTGCTAAAATTTTGTGTGTAAAGGTGTTTTTCAAGGAGTTGTTGAGCTACTTCTGAGCAGCTGTATCCGAGGAACACGCTCGATGTTTGCTCATTACAATAAACTGACATTTAATTAAAGCCAGCCTCGGTATCTCGGTTGAAATCAGGACAAGTTGAATAACAATCTCTCGGTAAAGTGACTTTCGCGGGAAAGCCTTACAAGAGTTCAGTCTGTTTCTGGGCTACCTGAGCTCAATGGACGCACTATTCATTAATATACCTAGTAACCATTATCATTCGTTATAGTTATGTAATCCTAGTATTAGCCGATCCACACTCTGCGTGAAATTATCACAGTTTCACACTCGAGATTTGCCGATATAGGAACTTAGTTAGCGTTCCTTGGTCGCAGGACAAAGTAGGTACCGACGGACAAAAGGAACGAGGCGCGGATCGCGCGCGCGTTCTTTTCTTTTGGAGTACCTACTTCGTCTAAATTCGTGAGTTTTTAGAATGTTCTTTTACCTATGTCTCTTATGATATAGGCTTGTATGAAATCAGCACCTTTTTAATAAAAGTTTGTAACCTGTGCTTTATTGACTGTTAGAGCCTATTCACACGGCGTAGGTATTTTTAAGGCGCGTTTCTATCGATAACAAGCAAGCCATCTGCCAAAACGCGCTGCGAACTAGCTGGTGACGCGCTACACAAAATCGCGCAGTGACTGCTCATTCGTAGAACATTGTGTGCATAAGCTCTTAGCTACACAAAAAGGGAGCAAAGCAGAATGCAGCCTTACCGGACTTACCCCTTTGACTCGGGCGAAAAATGTGCAAAGAATAAAAGTAGACGGGATTATTTAGAAGTCTACAGAACTAAACCAATTAAAAGGTGTGTTTGGAAGTAATTTCATTGTGAAATTAGAATTACGCCCAAAGCGGAAGTGCGAAGAAAGGTTTTGTGGCTAAACGAGTTCCACTGCAAACAGTGTGTATGATTTTTTTGTTAATATTCATGGACTGGGAGAATGAATAGATTGACTATTGTTTATAAAAATCTACATCTGTTTTTTAATGCGAGCCTAAATTTAAATATAATAAAGCTTTATATAAAAGCAAATTTTAACGTTTCCATTAATAATAATGAACTTTCGAATGTTACTTTTACGTCCGATTTCAAAAAAGGGCTACAAATTAATCGTTAAACATCATGCCATTGTCTCCATAATTTGAGTCTTATGAATTTATTACGAAACACATTAGTTGCTTCATTGCCACGCTGCCTCAAATAAATTAGGTACCTTCCCTCCATTTCCTGGCTTCTTTTCATTTGGTCGCCTATACGCCGCGCCGGCTGTGTCGGCGAAATTATACTGCCACTGGCCAAGTCCATATCAAATTCTGCGCCCAAAGGTAATAAAATAAAAATAAAACTGGCCAAGCCGTGGTAAGACATGTCAGGGTTCTGAGGTGGTCTTTATGTCTTAACATATTTCTTGATAAAAACATTTTATCTCTTCTATAATATTTTATCTCATTTCATCTTTGTTTCTTTATTAACTTTAATGCAATTTCCACTTTCCTAATATTACTATGAACTTGTAAGACTAAAAGTACAGCACAGAGGTTTCGTCGCTCGCCTTCGGAACCCTCACTACACAAAGTAAGTACCCCGTCGATAGACATTTATGCACCCGCAGGATACCATTACCTGGCCATTACCTAATACGTACGTAGTTTATAGAATTGTGTAAAGTGCAGAGAATTTCAATGAACTGAATGTTTATTGGACCTAATCAGTCAAGTCTAATAGGATGCGGGTAATTAATTACTTGACCGACTGTTTGAGTTTTCATTAAAAATGGTAAGCCTTATTTGGTAAGTCTTCGCGGAAAATTTCCTTATGGTCGCAAAAACGCATCGGGTAAAACCATGTTCATAAGAAACGAATAAGTAATTAGTTTATTCGCGTGTTTCGCTTGATCGAACTTCGAGCTCATTACGGATATTAAAAACACCATTTTTATCAGATTTCTATATGTCTGCGTCACGGAAGCGCCCGTGGATTAGAAATAGTACCGTAAAACGGGGTGACTTTGAATCACGGGGTGTCTTTGATGATTACTAAAATTTTTGACTTATTCATTCGTATTTCACAAATTTGTGAATAAAATATTTTTTTATTTTTTGCGTTGGATGCACTGATATTTACTCTTATCTTTTCCCTAACGCTTGTGCTCGTGCTGTTCATCACAAAAGAAAAAAAAAATATTTCAGTTAGGTATAGAATTCCAACAACTTTTGACACCTGCAAAACTTCAATGCTGCACTCGTGGCTATTACTTTCTCAATATTCTATTAGTTCTTACAGGATTGTATGGTTTCCAATGATTAAGTTTTAGACTGTTTTGATGGGCAGGATCCACCATTTTATTTTCTAGAATGAGTTTTATGTGATGAGGTGACTTTGATGAATGATGAGAGGCGACATTGATAGCTATCAAAGTCCCCCCAATAAACAAGTGAAAGTTACATAGAAACTTACAGTATTGATTATGAAAGTAACCCCTTATGTTTCTTTTGTAGTCTGGAAGATGGTGCTTAAATACAAAAAAATACCGGGTAGATACGTTTATAATTATAAAATCTTATAATAACGGCGTGGTTTCAATTAAATAAACAATACTACATATAAATAAAAAAAATGATTTTTCAGGTTAAAATAATGGTCATCAAAGTCTCCCCTTAAATCAAATTCGCCCCATTTAACTTTACTAGCTCATATCTCAAAAACTAATGAGTGAACAAAAAATTTTTTTATGCAGTTTTACTCTTGTTTGGGGATACTTTAAGAATCAGTTAAAAAAACGGGGGCAATCAAAGCAACCCCGATTGCATTATAAACTTGATAGGCGACTTTTTATTTTTTTACTCAGAAAGTAAATGAGCAAATTTATTTTTTATTATGCTAAATTAAACTGCACATCAAGTCGTCACTATGGTATCAATATCATATTGTTTACTCGCAAATTAAAGAAGTTACAGGTGTTTGAATTTTAAAATTAATCAATGTAACCCCGTTTTACGGTACTTGAAATCAGCTTTATTTTAAAAACGTTTTTATGCTGAGTTTCTGAGAGAGTCAGTGAGCAAGTTTGTATACGCTATACACTTTAACTGATTGAAGCCTATCGAGTAAAGTCATTTCTGGACATAATCTATGAAATGCACTAATCCCTCCATTATAGAATAAAGTCATGCCTTGTTTGTTAGTGTGACTCAGTTGGCACAGGGCCCTTACTCTGCAAAACGAAAAACGAAGTTTCGTGACAATTTTCGGGGTCAGCTTATGTTGGTGGATACTGAATTCGTAATAGTAAACCAACATAAGCTGACCCCGAAAATTGTCACAAAACTTCGTTTTTCGTTTTGCAGAGTAAGGGCCCAGATTTGTGCGCGTGTAGAACTTTGATAGATAAATTAAAGTATTCTGTGTATTTGAATTACTGTCTAAAATATTATCTCGTTTCTACAAACATAAAGACAGTAGCAGCGTGTCCTCTAATCGTGGTACAAATCACAGTTACCTATAGGTAGTTACGGTCGTTCCGACGCCGCCCACCAAACCTCAGGAATTAAAGCTAAGTTGTACTAATACTGTGCGTGGGTTTCTCTTGCTCTATTCCGCGGCTGCTAATTGTGAATTGTGTATCGGAAACTATTCATCATGTTGTTACTCATAGGTTATTAGGCTTTTACATAGATCAAATCCGTAAATGTGTGTGAATTATCAAAGCAAAGATTCATTGTCAATGCGGATCAATTATGGCTATTGTCGCGTCGACATCTCATGATTGGTTCAATAAGCGAGACGTATCGGCTGCGACGCAAGTGATCGATAGCTATGAGTTATGTCAACCTAGTTACCCTTTCAATTGGATCCTTGATTGGTGTACACAATATACGAGTACTGGACTGATGAATACAAACGATTGAATATTTTCTAAACCACCGCCGACTTCATTACGTTCGACGATATTTATTCGCGCAACACAAATTGCTTTTCGCGATGAATATGTACGATTAAAACATGTACTTGCTAGTTTCGCCATTTAGAGCGTGAATGCACCATAAAGTTTTATCGGGAACTCGTTATGAATCCGCATGTTTCAATGTTGCTTTTTTCTTACTATAAAAATGCGTATGCGCATCTTAATGACGTCAGCAAATGGCGTGCGTGTCGTGCGGCGCGACTCAGCTCGAATTAATTGACGCAATTAAGTACATAGTAGAAAGAAAACAATCGAAACAAGCCCACGTAATGAGTAAGGTATTATGTACAATTACCCACTTACAGTGCACAGAATTTATTACCATTGCTTAGTTGAAGCTTTCATTTAAATTGGCTTTTCATTTACGGTTGTACGGTAATGCTCCGTGCATGATTAATGCTAATACAAGTAGGTTGAGCAAGAAATGTAAGTGCTCAAAGGAACTCCACAGTTTTTTATCATCAAATACCTACTAACATTACTTATCTTTTTTTAATGCAATTAGTAGTTACATTTGCATTCATTATTTGTGCGGTTGGAATCTAACAATTGCATGATGACTGATTTGGTCATAATTGCCAATAAAGTTTGCAAGAAATCCTGATCAAGTAAATTAAAAAGAATACGGGCTTGCGCATACATATTTATGCGCGACAGCGAACGTTGAGACTACATTGTTTTACTCGATTCTAGTTTTAGATTGCCAATGAAAAATGACGAATACTTTGTAATTATTACAAAGTATTCGTCATTTTTCATTGGACTATTATAGTCTTCAATTGTTGTACTTTATAGTCATTTAGATGGATAGTTTATTTTTACCCACATAGGGATCCATCTCTTGCAATAACTACTAACAATAGGAATTAATATCCAGCGCGGCAATGCTGCCAGTGACATGGGCACGCTTCCGTCTGGCAGTGGTTTGGATCAGTTGAGCTACCTTTAGATCGTTTGTAACGATCCTTAGGTGGCTCAACTGGTTCTAATTGTATTTTGTACAGTTATGTAAATATGTAGTAGTTTAGTTTCTGTAAATAAATCGAGAATATACAATAGGATAGTAACTAGCTTTAAGATATTACTAACACATAAACTTAATTTTTAGGTAAAATGTAAAACAGTAAGAGATTTGGAAATAAAAGGCTATTATTATTAATATATTATTATTAGATGGATAGTTGCGTCACAGGCTTTAAGGCACACGCTTTTTCCGCGTTTTCACTGTGTCTGCAGCCTAACAACATGCGGTGGGTAATTTAAGAAACAGTGTCTTTATCGCTTTTAAAATGAACCGTTAAAATAATCGTTTTGAGAATTAACATTCACTGTAACGAGTTATAAATACTTCAGCCTTTAAAATGTAAATGGAGATTTAATAATAAGGTTCATGTTCGTAAAGTTATGATTATTATAAACAAGCCAAGACTTAATTTTGACGGATAATCGATAATTTATTCAAGGATAATTATTGCGAGGGAAGGCCTCAGCGGTAAGGTCACAATTTAAACTTTCTAGCCGACTGTCCTAATTAATTTAAGATTTAATTTATTTTCAGAAGACCTATAACTTCCTTTATGATTGTCTAACTTTTATAAGCTTTAGGTAAATCAAACAAAAGCTGTCGAATTTCTCTGAAAAAGTTGACTTTCCTTATCGATGTTAAAGATTTAGAACTTTTATACATACATTTGGTAAAACAATGACGTAAGTGTGTTTCTTTCCTGAAATAAAGACGAAACCCCATCAGCCCAATCAAAAAAAAAAAAAAACACAACAGTATACCTATCGCTTTCCTACAAATAGTTACTCGTACTTCGATGTTTTTTACCAAATGAATGATAATGCACATGTAACATTCTGAACGTTGACGAAGAATTAATTGATAGGATATTGTTACCACGTCATCAAATAGTTGACTGTAGAATAATTGAACTACTGATTGAAGAAGAGACGGCACTCTCACTTACCCAACACGACTATATCAGAGTGTACCTACAATACAATTTTTACCGATAAAATAATTAAAGTCTGTAAACTATTACAACTCATCCAATTTCAAAGAATCCGTGACCCAGAAAGCTACATTATCCCGAAGTACCTTAAGTTGGTGCCGAGTGCGAAACCACGTGCAAAAGCTAGTAATTAATATGACTAGGAAATTTAAAACAGTTTGAAACATGCAGTAAACCCTTAGTTTTTTAAGGCCGTGACGTGTCAAAGCTTTATTCTATAAGAATATTTGACTTTTGATTTTTATCACAGATAATACTTATAATATCTAATACTAGTTTTTATCAATAAACATCTATTAACAATATTATTTGTTTCAGGTCAACAAGATGAGAATAAGTACAGCCTGAGTAACGTCACAGCTACAACCGGCAGCGCAAGGCTCTGCGCACAATGTGGAAAGGTGATCACAGAGCGATTCCTCCTGAAGGCCATGGAGAGGTTCTGGCATGAAGACTGTCTAAAGTGCGGCTGCTGTGACTGCAGGCTGGGGGAAGTCGGCTCCAAGTTATATTATAAGGCAGATCTGATGCTTTGTAAGAGGGATTATCTAAGGTATGTTAGAAATAAATACGGAAAGTTGCGGGATTATATATAATCCCGCAACTTTCCGTATTTATTTCTGTGAATTTTTGTGAAATTCAAAATGAATACTGTGGGGGTATACCCCCACAGTATTCATTTTGCACCTACTCAACATTGTTACTCTTCATTACCACTAAATCAAAAATGATCTATTTAGAATTGAATTGAATTTAAAAAAAATGTCTACTCGAGAAAATGATGTAGTTACCTACGGTATAGAAAATAAATAAGTAGTCCAACAACAATCTTATTGTAGGTATTACATAATAATATATAAATTTTTGTAACGATAGTTAAAATATTTTCTTTTAAATTGTGTACCTATATTAACCATCCGTAGGTATTTTTCCGCTATTAATTAGTAGACCAAAGAGAGCGTTATGCTAATGAGTCTGTGTGGTAAATTGGTACGCCCACATAAATATTTTTAGCTTCAATGTATACAAATGTCCTCAATTAAAGTGCCTTAGACCCAGTTGCAGAAACGATCTTTAAATTTTAAAGGCGTCTTTAAACACTAATGTGACATTATTACTACTGATCTAATGTCACATTAGTGTTTAAAGTCGCTTTTAAATTTAATGATCGTTTCTGCAACTGGGTGTTAGACATTTATAAGTGACAAATACTCGTGCTGGCTCACTAACCTGATACAAATCGTACCCACGATCTCTGAATCATTAGTCGGGGTCACCATTCCAACTAAAATGTTACTCAAATGCCACATTTTCTACTTAGGCAAAGCACATAAACACGAAGCTTTAAACTACGTTTTATGCCCAATTTAATTCGAAGCTATAGCGTGCCTCTTAAGTGGTCGCAATATTTATTAATCTTAAGTATTTTACTTTATGGTCTTTATTTTTAACAGGTTATTTGGTGCCACAGGCAACTGTGTGGCGTGCAACAAAGTCATTCCAGCCTTCGAAATGGTTATGCGAGCGAAGAGCTTCGTTTACCATTTAGAGTGCTTCGCCTGTCAGCAGTGCAACCACAGGTACGGATTTCGCACAACTATTGCGTTTAGGATCAATTGAGAGAGAGATTAGGCTAATGGTTTAATGATACTGAATAGTCTCTGCTAAAAGTGTAACAAGGCTCTATAGTATAAAATTAAGTCGCTTCCTTCCGTCTAGTCTGTGCGCTTAGATCTTTTAAACTACGCAAAGGATTTGAATGCGGTTTCCATCAATTGACAGAGTAATTCAGAGGAAAGGTTTTAAAGCCTTATTTATGTATTATATTCTAGTACAGAAAACAGCCGTGCGAAGCCGGGACGAGTCGCTAGTCTCAGATAAATGTAACATTTTCTTGTTTATGTTTTTAAGACAAGAATCGTCAAGTCAGATCAGTCAAGCAATCAGAAATTCTAGAAAAAGCTTTCAAAAACAGTATCGCTTTCTCAATAAAAAAATAATCTACAATTTTATCAATGTTCACAGAGATTGCCTGTAATCTAAAAACAACTTTACCTCGTATTTGTATAAATAAAGCCATAACCAACTCATCATTATTTCAAAGAAGATTATGCTCATTATTTGATATTTGGAACTTACTGAAATGCCAGCAATAGTATAATTTTTATTTTGTCGTCAGGTTTTGCGTTGGCGACAGGTTTTATCTGTGCGATAACAAGATCCTGTGTGAATACGACTACGAGGAGAGGCTAGTGTTCGCCAGCATGGCGGCCAACCCGAGCGGCCTGGCGCATATCCGAAGACAAGTCAGTGGATTACAGGTACATACACCCTTTACACTTCCTGAAGCGTGATGTAACTTACTTACTTCCAGTCTTTCAGTATCCTATCTTTCTCATTGGTCTGGTAACACCTTAAAAATAATTTACCTACTAAGTCCGACACACTTATATACTTCAATTTATTTTATTATGTACCAAATATATATTTGGACATGCCTCTGACTTTCCCCTTAGACATCTTCAAAAGGATCTAATAATTGCCTAAAATGATCTGAAAGAAATGTCTACTGCTTCCTGGGATACAGTCGTGATCATATTTTTATCAATTTATTATGATGACCGGTACTGTGTTTACGTAGGTGCTATTAGTAATGCGGTGCCATTTGCAAGTTCCCACATTTGTTAGGAACGTAGATGAGTTGTAGGGCTGTGGTTGAGCCACGTCATTCAATTTCCGAGCTTTCTTACGTTGACGTGGTCTAATGAAGTATGGAAAAGTATCTATAGAAAACGTCACTAATTATAGTTAATGTCTAGTTTTGCACGATAAATAATGGGTAGGGATAGTTTATATTATTTAAGGTATAATGTATTTTTTGACAAATAGGCGCAAAACATTTTTTACAACGACCCAACTCATGTGCAGAAATAGTACCTACAGGATAGAATTACGGGAGTGAGCATACTAACTACGAAAATTGAAGCTACAAATCGAATAAGTCTTATTTTCAACCCTCTTCAGCCGAAATAAAGGGCATGTGAAAAAGTCGACTCGGGAGTAAATAACTCCGCAAGGACACTGTTAGTGGGAGATTCTATCTCCGCTTTATTATGTTTCTTTTGTGATCATTAATCTTTCTCGTACGAACGCTTGTCGGAATGCGAATGTGGGGAAATCTATTTCATTTTATGAGCCGCGGGAGTGGAGGCCCATTCAGCCACGCGACATTTCTAATCGACTTTTTGATTGCGCTCACGGTCTCGGCTGTAACAACGGATGCGAACGAACAATTTATAAGTTAATTCTGATAATGTAATGTTAAAGAACACAATGTGTCTCGTTGAATTAACTTTCTTTGTTGTGAGTTGAATGTGTCTTCTTATCTATGACTCCACTATTGTACCACGACACGAAGAGAGAGAGCATGCTAATAGATGTTAATAGAAATCAATTTAAAAATCAAAGTCTTCATTGACAAGTAGGTATATATCTCTAGTTCGTACAAACTTAGTATCCTTGAACTTTATGCTGTTGTTCCTACCCCTGTTACGTATAGAATTAAAATTTCTGCAAAACTTAAGCATGTAGGTACCAAATATTATTTGAACGTGCCATCTAAAAAACAATGTTTAAATGTGAAAGAATTTCTACGGTGCCGTGTAGTTTGCAGTCCCCAAAGCTCAGTACCTATACTAGGTAGAAATAAAAATTAATTACAGTTTTTTAGTAAAACGGTTCGTAGGATTACACACTTGACAGTCGTCATTTGTGCGTTTCGTTTATGTTTTGTTTTGGCATCATCCAATCATTTACTTACCTACTGACTTGTTTATCCATTGCAGTCCCCAAGCGGAGGCTACGTCGGCGGCGCTTGTCCACCGGCCGCGGGTCCCGCACTCGCCGATAAGGAGGGCGGAGGCGCCGGCGGCGACGATGCGTCCAGCGGCTACGGCAGCCCGCCCGACCCGGACGTGTGCGACGCCGCACGATGACCGACGGTGCCTCGCCGACTTCTAGCCTCGGTGAGTCTTACAAACTTCCTTTATAACCATACGAGTAGATAGGTACCATATATACCATTCTTAGAACTGATGGAGAAGAACAGGGTAGAGTCGTATAGCTCTTGAAGCGTTTCTTAGCTACAAACACCAGGTGCGTTTTTGTAAGTATTTAGTTCTCGACTGACGGCGATCGTGAAGTCGGTCGCGCGTAGTTGTATAAATAAAATGTGTGAACGACTATTACAGTGCAGCGCTGATGAATTCCTACGCGCGTGATTATTGCTACGACATCCGTTCAGTGCGTACGTTACACGCTGACCATTCGAGTCGAGCACTAAATACAGCCTTATATGGAACAGTTGATTGTGTGATCGCCTTGTACATACTAAAGTAAAAAAATATCCTTATATAAATACTTTCACTATCGTGTCTTCCTTTATCTTCAGCTATACATACCTATTATTTGTCTGTAATAAATAGTTGCACATTAAAAAAAACTAACTGAAACCAATTAAAAGGAACCTAATTCACCTTTACGATTGATTTAACAGTACCTATAACTTTGTTTGCAGATAAAGCCTCACTGAGTGTTGGCGGGGCGATGAAGCCGCGGCGGCTGGCGACGTTCGGCAAACATGTGACACAAACACACCGACACCTTTCAATGATATCACACCTCCACGCCATCGAAACCCATCGGCTTTATGCCATCATTGTAAAGCTTTACTTTTCATTTTTTATCGATAAGACCCGCAATAGCACAGCACTAGAGTAGTTCCAAGTAAAACCGGATAAGTGCTGAATTACATCGAGGGGAATTTATAAGCGGCTACATTAGGCCAAGAGGCGGGCTTCGGATATGCGACCACTTTACAAAGTGTCCGGATGAGTCGCGATAACGTTGTTAGAACACGGTATTTCCATTATGTATACGATTTGAGCACTTGTTTACATGTAAGATACGGCCTCGCGGCGTGGGCAGCCTCTCTGCTCCACTTGCATTTAGCCAATTTAGACACCGTGTATTATTAACAATAGGGAATTTATGGTTGTATACTTATACCCACATCGGTCACCAATTTATCAGTCGTCTCCGTATTTTATTATCGTTTTATTTTACTTGTTTGAATTATATATCGATCTTTGAAGACATTTTTAAAATATTTTCTGTGCCTATTGCGAATAGAAGCTAATGTTATGAAATTTGTAAATAAAATTATCAAAATTTTATTTCGACGATCTATTTTTTTGTCGACTTCTCTGGTCATACAACGATTCAAGTTCTGATTAAAAATGTAATTTTAAAATCGATCTCATTGTTATGGAATTGTACGTATTTACGAGTAGTGGTCGTAAATGTTGTTATCATACAAGGTATGAAGTCTTTTATGTTTAGGTTTATAAATGAGTGGTTATTCATAAATTACGCTACTTAGGAAGGCAGAGTGGGTCAATTAAATTAGACCCTGAACAACAGGGAAAGTTGCAGTAGGCGAATTATTGCCCCCTAATTCATAATGTATCGTAATATATGGATGACCTCTTATCTAATTTTGATCAGTTTTGTTATTGTACCAAAGATAAGCTTCCGTTAATTTTGTTTTGTGGGAAATTTAGATGTAGATTTATAATAGTGATATATTTGGTACTCTGAAGTGGTGCAATGGTTAGTTTAGTCTCTTTTGTAAATAATTATCTTTCCACTGTCCTAAAAATAACGTATTATAAATAAAATAATCCTTTCTACACAGCTTCAGTGAATGTTGTTCGCATAAATTGTAATTTTTGTAATAATTAATTACCTATACGAAAATGTGGAACTACCGAATGTGGTAATAATTGGTACTTTTATTTAAAATACTACTAGGTACCTACTCTGTTTTGTTATATAAAGTTAAAAAAATCTAAATAAATACCAAAATGTTTTTATGTGGATTTTCGTCTTGTTCATCTTTAGAGGTCCGGCGAAATAAATTGCTTTTTTTTTCAACATAATTATGTAAAACATCGAGAGATATCGAAAACCTATTACTTCACACATGGTTGATAGTGTAAATAAATATATTTATTTAATGATTAAAATACATAATAAAATACATGTTTCATTTTTAAATTACCAAAACCCCTAAGATAACAGAATTTTATACATTGAAATAAAATAAAATTGTTCTAAATTTTTTCAACAAAATGTGACCAAAAGTAGGATGAGAAGCAAAATGTAAAAGCACTCACAGAGTATTAGATCAAATTAGTAAAATGCTATATCCATAAATGTCAGAGGGTCACTTATTTGAGATCTCGGGCATGAGCCCGAGGTTCATTCATTCATGTTCATAGATATCATCAGCACTCTCTATAACACACAACTTAATGGAAATCCTGTAAGTTTTCTATGGAAAATCATAATATTTTCCAAAAAAATAGAAGCCAAATTCTATGAAGTTACCAGTTTGTGTTTTAATGACCATCTGTGGTATTTGTAATCAGTTCCGCTTCACCAAATGTCAATTTCTGAATGCAAATATGCTTATAACATTTGCGGATTTCACCTAATTCCTCATGGACCCCATTATCAGAGCTGGGTTTTTAAAGCAATGAGACCAATCTGGAATTGGCTGTTGAAACGACGGAGTTCTAAGGTTAAAATAGAACCTCCTTCCTTTTGCAAGCCAATTGAAAAATATAAAACAGAGGAAATTTTAGCTTATTACCTTCTAAATTCAAGTAAAGACGATGCGTCTGGTGTATATAACCTACTTAGGTTGCTATTTAATTTTATAAAAGGGTAAGTGAAGTCCAAATTACTACACAGAAGGTTCTTGCACTTATCCGCATATTTAACGACATTGGTGGCAAGGCGGGCTGTGACCCGCATTATCAAGGGTTCTCTTTGCAAAACGTGCTGTGTCGTGTGACCTTTTTCACAACGAAACATTCACAAGTATATATTTAAAATTTTAAAAAAGCTCGCATTATAAAGTTTCCTGAAAGCTGAACTAGATGAAAGTTTTTTTTAGATAATTCTGCATCAGGACGACTATGCTGTAGGTACTGCTTTTGACATCATCATAGAGAAAGAAAAGACTTAAGTACCCTACATTTAAGAATCCTAGCGTATTCGGCGATAATTTATAGGCTTACCTACTTTGGTTATCATCGTCTTTGCCTATAGGAAATATTATACAATCAATTAATATACTACTCATAGTATTGTTATGCTCGAATAGCATAATTTTCTCATTTTCATCAAACCACGCGATGTAGCGATTTTGAAAAAGTTATTTTTTCGTCAATGAAATGAAATCCGCAAATACTGAATTCCGTACCCGACAACATAATTACACTTCGCCATAGATTTAAAATTAGCCGAAAAACGGATAGAATTCGGTGAGTTATTGGGAACCGCAAAGAACGCTCACCCGTGAAAACTCACTTAAACTTTTTAATTAAATTTCAGATTTTTCCGACAGCGAAGACTCGGCTTTATTCAAAACGTTGTATTAATTAGTTCTCACTGAAGACTAATGACCATCGTAATCGACTTTCACGGCGTTCTGCATTCGACCACAGTCAACTCTCAACTTCTTAGCGATAATGAATTTGGCCCCGGTGAGGTGGGGGTTTCTTCTAGGGTTTTTTAAATACTCATTTAGCAGTTGTTGAACGTGTTCTTGTAAACTAAATTTTTCTAGTTCATCGTCATCATTCTTTGCCCTTATCCCACACTAAGTGGGATCGGCACAATATGTTTTTCCTTTCCACTCACCTCTATCACTCGTCAACTCTGAATTCACCCCTCTCTCATTCATATCCTGTTTCACACAATCCATCTAGTTGTACTCCTAATTTTTTTTTTATGCATTATTATACAACCGATCTATATCCGATAGTAGGAACTCTGAAATGTTTAGTTTTATTCAAACTACGTCTAACTCCGAAAAAAAATCCGCCTTCTCGAAATCCAGTTTAGTTCATAAATAAATGTTACGTCTGTGTCAGTGACATTTGTGATTTCCTCAATAGATGTTCAACAAACTGGCAGGGTCGGACTGAGCCAGAAAGGCCTGGGTGTCACTAGAACGGCGGCCCGAGCCAAAATAATGGTAGGTACATGGTATACTACCATCGGATAGTAATGAAATACACCAATTATTCATAACCATACCATACCATACCCACCCACCCCCTAGCCAGGCCCGCGGTGGGCCAGCGCAGTCTAGGGCCCAGCTGGCAAACACCACCTTTAAGGCCAGTCCGACCCTGCAAAATGATGCTAAGTATTCCTTCAGATACGAAATAATGCCAGTCTGCAACGTGAGCTCTGAATGGACTTCAGAATAATCCATTGGCTGGCTTAATGACCGTCTGTGAAGCGTTTTCGTTAATTAAACGCAAACAAAGACTTTTGCCTTCACTTCGGTTCGATCAAACACATTAGCGGAGTAGCTTCGCTCAGGGCTTACTTCCACTGTATTATGTAGTAGACTGAAGAAAAACATCAATTCTAAGTTTCAGTGACTTAAAAAGATTGCTTTTCTAAATAAACTTAACGACATTAATAATAACATCGTTTTGCAAAAATGACATACGCACGAACTCTAAACAGGTTATAAAACTTATATTGCAACTGAGATTATGGATTTGCAGCTTGTTCCAAAACGACTGCTGAAATATGATCATGAGCCATCATTTATTTGGACGTGCCTCAGATCACACTCACACAAATATTCAAAAGATCACAAATGCAGTCGTAACCCTATTCTGTTTTTTTCTATTAGTATTAATATGTATGAGTCTACAAAAAATATCGAAAAAGCATTAATTAAAAACACAAATTACTAGGTATTTGAATCCAAATTATTAAACTTTAGCTAACAGACCATTACCGTGTTTTATTAATAGGTACCTACTTCTATTGCAATCCGCCGATTCATTTGAATAAACGAACTCGCATCATTATGTCGGATCTAAGGATCGAACAAATTGCCAATTAGTGGCACTCTCAAGACTGACGCAAACGACGTATCTAAAGGGACGCAGAAGTGACGACTTAGAACTATCCTTGGGTATGAGGGTATATAGACGTACCACTCCAAATACCTATTTATGGGCAGTGACAGTGTAGGTACCTGGAATATGTGGACGATACTTTGATCGTTTGACTTTACCTGCTGTTTCTAAATACTTGGAATAGTCTAATGACTGGGATAAATGACGACAGTGACACTCGAGACAAAATGTCGACGCTAATGTCGAGTTTATTTATTCAAATCGCCACTACATCTGCAACAGTGTCGCGGCAGTGGACACACAAAGACAGCCAATGTATACATTTTGTGTGTTGTGTCGTCGTGAATCAGCCTTTTTAAAAGTGGTAATTGTTAGGTGTCTCTGGCTGGAATAAGGTTATCTGAAGCATCTGCGTTTTGCAAAATAATGATTTCATGATAGAGAGATTTACTATCATTCTAATCAAAACGTTTTTATCTAAACAATCTGATCAAATCATGTCAGTAGAGGCACCGTCTTTTGGTTCTAAATATGTATTTAACTTATCAAAAAAAAAATTTGATGCGTCTTTTTTCTGTAAGACAGAAAATATAGAGAATATTATACTTTTCCTTCATCAGCTTTTTAATTCACGTCAGGTTTCTATATTAAACTTACTAATGAGGACCTTTCACTATGGTTACTTTTGTTTATTTCTCATTATAAATAATTAATCCTTTAAAAGTTGGAAAGTTCTCCATCCAAACTTATGCGGAGTAAAAACTGATAATAAGTTAAAGGGTCATTTTCAAAGTCATCCTTCAGTCTCACGGCTAACTAACGTTATTGGAATAAGCAAGTAACTGCCCACATAAAAGATGGAACGAAAGTAGGAAATAGTGACAAGCTGAGCAAATTAGCGTCTGACTGAAGTTTTGCATAGCTCGATGCCTAATTTGGCTATTGATAATGATGCTGGTATTCAAAGTAGCTTTGAAAGGCAGTAAAGGCTAGAGAAGAAAATAGGTTTGGAGTAAAACCGTAATAAATACCTATACCTAATAAGTAAGTCGGAAAAAGACCAGAGATCAGTAAAAAAAATAAACTGCTACGAGTATAACTGATAAAAAAATTCATTATTAAATTAAAAAATAAATATCCTTGGAATTTCCACACAGCATCATCTAGTCCCAAGCTAAGCAATGTAATGCTTGTGTTATGGCAACCAGATGCCTGATATAAGTACTAAATTTTTTTGAAATACCTACATATAAGAAGTAGGACTACAGGTAATTGGCAGATATATAACCTTACCTACCGTCTTCATTCAGTGGCTAAAAATAGTGTTAAAAAAGAAGCCTTGAAGCAATAAAGGAAGTACACAATTTTGGCGAATTGTATTTTTTGTAGGAGAAAAGCAGTGAGAAAGAAGAAATGGATTCCCTTCTAATGGATGTCACATTGCTAGTCTGACTGTCGCCGTGGTGACAGCAACGACAGTCGTCACTGAACTGAGATTGCTCTTAGCACAGCACCATTAATGCCTTAATTTTCTTGAAAGCAGTTTTAAAAGACTTTTCCGTTCTAAAACTTTCACATGAAAGACGATGACAAAGGAACATAAATGGTGTGGAGTGTTGAGTGCATTACGGGACTAAATAATTTTTAGGTAGATTATCTTTATTTTATTTTGCAGTTTTATTAGATACCTACTAAACTACTCGAAATCAGGAGATTTAGCATGAAGGAAAAGCAATTGATTATGCGAAAACGCTAACCATGGCCAGTTAGCCAGTTATAGTTAATTAATACATAACAAAAACATTTAGTCAATTACCAGACCAGACCAGTGGGCAAAACTGACCACCGAGTGGGCCCCTGATACGTCGCGACGACGTCGTGGCAGACCGCGAACCAGATGGAGGGACGAGCTCGCCAAATTCCGCGCCGACTGGACCATATTAGCGCAGGAGAGGGACGAATGGAGAGAGTGGGGGGAGGCCTTTGCCCAGCAGTGGGACACTGAGGGCTGCTAATAATAATAATAATAATAAATATTTGTATTCCGATGGGAATTATTGAACATACTTAGATATAATTATTGAAAAATATATTGTCAGCACATTTTGCTGTTTTTATTGTTGAAATAAAATGAAATACGATCACTACTATTCCCAAGGTGGACATCATTATTCTTTCAGATTTTTTAGGCATTTTTAGATAATGAAGATGTCTAAGGAGATAGGTATGATAATTACAAGTAAAGTTTTTAAAAGTCTAACTAATCCTAACCTTATCAAAACGGGGATAGAAAGTAGACCTCTAAATAGTATCAACAATTACTGCTCTATAGACTCCTCTATTCCGTCTCGAAGGGGAGACGCGGGGGGACGTCCAAGAGCGTTCAGTATTCAGAGTATCGCAAATGTAACTTTCGGTTCTTTTCATGGCTAAAGTATGTTGGCGGCAATCCATAATGGGATCGCCATTATTCTTGCCATTAATTCGCGTGGCCCCGCTTCCGTGCATTAGCGGGCAGCGACGGGGCTGCCAATCCGAACTCAACAATACTGGCACTTACGAGCATGTGATATCATAGCTGACGGTTTAAGAATGGAACATTTTACTAAGAGTAGGTACCTAGTTCGTTCATATACAAAGCTGAGTGGTAAATGGTTTCTGGCATGTGATATGTCTTTTTGATTGTGCTTGTGTTGGATTGATAAAATCTTTTGTATTTTTTCTATAAAATGAGCTAGACTCAGATATCAAAATGAGCTCTATACCTACCTACTTTACAGAACGATGTGGGTTATTAATTTTTAAGACTTGTAGTTGATGATAGCAATCTATAATCACAGATTCGAAAACTGATTACTATTTGTAAATACGGATTCAACAACCTCAGAGCATGTGTTTTTGTGGCAAATTGCAATAACAGTGTAAATGATGTTGTTTTAACTTCCTTGCTCCCGTATCTCCTCTCCGTTGTCCTACAATGTGCTATTTGCATCATTTATAAAAGCAGGGTAACATTCGACTTCGTTAAAATTAATTAACAACGAACGAACTGTAAAAAATGCTTCATTTCCCCGCGCAGATTGCATAAAAAATAATCAAATACACAGCATGGACATTACTCAAAGCGGTTGCACTCAGCCAATGGGTTGGAGAAGGATAGAAGTACATATTTATCTCCCTCTAAAGCCCCCACACTCCCCCTTCCTGAAAGAAAAACTCTCGAAAAACTAATTACAAGTTGTAATTGAAATTTTGCGTGTTATATAATCGGATACTTGAGCCGTGAGTAATGTATAAATGCGCCAGGGAGATGAATGGACCACGCTGTGGGTGGCCGGACGAGATAGGCGGGCCTTCTCAATTTTTAGATTAAGCAACTTTGATACAATTATTCTGAACAGGACATTACAATTTTCAAACTTTTTAAATTTATAATTTTCTAATGACAAACGAAGCCAAAGTATATTTGCCATTTTAGAGCTTTTGTGTTCGATCATCGACCCAGACAGACCCAATGAAGAAACGCATTAATTTGCTTTTAGAGACCCAAAATAACGACACTCACGCATATACTCGCGCCGCTGCCCACTGCATTGTTACTGTGGACAGACAAAGGAAAGAAACCATTCTAAACAAGCATTTTTAATTAAAGCCCCCTTCAAACCGTGCCAGCAAAAAATGGTATCACAATAGCAACAATCTAGAAAGCGATCTAACTGTATAAACACTCGAATAATGCGCAATCAAAAGGGCAGCGAGGGCTGCAGCGGGGGCCACCCTCTTGTGGCGGCTTTTTGTGAATTACAGTTTTGATTGCATCGCTTCAAAACAACAGCATCGTTCATCGTTTAAGCAATTATTGCATAAACATTGTTCACAAAACCACAGCATTTGGAATGAATACTTTGTACCTATGTGCATTAAAATAATTCCTCGAAAAGAGTTACTCGGAAATTCTGCCTATGGTAATTATATTACCTATCTGTTTGTTTAAAATACCTATCTAGTATTTTTAGGATCTATGATTAAGATTATTATATTTTTATGAGGTATAATATTATGAAATCATATAAAATTTAAAATTATGAATTTTAATCTTATTGTAAGCTCTAAACACGACTAAGTACTCTAGTTGGCTACTTAATCCTTGCAATTAAATAACAGTTCCATGGGGGAGAACACCCCTCACTTGCGGTGGTTTTATTGCAAATTAAAGTTGTGATTGTATCTCTTAACCGACCAACATAATTTTGTTTTATAATTACTTACGCAAAAATAAAATGAAGAAAATAATTTTTATTATTTAAGTACTATGTATTTTTATTACCTATATCGACTAACCGATTTCACTGTTCTTATTCATTGAGGTAATTAAAAGTTTTTATTACTTATTTAATGATACCTACACATAAAGTAAAGCCCATGAGTTATGTAAATCTTTTTTCCTGTACGTAGCTAAGATGCTTATGTACCTACTCTCAATTTTGATACAATGTAGGTATGGTTTAATACTATAAATAAATATATACATCTCATTGCAGAATTTACTAAATTAAACCGTGTCTGAGAAAGCCGCTTTGTTAACCAATAAGTGTATTTTTAACTAGCTTACTTGGCCGCGGCTTCGCCCCCCTCTCATCTTAATAAAAAGTAGCCTATGTGTTTTTTCAAGCCATAACTATGTATATTTAAAGTTTCAGCCAAATCCGTTTACCTAGTAGATTTCGCGCGTGAAATAGCAACACACATCCATGCATCCATACATATTCGCGTTTGTAATATTATTGGGATAATGGAATGAACTTTTTTTTAAATCATTTCTTTTATCTGCTTTGTAAGTAGGTAATGTACCTTAGAAATGAATAGTAATGTTTTGTTTTGGTATAGAAAATTAAGTGTGGTCTACGAGGGCGGTAGGCTGAAAGCTCTGAAAGGCGATGTATAGTGGCAAGAAATGGAAAAAGCATTATCGGATATGTCAGTGAGGCATCACCCGTGAGTGCTCCGTTGCGGGCCCTCACTGAATAAATACACCCCACTTAAACCGCCAAATATCGAAGATTTTCAACGATTGTGCTAAAAATGCCTAAGTGCCTTTTCGTTTTAGTTTAACATAACCACTAAGTTTTATGGAAAAAAAAACTTACCTACAAAAAACACTACTTATAATTTATCGGAGAGTTTACATAGCTGGTTAAAAATTTTAAAGTGTCTAACTAAAGGATGGAAACACATAAACCTCTTTAAAAATATTTTATTATTTAGATATCTTTTTTCTGATGCTTCCCTCTTACTCTCCCCTAAATTCAATGCATTAGTAAACAGTAAACAAATCTCCTTTGCCTCTGTACCCCAATCCCAAAAAACCATTCACAATCATAGCAAACAATACATTTAACTAGCCGTTGTTACTGACTTGGCTTAATTAAACAACCCGAGTCGACACTCAGACGCATAATACTGCTAATTATACGCGGGTTTACAGAGATCCGAAAAAGAGCCACTCAAACACGCTTAGCCGGTATTATTACAGTGTATTCAGGAGGCGAATCAGGGTCGCATCAAGTGAAAATAAGGGTTCTGAAACAACTGTTCTCTTTTTGCCTAAGCAGTCCCGGGAAACGAAGAGGTAGATGCGATTTTACTGGTCTTGTTAAATTCAATGCCAGTCCACTGTGCTATAAATCAAGTAGGCCTACTTTGTACCTACATCGGGAATAAAATTCTCTGTATCATTCATGAAACAATTTGAGATTATAAACTTTTGAGTAAATCGGCGTTTAAAAACGTATTTTAAATAGACTTATTCTTATTATTGTACATTTTCATTATATAATGACTTCTAATTATAATTAATAATTTGTATACTTGAGCCACAGCCCACAACTTTCCAATTTATTAATTAATTTTGCAATTTATTAACATGTAGTGGGCGACTCTCACTCATGTGAAGTAAACTAATTCTAAATCTCCATATTTTATAATTTCAAATATGATGTTATCTTTCGCCATCTTGTAGTTTATCTACGGCAAGTTATGCTGGCTAATTAGATAATTTTACATATTCATATTAATATTGCACATATAATTTTGATGGATCCCAAGGATTGTGTTATTAGTAAAATTAATCTGTGGTTATGGTAACCGAATGCCTACCGACTACCGACTAACCGAATACTTTTAACATTTGTTTTCTGTAAATTCATACGTAGGTATTATACTCGTACATTGAAAACACCCAAACGCGAGAAAGTATCTGCAGATCATACCAACATTTGTCCGTCATAACAATAGAAAATGAGTGGGTTTTACCTATCGATAAAAAAATCGTAGGGTAAGAGTACGAGCAGTAAGACAGTTGTACAGGCAGTGGAATAAAGTTATTTTTGACCCCGTGACTTCCTTACTCCAGCCCTGAGCCCAGTGTATTCAGGAGGCTCAGTAAACAGGCCCTCGCGTCGAGGGTGCTACTCTCAAGTTTCGCGTTTAATTAGACAGATAGAGGCGCGGACGGGCCTTATTAGTATTGTCTACGGGGGCCCAATTAACACCCGGCGCCGTGGGTGGTGCCCGTTTTAATAATCAACGGATGCCCTCGGCTTCGTTAGCCGAATAATAGGATCGGGTGACGCCAATCATGTCGGCTGCGGCAAAGAACTCAGACGGAGCAGTTGCTACTCTGGAAAAATACTTTCAGGCATATTTTTCATACCTTCTTATCATATCTGTTGAATGATACTGAAGTTTTTTGAAGAAGAGATGAATCATGTAGATATAGAATATTGCGAGCGCCGAGTTACACCGCACTCCTACATACTGATAAATATATTATAAATATTCCAATATTTACCAGACGAAATGGTGATGACTTACATCACTATTTACCGTCTTATATGAGACTATGTCATGGCTTTGCATATTTTTTCTCCTATCACGTTAATCAAAAGTACTTACCTATATAAAAGGTGTTTGATCAGTTGAGGTTTGATCTGCCGAGAACAGCTATTTTTGCAATATATACTTCGTAATTAAATGGTGTTTTTGCTTATTAACAAGAAATACGCAAAAATACCATTGAAACCTTCAAATAACCGAAAGAGTAGGCATTTTAAAGAACCACGCCCGGGGAAGCGGTTCAAATAAGTTCTTTATTTCTCCGAAAACATGAACATGACGCGAAGCTGTGTCGTGGCGTGAGCTACAGGTGCGGCTATAATGTTAGCTCGCTAATTAAAAGCTTTCTGAATACCTTCATTAGCATCACATGACATTTTGATGAATTGTAAACTCTATACCTACAAATAAACAATGGTTTATACAAGCTATTTATATAACGGTTCAGAACCGTCTAGGCTTTAATCTTTATTGCACGAAATATTTCAATTACTTTGTAGAAAAAGAACATAGTGGCAATTAATGTATACAGTTGGTTGGTATAGGGATATTAATTAATTAGCTAGCTCAGTACGTGGAGAAAATTGCGCTATGACTCTTGCTCTACAAGAGTAGAGTTGTGTAGTGTGATTAAAAAGACGGAAATAAAAACATGATTAAAATGATACCGCTGCACTCTAGATTTCAGTTTAAAAACAAACAACACACAGAATATATTCTGAAATACACGAATAACGAATAAACAATTGAATTTTGTATCATTATTTGAATTTAAAATCACACGTTTGGTGTCATTATGTTATGCTGACATTCGAGCCTTTTCTGAATTTAAATGTTTCTAGCAAGTTTTGAATAAAACATATTTATGTAAAAAACTGTCATGGTTTCATAGATTTACGGTGGACAAAGAAAAAAACTCTTAAATGTTACCCAAGACAGGTGATGACATGTTTAGTTAGAACTAGACTAATTTTGGGTTTTGCTTAAAATGAACTATAGTTTAAACGAATTTAAATGCCAAAAAAGTCGTAAGCTTCACAGCCCTAGGGCACAATGTAGCATTCTACGCTATGGCACAGACTAATAAATAGTTACTACGTAACTGGCCATAAAACTCTCATTACAGGAACAGCCATTTCTCCCGCTTATTAACGTCGTACAACCGTGTTGTCAATTAACTAGTTTAGTGTGGGTCGAGAGGCTATGGTTATAAACTTTAATAGTTACAAGCACTTGATTATTTCCTAGTTTTTATCATCAGAAGCTGAATTCGAAAGGCATTATTCCATTGACTCTACATTTTTGTTCTATAAATACAACTAATTACTGAAGACGCTACTGGAAGTTTCTGATTTGAACATCGATTGCACATTATCTACTAATAATAGAGTAAATTAATTGTTTACGCAGTCTATCTACAACCTACAAGTTAAGTAGTTAAGTTAAGTTCAGTATAATAATTATTTAACCATGCCCAAACAGCAGCTCTTCCCGATTTGGATGAAACATGAATATGAATATGGGTCGTTAATAGGCGAGAAAATCATTTATAGATTGGGCTGATCTTACTCTTGTTAGTGAAGATGATTACAAAATATCAGTTTAAATGATCGAAAATAGAATTACCTGAAACAGCGTTTGAATATTTATGATAAGCATCAGTGTGTATAATAAATAACTAAGTCTCCATGCCATAAATTCCTCCCACGTACATAAAGAATATAATTGTTATAATTATATTTTTCGGATTTTAATGCTATTTTAGAAGCTTATTTGCTTACCTCATTATTTATATTCATTAGTAAATTTAGGTTCAAACAATGATATTTTCTTATAAATCCAAGAGTCTACTAAAAATAAGAACGACATAAAAGAGGATTTTTCTACCTTGTCAAATACGAAACCTCTAAAAATTAATTTTCTTCAATCAATCCGTCCAATCAATCATCTTCTTTAACTGTGTGCTCTGAACCACGTTCGATAAACTGAAGAATATTATAACAGGCTTCAATAAATATTGTTATATATTCTTTTTACACTTAATGGCGTTCTTTGACCCAGTAAATAGCGCGCCGAAATGCAGACGCATGCCGCCGCTCGCATGACTCGCCGACACTAATAACTTTTCTTAAAACACTAATGAATAGCGTGCACCTTATTACTGGGCACGTTTTACCACTCGAGCACTGCAAGAGAAACACAGACTAAGTGAAACATCCAGTTTACTCAGGAATATCCCGGATAAAAAATCAAATCAAATCATATTTGCGAAAAAACACAGGTAATAAAAAGGTGGTAGAAACGTAGGTCAGGAAAAAGCACAACCTGTTGTGTAAGTGCACAGCGCTCAAAATGAGGTAACTCTAATAAAATTTTATAACAATAACTTTCAAAATATTAAGTATTTTTTTGTTATTATTAGTTTTTAACACGCATGGTTAGGAAGTGCATGAACGAATGCACTACCTAATTCGTTCATGTGCACTACTTTGGTGCAAACTAGGTCGTTGCAAGAGAGAAGATTTTTCAATAAGGACTAGTACTTAAGGAGTAAAAATAGAACGATAACTGTTATCGACTCCACCGGTCTGGCGGTTTGGTGTGAAGCTTGAGAAAGATTTTGGTGAAGGATATTTCATTCTACTGAGAATGAGCTATTAACAGAAAGAGCTAATGTGTGTAACGTGCCCACTTATCTTTAGTCTACAAGAAACAACCTGAGTTTTGTCAACTAAGTTTAAAATATATCGTTATAATAACAATTAAATTTATAGGTTGTAAATAGTTTTTTTTTTTTGCTGTTTCGTAATAAATTCATCGAAGACCGTACTTTAAGAGAGTGTCTGTTAAGTAAACCCAGATTCACTATTTCAACGGACACTGTACTGTGTCTGCTTAAAAGTGAACCAGCTATATGCCAAGGCCTGTGGGGGCTGAAAGGTTGCAAGTAAGGGGGCCTCCGCCGCCGGCGCCAATCTTACAACTTACCATTAAGTAATTTCCATCAAGATTCATGTTTTACTTAATGAAGTTTCGCTTGTAGAAATGCATTTTCGAAACCCTTATATCGCTCACAGCCTTCATTATGCAGTACTTGTTAACACTGCATAATTACACAGTAATTGCAGAAACTACCAAATAAGGTAATACCGCATAATTATTCGTACAGCCACCAACAGAAAAGATTTTGTTTTAGATAATTTATTTTTAAATACAGTGGAACATAGAACCTCCCCTATTTTCAAGTCAGGTAAAAAGACAGAGAATCATGGTTGTTGTGGGTATATATAACTCAAAGAAGTTATCTGAAATGAAGAAGAAAGAACAGTCAGCGGCTACAGAGACGTTGCCAAAGTCTGAACGAAAAAGGCAAGAACTGATTTTTTTAACACCATAGCCACGCATTGACACACATTATTATAATAAATGATTCAGAAGCTGTTTGTGGAAGGTTTCAATAGGTGCAATGAATAGTTCTTAAATAAAGCAACAATTCTTTTTTCTATCAGACCTTGCCCAATACATTTTTCAGCTTGACAGTACCCACACACAAAAGTGTTTATTCGTTACTAGTACTAGTAACTTCATTCTTTACACCCTTATGCTAACTACAAAGAGTATCGTGAATGTTAATCAGACGTGCTACGGATGTCACCAGTTTTTGCTTAGCGCTACAATTCAACTGGATAAAGTAAAGTAGTGCTAGAGTAACTGGTAGGCAAGTGGGAGTCTGACGCTCGCGCATCGAAGGTTTTGATGTGTCAGTTAAATCAGAAATTACAATCTCAACTTTACAGGATGTATGTACTAAGTTAAAAAATGTATTCACAAATACCTAAGTACCTACTTCTTCTTAGTCGGCCTCTTCATTGCTGAAGGTCGTGTCTAGTTAGAAACTGGATTATTCACTTCTTATACTGTAAGTACCTACTAAAAGTTTTCAAATTTATTTATTTATTTGCAAACATAACAATTCGTCGTTCCCACGTTGGATAGGCCTGAGTCATCCATCCATTATCGCTCAAACACTAAGAAACAATGTCGTTGGTCCACTCGGACGACATCGTCCGAACACGCTGTAAATGTTGTCCAGCCAGACTATCAATGTCGTCCAACTGTGACGCCAATATCATTCAACCTACCAGTTAAGTGAAACTTCAGTTTAATACCTTCCTGGGCCATAACAGCGGGCCATAAGAAGTAAGATTTCTCGGCCCAGCCCTATCGCTTGCAATTTAATTACAAAGTTGTCGGTCAAAACTGGATTAAGTTTGATCGAGTGCTTGCCCTTAATGATGACATCGGTAGACATCTGCCATGTATATATTAACTTTACAAGACATTCTCACGGCTTAGGACCGTTGTGAACCAGATAATTTAACAAATTGCATAAAATCCAATTATGATTTGACATTTTATAAAACCAGTTAGCTCATACATTTTCGCTTAATGTATATTCTTAATGTGTTTATCTCATTATAATAATGATTTACACTGAGAATGCCGAAGTTGGTTTTTAATTAAATCAACATGTGCTACATTTTTATGTCCATTCGCGTACAAGCCGTATACACTAATTAGGGTTCCGTACCATATCCGTGGAGGACCACAGATGACTTAAAAGAGTTGTTTTGCTGTTCCACTTTAACATTAAGCCCAGTGAAGCTGCAACAACAATTAAAAATTACACCTTAAAAATATCTAAATGCGATGTTTGTGCTTACCTAGATGAATAATTTGAGGTGAACCTTCCCATCAAATATTTGTATTTAAATCCGATCTAACGAATGTTTGAACTTTGAATGTAGTTGCTGAAAAGAGGGAACCAATAAATGCTTGAACTCTATAGGTACTTACCTATAGCAAGAAATTTTTAAATTTAGCTATTTTAAACATTAACCCTTTTGATACAAGAATTATTTTGCCACGCAGCACAAACAGAGTGACTACACTAACCAGCAGTACTTGCCAGTGTCTCGTACTTCCGTCTGAGATCCTAATTACAGATAGCGCTGACTCGCCCATCGTTTCATCTCGTTTACTCCGGAGTCGATGCCGATGCCTTATTATATCCTCATTACTCCGCTAATCTATAATGAAAGATGTTTTGTCCCGAATTTTTAATAATAAACTTATTGTATAAGTTTGGATAACTAAGCACTATATTCATGAAAAAATATTATTAAACATTTATCTTAAAACCCTCGATAGTATGTCCAAGATATACAGGTTGAGTCTAACTTGAGGAACCATGACTACCATTCTATGGTGCCATAGCTTTGGACTACCTCTCATCGTCTTGTCCTATTAAATAATTCAGTTGCCAATATATTTTGAATACATTTTTGCATAGTTTTATAAATTACTACGAAACCCTAAACTATTTAAAAGTACAAGATAATACCAGTTTTTATTTTTATGTAGGTGCTATCATGTTACTCAAATTAAGTACCTACTAATTAATTACCTAAATCAAGCTTAATCTATTTTACGATTGCATTAATTATGATACAAGCTTGTTATTGAACTACAAAACCCACAGGTGATTTATAGTAGCTACCTAAATGACCAAATTGTTTCTAGCTTTGTATCGGATGCCTGTTTTGAATACGAAAACTAATGGAAAGTAGTATATATAAATAAAGGATGTCCCGAACGCTTTTAATGGGCATGGTTTTTGTCACAATGTAGTACTTAGTGTGACAACCAATGTTCATTTTCCTATTTAAGTACCACCATTCATACTATAAAAATGATGTTTTTTTTATTATGTTTATTTCATTTTAAATATTTGCGAAAGTATCAAAAACACAGAATTCATTGCAACCTGTCTTAGTAATAAACAAATAACAGCTACAAGAAACAATTAATGATTACCTGCTGAAATTCAATAATTTTCCCAAAACTTCTGTAAGTCTGATTAATGTAAACAAGTTGGCAGCACTGTCCCAAACGCGCCTCCAGCGTGACCGGCCGACTGCACTCGGTATATAATTCCAATCAGTATTCAAATCGATGCAAATCGAAAGATTAATCGATGTTTGCACCAACAGGGCTGAGCCAACACCCACACTGTAATTAAGTGATATTTGTTTACTTTTCGTTGCTATCTTCAAACGGTTGTGGATCAAAATGATTCATCGTTATTGTTGTCAGCTAAAATACTTACGTCTGGTTATTTGAATGAACCAAACAATTTTTATGCAATGCACATGTCATTTTCATTTTTAAACATTGTCTGGGTTTTCAAAATTAAAAGTCTAATTTGAAAATCATTTGTTCAGTAGGACCTCTAGGATCACATTGAAATTGTAAACTAATATAATTGAATTTTTTGAACCGAGTTTTAATTTTTTTACCTAAATTGAATTTATTTAAATTGAAAGGAATTCACAAATCCCCAATAATTGAAAAATGTGTATAAATATCAACAAATAGGAAAGTTTTTTTCAGTTTGCTTACAAACATTGCACGTTAATTTGAATGATATTTATTTATTTTATAGGTCTGTCTACCAAAGGTGTAACGAGGTCGTGGGAAATCACCTTATCTAGCCTTTCACCTCTTCCGGCATCCGCCTGTATAAAATAGAAAAGTAGTCGTAAATCAAAGTATAAAAACTATTCTAGTATTGTTAATTGCATAAGTAAATAACATTTTTAACCCACTAATTTCTTCAAGGTGAGGTGAAAGCCATGATTACTTTTTTATTTATGTTTAAAACATGTTGAATTTTCCATACAAATTGCTGAAACTCTAACCAACGTTCGATCGGTTAAATGTCGATTAGTTCGATCGATTTTTAATTTTAACTCGAAATTTTAGATATTCAAATTATGCCTTCTCAATACTGTGATTTATCTACGAAAACCCAGACAGGTTCTTCAGATACAATGTCGTGTTATTTACTGAAACAACAGCCCTATGAATTAAAATAGCCTTAATTACCAAGCTCTATTAAAAAGACACAAGACAATATTCAATCAAAGATAAATTAGATTTATTTCAGCCACGAGTTATTTAGTAGAACATTGCGAAATAATTAAATGTCTACGCCAAATCGTTGGCAAACAAACAGATCAATCACTAGAGAACACTGTGATACGACAAAATAAATTAATCCTACAGAGCTAGACAGACACAGGCGCTATTATAAAACAAGTGTAAACATTCTAACTGAAACACTTTTTTTAAAACTTATTTTTACAAATGACTAGGAATAGATAGTAATTGAAGTAGGTACTTGGAATGTAGTTACGTTTCCAACAAGAAGATTCATAAAGCGATGTGGGTTTATAAAGAATATAATTTTTTTATAAACCCACATTGCACTTCCGACTCTCTTCTCTTGGGCTTATTCCAGTTTACCCCTATTCCCTAGTTTCCACCAATTTCTCCTACAAAAAGCTCCCGCTGATTCCTCTAATGGTCTTAGTTTCGTCTCTGGGTGTCTACTCTGTGCCAAGACACTATTACATTTTGTTTCGTTCTTATTAAGCCAATTGCTGTCACCGTACTCCCGTCCGCCCACGAATTGATTTCAGAATAGACTCGGACGCAATCCCACGATTGATTCTAATTAACGATAGCAGTATTTATTGGAGCAGTTCGCAAACTAACCTAGTCGAAGGTCTGTAGATATTGCGAAGGGACGAGGTGGGAACGGAGTCGAGAAGGTTGGATCTAAGTATTTGATTAAAACCTCTTATAACTTCTCAACTTTTGGAATCTACATCCATTCTGTAATAGAATTTGATAAATATAAATATTATTTTATTTTATTATACAGATAATTATTATTTATACCCTGTTTGATTTTGAAACAGGGTATAAATAATAATTACCTATCTGGAAAAAATAAATTGAAATGCGCTTGTATCTTGTAGGTATCTATTTCATCGCAAATTTATAAGTAGTTTATAATATTAGTGGCACTGCCCGGCACTACCTGTACGTCTGAATATAAGTGGCTCTTTATTGGAGCAGTATACAAACGAACCGATCTAATTGATTTTGTTGGTGTACCGGCTGACATGTTACACACCTGGCCCAAGTTTATTACAGCTAATGCTAATATTGCCTATACACTCGTAACTAACTACAACTGCGATAGATTGTCGATGGATTTGCACCGTAATTGCCTAATTAAAATTAATTAACGCACAATGCAATTTCGTCGAGGTCGTCAATAGATGGCTAATAATAATAAGCAACTTTTGATGATGAACCTCGCCTTCCTTATAAAATATTCTATATATGTATAGTACCTACCTATTAGGAGGTAAAGTAGTAACCTAGCTGTTTAACCTCCAGGAAATAATTAAATTACTATTTCTATATATTCTGCCGTGATACCGAAAAAGGGCACATCTAACATTTTTTTCAGATTTGAGTTAGATACATATTCGGAATCAGGAAAAAAAGGCGCATCTGCCTGAATTTAAAAGAAAAATCTATCCATAGTATGCAAAGAGCTACGATAAGCCTAAAAGGCACATGTAACATCCAAATTCATATTTTTTACCTCAAAAAGGCACATATTACAATGATTAAGTTAAAAGAACACAAATGCATAGATATGGCTTTCATCTTAAGTTATTATTTTTGTTTTGCTAAATAAAAAAGGCATATTTAAAAGGTGTTACATTAAAAAGGCAGATTTGGCATGGCAGATATTCCTTTTATAACTAAAGTGAACATTGCTATTAAAATCATTGTATTAACACAGATAAAAAATGGTAATATTATTATACGGAAGAGAGGCAGGGTCAACGGTCAACTCCGGTCGGATCCAGTGATGTCAACTTAGCTATTTTATAGCTAGATCTAGCAAATTTTGCACCTCCGTCAACTTCTAAAAAATTGTGGCTAAATGATTTGGCTTTTTATTTTAGCAACTTGACGTTTTTAACTGGTTTGTCTTAACGTAAACTGCAGTGCACGTTAATATTTAGACGTTTAATGCGTCACTACTACTACTGTTTTACGTTTCGACAAACCGTCAACTGGTTTTTCAACTCGCCATTTGATTGTAGTTATTCCTTTAAAACCTCATTGGTTTTGAATTTAGTTTGTTTAAGTGATCAGTTAAATCTAGACAATAAAATAAACTACACTTCCCTCCTACTGCTAGTAACTATTATTATTAATTACTACTACGAACTAGTTACTATTATTTACTAATAAATAAAACAATGTCTTTATTTACAACAAACTACCTATCCAAAATCATCACTAACTTTCACTAATCGATCGAGTGAGCGAAGCGAACGAAGATCTTAGTGGTAACTTGGGCGATTTTGCGTTGTATGTTTGTATCCTATATGTTTGTATGTCGCGGCATAACTGTCGAACCGTTAATCCAATCTTCATGATACTTGGTAAGTATATAGGTAGTGATACGGGATTTCCCGGCTCACCTAATGAGCATGATCGGTCAAGGGGTTGTAAAGATATGAGGATCAAAAGGGGGTGAAAAATAATAAAAGTTATGCATAGACTTTGAGAGGGGTGTCATATGAAAGGGTTCTGTTTGTACATTCTAAAATGGTATTACTTTTCATTCAAAGATGTAAAGTTTTTAAAATACATCGATAAATGTAAAATCTATTATTTTTCAGTGCTTCCAACCTAAAGTGTTTCATTTCGACAAATCTAGCGAATTTTTAAACGAAAAGAGATTTTTCTGAATTTTATAAAGTGATGATGATAAACGTAAAACAGTAGTAGTGACGCATTAAACGTCTAAATATAAACGTGCACTGCAGTTTACGTTAAGACAAACCAGTTAAAAACGTCAAGTTGCTAAAATAAAAAGCCAAATCATTTAGCCACAATTTTTTAGAAGTTGACGGAGGTGCAAAATTTGCTAGATCTAGCTATAAAATAGCTAAGTTGACATCACTGGATCCGACCGGAGCACACATTGAGCTTCAATTTATGTGAAAACTAATGAATATCTAAAGTAAAATGTTATATTTTCCAATAGTCTCATTATTACTTAATCAAATAAAACACACTTTATCCTAAAATAAATACTTTTAAAAATGTGGAATTCCATTACATACATTACGGACAACTTTTTAGAAATCCGCCCATTTTCGTTTCATTTGAATAAAAAAATAATCTCCTGTTAGGTAGGTAGTTGAAATATTTTCCAATATTTAATACAATATGTAGGTAATTGCGTCTTTCTTAAAATAATTTCCAAAATAAGCTGTTATGATATTACATAAGAAAGACACAACTGCGTAGAATGTGACCTTTTATTGTAATATATAAAACAGTATTACATTTAAAAGTCGCATTTGGCTAGTTGTGACTTTTTGATGTAAAATTGATACCTTAATTTTATTTTTTGTGCTAAGTTAAAAGGAAAAATCATGATTTAAAAAAAATTGGGATTAGATAAATAAATAATAAAACTATGTTTAGGTAGACCTTATGTATATGCAACAAATTGCATTAAAATATTTCATAAATTCATTATTAAAAGAATGTTATGTCAGAAAAACATCAAAAAACTTTAAACCCATTTATCTCAACTTTTACAATTTGTTAGTTGTGCCCTTTTTCGGTATCACGGCAGTATTAGTACCTACCTATTAGTAGGTAAAGTAGTAACCTAGCTGTTTAACCTCCAGAAAATAATTCGACTAATTTCACTATTCGATTTTTAAACGAAAAATTGTATATGCTATTGATAAAACACATGTCAAGCTACCTCTACAATGTTTTCGTTTCCATTTTAAAACAGATTAATGTGAAGTCTAAATTACACCCTGCATTAGCAGAATGCGTGAATCTAATTCGAGCACCCTGTGTAACGAGCTACTATGGCCTGGGCCATTTAGACTAGGTAGTTAGTGGAGCTCTCTAATTAGGGCAGCACCCTGTAATCCCCTGACTTAATTAATACAGCTGAATAAATAACCAGCGGTTCGGCAGGGATTAGCAATTGTGTAATAAACCCTCACTGTCGCACCGAATATGTTATTATTACTGTCCAACTTCAAAAGGATCTAAAAATTGCATTAAGATCTGAAAGAAATGTCTACCGCTCTCTGGGATGCAGTCGTGATCATATTTCATTTTTTTATACTGATCAACTTCGTAGTAAGTCCTACACCCTTTTTCGCGCAATGCTTTGCTACGCTTTTTTTGTACTTATGTAACTTTAAATTCCAGTAGTAAAATCATTTATGTTACTTTACCCCTCCTAAAAAAATTAAACCTATGGAGTCTCACAAGAGATTACCTACATTAACTTACAGAAACGAAACTATTACATACTTATATAAATGTACCTACAAAATACAATTCGAATCAGTTGAGACACCAAGTATTACTACACTCATCGTAAAAAATACGGGTGGTTCCCGCACTTATAGAACTAGTATATTGAATACTATCCTTAGTTAATACAAATAAGTCGTTGTTTATGCACCTAACGAGTTTTCACTTCATAACTGTAGCTTATTATATAACATCTAATTTGTGCTCTAGAAAATGTAAGTCTTCTAATTAGCAGCCATGTCATCTCGTACAAAAAAATAGTAATCTACACCAATTACAACGGAAAAATCTCAATTAGCCATTTCGACTGCTTGTTACTCGATATGTAATTAGTTTAATTGCCGAGACGTTTTGTAACTTCATTACCGTCACTAATTAGAGCATTGCCGAAAATCTGTTGCATTTGGTCTCGGCGTTAGGATTTGCCCGTGTTGATGTGTGTTTGTTTTTGATTAAATATATCCCTCTACTAATAAAGCTAAAGTGATTGTTTTATAACATTTAGAATAGATCTAACGGTACGTATATACAAAAAAAAAACCTTTAGCAAATTTTAGGACAAATCAGAAAATGTGTTTTTTTTATAAATACAGCATTGTTATGGACTACAGCATGGAGTATTACCTTCATCATCATGAAAATGATACTTCGCAAAATTAGTTTTCTAACCATTCTTCCCCCATAAATATAATTGCGTTCCACTTATTGCCCATAAAAGCAAGGGAACGTGCGAAAGGCCCTGTTGCAAAATTGTACAAAAGGAAAGTAATATTAGGTAGAGAACAGTGCTACCCCGGGCTCGGGACACTTCACATCGAATACTGGTTACCAGTGTAGCAAAGATCACAAAATAAACTAGAGTAAACGACCCAATTAGACCCTAGAATTGGCTACCAATTATTGGCACCTCTCTGATTTATCCTATGTGAAATCTAAACTGAGTAACACAATCCTGTAGTAGGTAGTTCAGGATTGTGTTACTCAATTTAGATAAGTTGCAAAACCTTAATATTCTGTTTTTTCTTACAACATAGGATTAATCAGAGAAGTGCCAATAATTGGTAGGGTGCCAAAATAAGGTCAGTTACCCTATCATAAAATATTGAAATATAAATAAGTTAATCCAAAAAAGAGTATCGAAGTTCAACTAATAAAAGTTCAACTAGTCGGGGAGAGTGTGAGAGATCGGGCTGCGTATGATGATGATGCCGAAATCACCATGGTTTCTCGTTATGGATGACAAACTCTATTTGGATTAGGCTACTGCGATTTATAAACCTTTTAGCTTAGTACTTAATATAATATATCTCATTAGCATAGGTACTGCGCGTGTATGCAAGAAAGGTTTCACTTGCTTTCTACGTAAATGTTGTAGCGTTTCGGTGACTGGAGCGGGCTTTCAGATAAATTATTTATCAACTGTATAGCAATTTTCTTTATGACTCCTCCGACGTAGCGGAGCAATTTACTCGTGAAAGAGATGCGTAAACTTGCAAGGACGCCCAAATTGAGAATGGAACAATGAACAGTAAAGATTTCAATAAGGATACGGGCTCTTACTACACCATGTCGGCTTTATAATAATAAAAAAGTGCGGCAACCGAGCCAGTAAACCGATTCAAATACCATGTGCTTCTCATTAGCCTTGAAACGGGACCCACATCTTATGATTTTAAATGGCGAAGCCATTGAGCCATGGCGAAGACCTTTAAGTGGTCCAAAAATACGTCAATACTGTTAGCTACTAGCTCATTCGAACTTACTTACGTTAGCACTTTATAAGTGTAATTTCTTGTTGAACAGGGCCCAAGTCAGCCCAACCAGTTAGCGCGAGTGGCAGCGGCACTTTCAATTTCCGTAATTTTGAGCTCATCAAGGAAATTGACTGGTATGAGCATGGAAAACGCAACGCAATCCACTCTTTATTTACATCATGTTACGATCGACTTGCCCGACGTGACATTATCACGCATCTGCGCTGAAAATGTTTTCAATGAATGTTTAATAGGCAGCTTTTCAATTTAGTTTTGAATGTAATTCAATTTTCTAGAAATCGTTTATAATACAGACTTACCTATAGAACCGCGGTACTTATCACACACAATCTGACGTTAGTAAAGTATACTCGTATTAATTATAACTTTTGAACATTGTGTGCATAGTTTAATTTGTTATAATGTGTATTTAGACGAGATATTGACCACTTCTGATTTTTTATTATTTTTGCTATAACACAGTTAGTTGTAGTAAAAAATATTATTATTGAAAATGTATTCTTTAATATTTTCGTGTACTTATATTTGAGGGTAGTTTTACTATTCAATTGAGCAGAAGTATTTTAGCAGAGAGCAATAAATCAAAGCTACTGTGAGTAACCGACGGACGGCGGCAACGGCAATCAAATCAAGCCCGCATCGCGGGTAATCGGCTGAAACCTGCGCGACAGTGTGGCACTTTGTGGGCTTTCGAGCCGGATGCACTGGCCCAGAACTGAATACCTACTGTAAACACAATTTACTATTGGCAAAGTAATTTATTTACAACATGTGAAAAATGTAATAAAAATTAAAATTTTCAATTCATTTAAAATTTCGTCTGAGTAACTTTTAATGTTTCTGTTTTCATATTTACTGGCAGACAAACCTTTTTAGCAATTGTTGCGCGACCTAGCGTCGTTTACCATGTTACACAACAAAATGTTGCCCGCCCACACCCTTATATCAAATTTACTTATCTTCCGCACGTAAAAGCTTGCTAAACCGGAAATTGATATGCGAGTTATTTAGTAGCTTTATCCGACTAATATTAACATATCCCACTGAAATGGCTTACATGTCTATCGCAGCTCGTCATTAGCTCAGCGACGGACGGCTTCCGCTGAGCTAGCGCTACTAACTCTTATCATATTTTAAGTTCTCCATTAGCAGTAATTGACGTAAACATCGTTCGTCGCTCTCAAACGCGAATCGTCATTACCACTGTTATTTTTGATCACAGAACAAACATTTTCTATTTCCAAGTCGTCCGGTTTCCAATTGACAATCCTATTAATAATTAATAAGAAATATAGCGTTGCTTTTATCTTAATGTGGCTTTTAACGTGCATTTGTATCCCGGAGAGACCGTTTCGACGTAATTTCCAACGGCTCGCCTGTCTGACTAATGGATAAATATCTACATACTACTAGTAGTGTATTCATTTATTATTTATTCATAATTAAAAATGTAATTTAACAGATTACGGACGTTGATTTAATTCTGTTAATGACCAGACCGTAAATCCATTAGTGTAATTGGTTGTTGGTCCGATATGGAGTCGTCGTGGGCTGATCGGTGAGAAGCCGCGCTACACCTAGAAAACAGATTGCAACATCTGTCCGAAATACTCGCAATCTCTGTGCCTATTCGCTGAAGTATACCTAGGTATTTGATATAAAAACGTATGAATAATTAGTTAGATTGTGTTTTATATTTTTTAATAACTCAGAAATATTTCGATTCATCTGGCAAACCTTCATGCAAATATACAAATTAAAATTGAGGAAAGAGCCCATCGGAATCTATAAAATAATCAATTTTCAAAACTCCCGTAAAACTTTCTAGATCGACCTCTTTTTTTAACTAAATGACTGATTTTAGGGAGGGATTCGAGAAAGGGTTTTGATAGTGAAATACAATAAATGATAATTTATGATTTAAAGTTGAGTGAATTAGATTGTAAGATGGTAAAAGTGAGAGGCTTCGGTACACCGGTAAATGTTGGTAAGCAGTAAGCTCAGATGTGGTAACTATGTAGTAGAACGAGCGGCGAACTTTCTTAGGGCTCGAGCTAAAACGACTAGAACTATACAATACAAATTATTAAGAGTGCTCGGCATCGCGGGAACGCTTTCAGAAGTAATGAATTAGAAAAGTTGCGCAGCACTCACGCGGATTGAGGCGCGGAGACGTCGACGCTACTCTACAACATTACTTTAATTAAATCTATTTGAACAACAAAGTTTAATTAAATTTCATCCAGCAGTTAGGCGTCGTGGAGGAATAATCGTGCAATTAGAGCGGCCGTGAGCGTCGCCTTACACGCTGCCAGTTAATTAACTCACTCGCCGGCTATCCAGAGGCAACTGTATCAACATCGCATCATGCCACATTGCTTACACTGACGTATTTTGTGCCTATATTGTAACATTTTGCTATTCATTTTGTATGTTAAAGCGTATTGTCGATCGGCTAGGCAGTCGGATAAGTATTGTACTTATATTAGAAACATTATTTTTTAAGGCTGATGCAATTTAAATTATTTTGAGATATTTGTATGAGCACAGATTTTATTTCTAAGCACAATATTATATTACTTATACTCTAAACATGTGTACCTAATTATTTAAAATTCTTGTTTAATTATTCTTGAAACAATAAGGTCAGTAGAGCCACAATTATTTTATCCGTAAAATTAATTAAACAGACGGCATAGTCACATGCGGGTAATGTTGATATTGTGGGGATTAGGTACACACGCAGCAAACATTACCCGACCCTTTCTATAGCAAATCATCTTCGGGATACGAGATAGAGATACAGAATCTATTATGGTTCCTGCAAACCTAAATTTTTTTTTATTAAAAACCTTAGCTCCTTCTGGGTTTTGATCTAATAGGTACCCATGAAGCTAATTTAGTGATTAAACATTTCTTCTTTTGGTTAGGTACCAAGTCTAGAGACGAAATTAAAAGCCACGTGAACCTCAGATAAGTATGACTTTATGTAAAAGCTTCGAGAAAAAATATACTCCAGTGTTTACTGCGTGAGAAAATCATAGATTTATTCATGTACAATACAGTACCATAGCATTGAGTCTATGCCATAGACGTACCTTTAAGTAATCATGGCCGAATTTTAGTAATAATTATCTCTTCATAACTCATTAATTATTATTATATTCCTCTTGTTGGTGTTATACAGAGTTCATTCATTCATTCATTAAAAACAATGTAACCTAGCACGAGAAATAGTACGATATCATGTTTCCATTAACCCTGTTTCCCGTCGGTTTCGCATCCACAGGTTGAACTGTCCAACGCTTCATTCGATTAATACTGGTGGCGACACAATGGGTCGGCTTAGCACTATGAGCTTTCATTGTGCAAGTTTAATTGTTTTTACATGCGATGGTGTAGTCGCTTCGAATAACTAGCGCGGTGTCATGCTTTTGAGGAGATAGAGGCGAAACGGAATATCATATCAGTTTTGTATGAATTTTGTTCTTGCAACCGAATTGTGAAACTTCTACTTTTCTGGTTGATTAAACATAATATTGCTACTGTAGAGTTCTTAATATCCCGTCTATTTAGGTTACGTAAATTTGTACTAATTGTAAACCATGTGGGAAAACACCATGAGAAAATGAGTAGGTAGGTACATTATTAAAAGTAGCTTTCTCAACAACTAGTAAAAACATCATTTACTTACATGTCATTATTCGTTTAGCCATGAAGGAAGCTTTAAGGCGGCCTAAAAACTCCGTCACCAGAGTTGGCCACTTACTTCTGTCATTAATGTGTTTTGTTAGTTTTTGTTCATAAAAGGAATAACACACAAATGGACCTTACATCCTACTGCCATAAAAGCACAGAAACACTGTAGTAACTACTAATAATGTAAAGGAGTTGCATATTCGCTTAAGTGTTCCTACTGATCCATTATGCGCACATAGCAACGTATAAATAAAGGCAAAAACTCACAAGATCCATTAAATGTATTGCTGGAACACGTGTGCAGTATTGTGGATACAGCCTAGAATCTTTATAATAAAAAGATACACTACTTCTCTACGAGACGTCTGATAACGGTACAAAATAGTACCTAAATTAGCATTTATTGAATAACTTGCTGCTCCCGGCATGCGTTGCAATGCCATTATTACATATTTATTCAAACAAATAAAATAAAAAATACTAAGCTGATGTCTCTGTGGCCGAAATCCATATTACCTACTTAAATACTTATATTCCGTATACCCAGTACTTATTCCAAGTTTCAGCCAAATTCTTTCAGTAGTTTTTGCATGAAAGAGTATTAATCATCCATCTATACATCTATACAAACTTTCGCGTTTATAATAAAGTATAGTAGGATGTGTGTAGTTATGAAAAAAAAACACAATCAAGTAATTTTGGACCATTTTCTCATGGTAAAAAAAAACAAATCGACATTATTCTCGTATATAATGAAATGCTTGCAATATTTTTAAAAGGAATAATTAAGTAGTAGTATTACTTAGCTATTCTATATTAATATTCATTTTACTGTATGTTTGTGAGAGAAACAAAATAAATGATTGAAATGAAGTAAAGTCTTATCCTCTCTATCCCAACGTACGAAGCACTTCCGTAAGAGAGTGAGCTGAGTACATAAAGGAAACAGAGTGAGCTCGTTGACCGGGATCCTTTGACAGCATTGATTCTGCCAGAGATAATCTAGATCCTGCCCCCCTAGGATGACTAGACAAAAAAACACAAAGAAAAAGAAGAAAAATACGAGATTATTTCGCTTTTTTAATTACCTTTGATCTACAGTGGGACAATTTATGAGGATATCATTACAATACAATTTTATGATATTCATATTTTAAGATACCAAGTTTACTTACCTGTTTTAATTCTTACAAACTTGTAACAGTTAATCAAAGTATTCATCTAAAAGGTGATGATTATACACTTACCCCCTTATGCATATTGGTTTAGTAAACCTACTTTAGCTAAAACAAGTATTAAATCTGTTGCTATCTCTTTTCATTGATTTAAGAGTAACAAAATAAAACATTCTTTAAATCTATATACAATTGACAGATCTTTATGAATAAGACCATAGGTAGGTACGTGTGTAAAACTAGAACAATAATCGGTCTGATATTATGTTGCTATTAGATGGATGTCAATATAAAATATGTTATTTTTGTTGGAAATATTATACATACTTACTACTTTTTACATAGTATGTATAATATAGGTATACTTACTTGCATGACATGTTTTAAAGTGTAATTCAAAGAAGCAATCAAAAGCACTCCTAAATAATCAATAAAGTGGCAATAACGAGTTCCCAATATGTCGCAATAGATTTTTACTTTATTCATCGTAAAACAAGCTCACTTTACGCATTTTTAATGATGTGATTGGACTGCTTTTTAAATTGCAAGACTTAAAATTTTAAAATGATCATTAAATCAGATCTTGTCCTGGATTTTTAAATGATACTGTTTAACGCTTATTGTATGTTTTGTAAGACAGTTATGTATTTAGTTATTATCATAAATAATAGATGGCGCGATCAGCACAGAAGTTAGATCTCGCTGACGAAAACGCACTGTCATCCTTTATATAGTCTAATGAATCAATGTAAATTCGGTCTCACAATAAACCAGTATAACCAACCTACTATATTGTGTTTCCCTGATTGGATCGACCTTGACTGGTCACCCATCCTATCCATCACCGCACAGGCTTTTATAAGCACTTCGGTGTACATTTTGGTCCTTCGAGCCGGATTCCCTATCCTTGGGAAACCGATGAGCCTGTGCCTACTCATATCATCAGGGCAGATGGAAGGGACTGGGTCCAACTAGTAAGGTGGATATTTTCGTGTGGTTGTAATAAACGGCAGGGGCGTCAACTCAGGAGGGAGTTGGACGCAATTATCTACAGCATCAAGCTCAGGAGGGAGCTAGGTGTTTAGCCAAACGGGGCAGCCACAGGAGAGCAGCAAAGCAAGCAACTTCATCAGCCACGGAGCTCAGGCGGGAGCTTCGCATCAGAACAGCAACAGCAGCAGCAGCCAGGGTGCCGACTCAGGCTGAGTCGGGCACGAAGCAGAGCAATCAGCACAGCAGCAGCAGCAAGCAGCACAAGGAAAGTGACAGAACCATAAACAAGGACTTAGGAGAACCAGAAGCAATTTGGTGATATAAAACTTGGACTATTCAGTTTGTATTCAGTAACTTAGCAAAATTTGAATCTAGATTTTAACTTAGAAAATTGTAGAAATAACTTGTAGACTTAGAATAATTTTAAGATTTTGGTAGCGACGGGGAACCTATGCCCAAATTTTGAACTTTTACCAAACACTTAGAAAATTTACTCTTTTATTTGGACTTTTAAACTTTTTGATTGGAAACTTGTAATTTATATAGTTTGACATCTGACACTTTACTTTGAACAAAATGTCTACTGCCACAATGGAACAGCTCTTGTTTCTTCAAGATGATTTGTGTGGTAGGATTTCGAAAACTAGAACAAATTATAAGAAAATGCCTAGCGATCGCAAGTCGAACGAGCTGATACAATCAAAGCTTGAAGCTTTAGATTTACTATGGAATCAATTTGTAGCAACTCATGCCGAATTATGTAGAACTTCTATTCCTAACCTTTTAAAAGCTTCAAATTATATGACTGAGGACATTTATGATACAACCGAAGAGCTATACATAGATTATAAATGTCTCTTAAAGAAAGATTTGCCGGGTGAGCAGTTTACAGATTCTGAGTCGCATCATTCAAACACACAAACTAGGTTTGGGGGGAATAGTCAAGCTAAGTTACCAAAAATAGTCATACCAAAGTTCACAGGGGATTATGCAGAGTGGAGCACCTTCCGTGATCTATACAAATCTTTGGTTCATGATACTGACATGGACAAGGTAATCAAAATGCAGTATCTCAAAGGTTTATTAGGGGGCGAAGCAGAACAGCTTGTTAGAAACATGAGCATTTTATCGGCGAATTATGACCAGTGTTGGGCTACCTTGATTGAACGCTACAACAACAAACGATTCTTATGCAATATCATATTACAGCGATTGTTCAATCAGCGTAGTAGCAATGTCGAGTCGGCAGCCTCTCTCAAAGAAATGTTGGACAATACTACTGAATGTATGGGAGCGTTAACTAATCTCGGTGTTGATGTTTCCAGTTGGGATCTACTCATCATTTATATGATGTCGTTGAAGTTGGATTCTGAAACTAGAAAACACTGGGAATTACAAATCGCAAATAAAACAAGTGACGAATTGCCCACGTTCAGTGAATATAAAGAATTTCTCACGAATCGGTTTAGAGCATTGGAGTTTATTGGTACGGGATCCAGCTTCAATGAATCAAGGGCTCATCAATCACAGACCTTTCGTGTAACCAACGAAGCAATCATATCTGTTTCCTGCAAGTATTGCCACAACAATCACAAACTTGTACATTGTAGGAAATTTGAAGACGAGGAGGTACCAGCCCGTAGGTTATTTATCGAAAAACATCGGTTGTGTTTTAACTGTTTAGGCGAAGGTCACTCTGCCAATCAATGCCGTTGTCGAGTTACGTGTCGCATCTGTCATCGGCGGCACCATACTTTTCTACATCTCGACGGCTATCCAGAATCAGAACAAGAAGCAAGTCACGGTTCTATATCAGAAAATCGTTTGGGGGAAACAGCACCGATTGTGTGCTTTGCATCAGGAGGAGTGGTACCTGGGAAACAACTACTACTACCCACTGCTCTTGTCAAAGCTGAAACGGAGAATGGAGATACTCAAATCAAGCGAGCGTTGCTAGATCAAGGAGCACAAGCATCTTTTATTACCGAAGCAGCAGCTCAACACTTGGGACTCAAACAGATCCCGGTGAGGGGAGTTATCTCAGGAATAGGAGAAAGACAACAAGCTATAAGCAAATTTAAGGTTCAACTGACCTTATCATCGATGAAAGAAGACGTTCAGAAACATGAAGACACAAGTCACAGAAAAATACAACTGGAAGCGTATGTATTGAAATCTATAACTACGATACAGCCTAGCCAACGGCTTAAAACTACAGATTGGGTTGGCGGATTACCATTGGCAGATACAGAGTACAACACACCTAGAAGAATAGATCTGCTATTGGGAGCCGAGGTAGTCAGCCAGATAATACAAGAAGGAGTTCAGAAGCAAGGATCCTTATTAGCACAAAACACATCATTTGGATGGATTTTATCTGGGGTAGTCGAAGCAAAAGCTAAAAAGAAAGGAACAAATTTGATATCTACACAACAAGCAAACATTAAGCCATCTCGAGATCGGACCAAGCAAGCTCTAAGGGGAATGAATAACTAACTGTAACATTTTAGCTGTGTTGCGAATACTTTGTTGCGTTCGTATTTCTCGATGGTTCCTTGGCAGAGTGATCACTAAACACCGCAGTCAGTCAATCAACACTATGCGGATTGTATCTCTCTCTTTGTTTAATGTTTAAAATCATTAACTTGAAAAATATGTCTATGTAAAAGCTTTATAAATTAAGATTTCGTTTAGTTAGCGATTTAGTTTTACTATGAATATTTTTATGTTGTTTTATCAAACTTAAAACTTTTGTATAACTGTGTAACATAATCAACTTATCTTCAGACATACCTAACTTTTAAAGCAAACGCTCATGGTGGGCGGTATAAAAGTCAAATGACAATTTGCCTTTGGTGGGCGGTATGTTTAACGCTTATTGTATGTTTTGTAAGACAGTTATGTATTTAGTTATTATCATAAATAATAGATGGCGCGATCAGCACAGAAGTTAGATCTCGCTGACGAAAACGCACTGTCATCCTTTATATAGTCTAATGAATCAATGTAAATTCGGTCTCACAATAAACCAGTATAACCAACCTACTATATTGTGTTTCCCTGATTGGATCGACCTTGACTGGTCACCCATCCTATCCATCACCGCACAGGCTTTTATAAGCACTTCGGTGTACAGATACTTAAGATAAAATCTGTTTTAAAACTGATTTCAAGTACATACCTACAATGTTGTTTATCTGCTTTACTTTTCAACCTCCGACCAAAAAGAGGGGTAGGTAGGTACTATAAGTTTGTACTGTTTCAAATCAAAATCAAATCAAATGTTTTTATTTCTGTAACTTAAAACTTAAATACATTCGTGGGTTTGGGACCCCCTTTTAAGTATGAAAATACCTGTATTAGAGGATCCCTGTTTGTTTGTGTATCTGTCCGCGGCAACGTATCTCCTGACAGGATGAACTCATTTTGATTGTTTTTGTTTGAAAAGTGTCTTTATCGATAAAATCTGTTTAGTTGTTTGAAGACCATCATTTCGTTGATGAAGTGATAATAACTATTGTTGCAATTAGCCCTTTTGTACCAACATTTGTACATACAAGAAATTAACTTTTGAATGTATTACTGTAACAATCGTATAATTTAATACCCATTCCACCTTAAGATATCAAGAAATCTTTTGAGCCTATTTGTCAGTCAGCCATAGAGATGATTTTACAAGATATGTATTAATTATATTTATACCTCTGTTTTACGGACGTCTTTAATATGCCACCGCTGTTTAAGAATCCAAAGCTTTCTAATTACCAACAGCAATTGCAAAAAAGTAACAAATTCACGACGTTTCTGTACCAAGTGAATGCAGCGGCAAAACCAGATCCAATATCTGCGCGGGCGCACCCTGGAATGGCGGTAAAAACTCCAGCCAGCAAATAAGTAGGTGCTTCAATAAAATAAACGGTTCCTAATAGCGGAGACGAGAGGTTCTTGTATTTGAATCCCGTTTTAAAAAAGGCTTACGGTTTTTTTATTTTTCTACTAGCTGCTAGGTTGTTCGGTTGGTAAGAATTACCTACTAGCTAGTTACAAATTACACATAGGTAGGTATACTTAAAGAAAAATAAAATTATGAGCCTCGTAAATGCGATTGCCTTTATTTGAAATCGAAGCTGATCAAAGGTCTTCTCATAAAAATAAAATCTTGCTTCGAGATTGCAAAACAAACAAAGCATCAAAGCAAATATTCGTCTAATACATCATTCAGTTGCTATGTTCTTGTTTCTGAGAAGCCATCAAAACTGCTGTTCAAAGGCGATCAGTTATTCAAGACTTGTTAGACAGTGTGGCGCGCAAAAAGCCGGCATGATTGACATCTGTGCGCAAGCGCATACTGCTATGGCTGGCATGCGCGCTCTCTAATGAATTTAGACCAATGGAAGAAACTCATCCTGGTACGATGACAGCTTTCTTGCAAAATCAAAGTGTGCCTTCAAGACTTTTTTTTCTCTGATCTTCGATCGATGATAACGTTGCTTTGGAATCTGAGAGTATTTCTTAATCCTTCTTAGATGTGACTACTGTAACAGTTACCCGGATCAGGATATCAAACATGGGTACCTTTTGAGAGAGCATAAAGTTTTTATTCTATACCTAGGTACTTACAAAGCTTTTTGGATATCTGAAGACGTCTTCAGGGACTTATTTAATTCGGGACGTCATTTACTTCCAAATTCCTATTAATATTCAGCGAGGAGTATAAAAGACAGGATTACCAAACACACTCAGGGAAACATCAGCGGCCAATTAAATGCACTCCAAGAAAGGAGTGGTTGTTTTTGCCAGACGGCGCGCTTTGTACACGCCGAACTGTCTCGGATATGGCAAACATTCAGACGCTTTTAGTATTAGCCATTCATTTGCAACTTTTTCATCTCTAAATACTTATCTGAAACTTTAATAACGTCTGGAGTGCACATAATGAAGCGCACGTAGAGTTCTAAGAAAGGTTTGTTCTTTAAACAGCTGAGTGCTATTCCATTTGGTTCGCATATTTCCGCGAAACAAGTTACTTGTGTAGCGTACATGCCATGCCTTCAATGCATTTTTAAACAAGATCTGGATACAAGGAAGGTGGAGACTGTCTTTAGAAGACAAAGATGTGACATCACATCAATTATTTTGTATTGCCAACAAGCACCACCGCAGACACTTACTTATGTATTGAAAATAATTAACGCATTTTATCAATAATTTTAATATTCTGCAGACTTTCTTCCTACAGAGATTTATTACATAGCAAAACCTTAATGTAACTACCTACTTATGAAACAGATAAGTAAGTATCCTACCTAACACCAGAAGGAAGCAAGAAGTCTAAAACTGAGCTGTTATTTTACATTTTCTAAGCAAGAACTGTTAAAAACAACTCTTATTCTCCTTTACAGTCGAGTAAGATGCGTGTTCTGGCAACTCTCATGAAAGGCGACAGGCGAGCTGATTTATTTATTTATTTATTGTAATAAGTTTACAAAGCAGTTTACAATCACAATTACACCTTATTTATTAGTTACAGTATTGAACCAGATTGTAGACCTAGATGTAAACATAGCAAGTTCAGAAAAGTGTTGCAAGCGTAGCCAAAACTATTTTACCTAAAATTAAATGTTACTGTGTACCCATTATTTAAATACATATATTTAATAGAAAATAATATATATTCATATCGCTATATTACATAATTGCTCAGTATAGTCGAAATTAATTTGCGAAATTTATTGAGGTTAGAGTTAAATATATCTATATCATTATTACTAGCTGCCAACTCGTTATATTGACGACACATCCTAATGATTGGGTTATAAAACGATGTATTATTTTTGTAAACCCTCAACAAGAACGTTTTCGGGTTCCGACACCTATAGTGAGTGTTTATGTCAATAGAGGAAAGTAGACTAGGACAGTCTATGGAAGAATGTAAAATTTTATGAAGATATATCAGATCTATGAGATTACCGCCCGCTTGGGTCTTTTCCGCCCACACATGGGAAATATTTTTAATCAACACCTGCATTCAGTTACTTTGTAACTACAAGATATTTCTAGTAGCTACTAGGCTAAATGCTGTTAATCTTAGTTTTCTAACTAAAAAAATAAGCTTCAATTCATCGTATTCTATGAACTATTACTCTCTTTTTCCGTCACAGTCGGGTAACAAGCGTGTTCTGGCAACTCGCATGATTAGCGGCGGGCGAGCTGATTGCCGGCCCAATTGGGCCTTATCCGCCCGCACATGGGAAATATTTTTAATCAACACCTCCATTGAACTTACGAGCGGTCGTACGTGAGCTCCAGGGCCGCACTTGGGATATTAAAGCCCATTTTTACCTGGAAAGTTTATGTGCAATTACCTTGTAGGGTAGGTATTAGAAATTAGTTTGTGCACTAGTGAATTGAATCTGATAAGGTATTGCAGGTTCTGTTATTGCTATAGAGTTGCTAGCAGAAGTTACTTATTCGCTGGGTATTGTACCTATTTTGTTTTAATAGTTAAGATTTAATTATGTCTAGCTAAAAAAGTTATTATACTTAGTTTTAAAAATTCAATGCTCTAACTAAATGTATAAGTTAGTACCTATTCGTATGCTTTTGAGTTGTACATGACCTTGCGGCTCATGTAAACAAGGTTAGTTCACATGAGCCACAGGTTCACTCATATTATTACCCACCTATGTTTGTGGTGAAGTTTATAATCATTCTCTAGGTGATGTCTCATTAAAATATTTTAATTATTTATTTAAAACCCAAGAAGCCTTCGGAGCTTATTGGTCTTGCTTGTAGATTGTGTTTTTTCTACCAAAAATTGAGTCATTTTCATGGTATTATAATATAAATGGGTCACAAAATCAAAACAGAAAAAAAAACTCATTGAGATTTACTCGGTCCTTAACCTATATCAATTGTAAGAAAAGTTTGAGCGCGATGTAGGGCATGCCGTGTACAAACCGTCTCGTGTGCACGCTCGGACGGTGTCTACCCAGCGCCGGCGCCGGCCGCGCCGGCGAAAATCGGGCCGAGTTGAAACCGGCCCGTGGGCATTAGTGCTTATTTAGTTGATACAAAGCACAGAATAAACTTGACCTATACTAACATACTCCATACAACATGTCGTATCAATCATTGTACCTACATAGTATTAGAAGTGATCGACTGATCGGTCGAGTGTGACCCTGTATGGGGTGGAAAAAAGGGGCGCGGATGGCAGCGGCTGGTGCTTGATTGGCCCCATGAATGCGAGTAGATTGCATCGCACGGCTCCGACATCCTCCCGCGTCCGCTTCCGCGCTTGACCTGACCCCTCTGTCGGCACCTATCGCACTCTAATCTTAATCATACTCTTTTTTTCATTTCATCCAACCTTGCGCAAACCTGCTGCGTCCTTATTAAAATCCTTGTAAATTGTAATAACACTTTATATGCAACACATTCCGTATATCTCCATACGAAATCTCGTAGCTATAAGCCATGTAAATGTAAGTCACGTTTTCAATAACCTACAGTTTTAGCTTCATAATTTTAACCCCGTCTGATATTAGACTTCATTTTGTTATGAAATTCGCTATTCGAGAACGTGAAGTTGGGGTGGGTTGATAGGTAGGTACATCTGCAGGATGTTGTAGCAAGAGGAGTGATTGAGTCGTTTGTCACGGAGTCGGGAGCGGGAGCCGGGAGCCGGCGGTCCCGGGAGTGTCCGGCGCGCGAAGTCAAGTCCGGTAATTGGCAGCGAGCTGAGCTGCGGCTCCTCCAGCCGCCCGCACTCAGCCCGTATTATTAACGACGTGTATTGTAATCACGCGGCGGGCGATCGCCTCCGCCGAAGGTAGGGCGGTATTAAATTCCGACAGCTACGTGATAAATCGAAATTGGAAAAGTTTAATAATGTTCGGTTGCTCCGAAAGCAATAAAACCGTTTATAAACGGGCACGAGCGAGAGACGGGCGGCAGGGACGCCCGCCGCCGCCCGGGACTTTAGGGACTCTTAGGTGAGTCCTCCTGGCCTTACGGCCTCTAAATTGATTTCATCGGTATCTTGATGAAGTGATAAAACCGTCTGTCAGAGACTGCTTATACAAACGGCCTATTCTCACATCGAGCCGACCGATTTTCAGAGAGGCAAGGTTCTAAAATTAATATAATTCCGATCTTTTATGAAGAATATCTTATTTAATCACAATCTTAAGCCAGCTACTTTCATAGAGCAGCGAGTAAAGATTAGATTCTAGTAGAGACAACCCTAAACGCTATTGAAGTCTTCAAATAATTTAATTGAAAGCTCCGCCAATGTTGTGGTGTTTGAAAAATGTACTGGGACTGAGACGCACAATATTAAAAATATGGGTAGGTTCTCTACCATACCATCTACTATACCAACACAAATTCTTAGTAGCGTAACATTGATCAAAGGTATTTCCATTACTATGAGATGCCTTACCAGTAAGTTCCTCACTCAAAGTAATGGAAACATCATAGAACTAAAATGAAAATCGAGAAAAAAAGCGTGGTGATGGTATTCTCTGACTTTAGGAACGAACTACAGACTAAATTTAAATTTAAACTAAAGTACTTACCTACATAAAAGCACCTAACATTATTATTGAATCTGCGATGTTTGTTCTGGAGAGTAGCGATTAATTATCAAGTGAGTTTATTTATCATTATTTGCTCAGATAATTGATTAATTACGATAGACTGATAATCGAAGTGGCGGAAAGTCCGCTTCATAACACTAATGGAACTTCATCTCGTTACGATAGGTACATTTTCTTTGTGACTGTCCGCGCATTTTGTCAGAGTTTTCTTGTATGAGCTTGTGGCCAACTCTGGTGCCGGAGTTTTTAGCCCGTCTAAATAGTTGTTAGATACCTACCTACATCTGTAACTACATATTATCAGTGGTTTTTAACCGATATAAAAAAGTAGAAGGTTTTATGTTGCACTGTAGGTATGTACCTACTTTTTTTTTTTTTGTTACGTACTCTCGAGGTGTAAATTTTGAGAATCTGATGAGGATCTTCGGAGCTATGAACAGAAATGCACCTCAAAAGTGCAGGAAATTTCTCTCTTACAAAATAATAAAATAAAAAATAAAATTAACAATTTGAATTTGAATTGAAATATCCCTGGGCATTCCACACAGAATAACAACAATAATAGAACAATAATTGAAGTAATTTTTATATTTTTTTTATTTCGAAACTTTGTTATTAGGTATCTTTTAAAGTTTTACAGATCAGGTTACGTTTAAAGAAAACATCTGAGTAGGTAATAAATATTTATATATTTAAATTGAGTCTATACAAAAGTCCTGTTTTTAATTATAAACTTAATTTGCTTATGATAAATCTATGGAAATTTCTACCTCGAGCTCAACCCTCTATAGCGCTAAGGGTAGAGTAATTACTTCTTTTCTTCGTAATAAAAACGGATTAAACTTTGCTTAGGGCGGCCCATTCATTTTGTTTACTATTCAGAAAGGCTTGTTTAAAAAAAACTAATTTGCGCTGCTGTAGTTACTCATCTCAATTTAAAAACGAAATTAGCTGATTGCCCCGATAAGAAAACGAGCTCGAGTTAATTATTTTACATAGCATCAAAATGAAAACACAGCTTCTCTATCAAGACTATTTACATAGACCGTATATTTTTTATATTAAAATAATTCTGTGCTTCGGAGGGTAAGTAAATTACCTACGATAAGTTGTCGGTTCCGGCTTTAAAAGTCGTTAAGCTATGACGAAGGCCTTCAGGCGGCCTAAACACTCCGTCACCAGAGTTGCTGCTCATACGAACTTACCTACTTATTAAAATAATAAATATCAGAAGTTAACGAGTGTCCCTCAAATGTCAGATATGTAATAAACAATTGTCTGTGTAGGTATTTACAATAAAAAGACATTGTTTAGTATCTGACATAATGAGAGAATTTTTTATTTAGTTGATTGCAGAAAGATGAGATAGATATTAACGATATTGGGAAAAGAGATACGGTGCGGTTAATTTGGTCGCATTGATATCAATTATCAGGAAGCTGGCTGCCCTACGAATTGTTCCATAAAGCCGCTAATCCGTACCCGGCCAAGCACAATTTGTCCAAACGGTTATGTTATTGCGGTCGGTAAGCTCACCCGATCGCGACTACCAACATGATTTTCCTCATAAAATTGCTTTTACGAACCGTTTTATTAATTCAATGCCTGTGGCGCCGGTGGACTTCTTTTTAATTAGGTAAGAAGCTTTAACATTGCTTTAATATTTTACCCGGCGGTTTAGTCTGCGAACTGCAAACTGATAATTGGACTAATCCATTAACCATATTCTGAAAGGTAGGTCTTGAGATTAGAAAGAATAAGAATATTAGGATTTTTTTTCTCTAAGATATAAAATAGATATAAAAATTGTAGGTACTTTTTTCGATTTCCCTGCAGGTAAGTACCAGTTTCCTTATTAATTTTCGCTTTTTATTCATTAAAAAGCTTCACTTAAAGATGTTTGGTTCTTTTTTCATTTTTTTTATGACTTACCTATTAAGAACGACATCGATTTTAATAATCTTTCTGTTTTGTATATCTCTTTCCCAAATTAATTAGGTACCAAAAGAAAATTTAATATCGCGTTTTGCATTTACCTACAACTACAACAGAGCTTTGTAGGTACATAAAGACATAGAAAGGTAAGTACTTACTATAAAGTTTTTATTTTCCAATCCATAGCAATGAATAGATGAGACAGTCTGACGATTAATTGGATCAGGTAAGTACACGATTGTCCAGTTACGGTGTCGTTTGAGCTTCAATGTCAGCGAAGTCAATTTGTCGAAACTGTTATTGCGCGGGACGGTTCCCCGGCAGGCCAGTTTTGTACGAAATCGTCCATAAGATGAAGTTACGACGAAAACTGGCTCGAAAAACTGGACTTCAAAAAAGGAGGAGGCTCTATGTTCCACTGTACCTATGTATTACTTTTGTATATTTTTAAGCTATTGCATAGCTTCTATCGCGGGCCTTGAGCGTGGAGACCGAATCCAGAAATTCCGTAACGAAAATAACCTAACACGGGGGGTTATGTTATATGTTAGGTTATTACTCCGAAAAAATGCTATGCAATAGCTTTACCGCGGCAGTCTCCGAGTGCCACGCGTGTTTTTTATGTATGTTAGTTAATAGGTAGGTACGTCATTACTAGACCGATTTTGAAAAATATTTTTTGTTTGAAAGAATAATAATATACTCTTCAGGTGGTTTTTTGCATTCAAAAATTTGGAGGATCTGACGAGGATCCTTAGAGTTATGAACAGAATTACGCCTTAGGAGAGCAGGAAATTGCATTCTACCACAGATAAAATAGCTACTCACGAAATTAATTGTTTGCTGGAAGAAAACTCTTTTTAGGGTTAAGCTCGCCTTTGTACATACCCTTACAATCTGTATTTTTAATGTATTATTTTATTGTGTACAATAAAGAATAAGAGAATAAAGAATAAATTGGAGTCGGTTTACTAAAAATAATTTTGCCAATTGTTGAAAGAATACCTATGCCTAAGTACCGTAACCTACTTCCTTATTTTTTCCTGATGAGTGATGTTATAAGAAGTCCTTGTTAGGAGGGAACTCTTTAAATTTTAACCTATTTTTGCATTTTCGGCATCATTATTTAATTTTGTTGAAGGAACTAATGAGAAAGACCACAGATGGCCCATAGGTACGTTATGAGTAGGTAATATTCGTTTTTAATTTATTTTAGTTAAGCTTATTATTTTCTGTAAATTTTAAGCTTTGTGTGAATTAATAATTACATTTAAAAAGTACCTATTTAAAGAATTCAGTTTTAATAATGATCCATATACTTAGTCATTTTAAAATCTTGTAAGAAAATACAAGCGTGCTTATGTACCTAATGCCTGTTTACGCATTACTGAAAACCTGCTTCACTCATAAATGTGTCCCTTTATACAGAATCGGCCATAACAGACAGCGCTGCGCAGACTTTAACTCCACAGAATGGACACTTGATTAAGATACTTGTGTCCCTTTATTTTGCAATTACATCTGACGTTGCTATGTTGGCAATCTTCTTTATTGCTTATTTGAGTGCTTTTAAGTCTCTCTTTCTCGTGAAGCCCGTGTATCATGTCATATGGCGGCAAGATGTTCGATAAATGTTTTTTTTTTAATTTCCATTAGGATAATAGGAGAGTAGTAAGTATAACTTAGAAACAATACAAATTAAGCACACTAATGAGGCAAAATGGCTGATATTTCATCTGTCTACAAAAAAAACACTTTCGGTGAAATGTTTTTGTACTATCATATCTACATACTTATATAGGTACTTAATCACTCACACCTCTTTCCCAGGGAGCAAGCAGTGGCCACCGAGTATTTCCACTTGCTACGATACACCACCTCTTTCGCCTCATTCATTTTCTTTACATTTGTATCTATCTTATGTCAATCTTTCGTGGATCAATACCTACATACTTAATCATAATATTATGGTAAATTGAGTCAGAAACTCAGCATACGCCATAGCCAGACTAGTTCCCCATTCAATTATGTAAAGGAAACAATAATGGTCTCCAAAATATATTGCAAATACTCAGGATCCATTAAATTTGTTTATCTGCCATTAATCCGACGGACCGTATGAACATTGGCATTGTCATGTAATCGAAATCGGAATCCAGCATTAGGCGGATGTATGGGTATTCGAAATTGGATCGAAGATTGTAAGAGGGATTGAAGGACAAAGACGGCGGCACAGCGCACTAAGAAAAGCTACAAAACTTTCGCACTGACTGATGTTATAAAAAAAATACCTACAGTAACATTTACAATTAATTATAAAACCATTTTCCCGTGTGCTATTATAATGTCTAATATAAAACCAGTTTTGAAATTGATGAAAAATACAGTTAAATTAAGAACTTCCTTAATTTTATCGATTCGGTTTCAGGAATTTGAGTTCGAATGTACCTACATTTTACTTAAATTCAACTACGTAACGGCTGAATGTGTTTTAAGTAAGTACCTAGATGAACTTGAAAATATTCACATTTCTTGACATTAAACAAATACTTAAAGAAAATATGAATACCTAACCAATATAAGAAGAATCCTAATATTACGGCTTTTAATAGCATTTTAATAAGTAGGTAATTCATAATATACTTATATAACATAATAAAATGACAAATATATAGTCACAGTAGATAAGCAAAATCACAGATAGGCTAGACTGGATGTAAACTATCATTTGCATATTTGTCAGTCAACCCCTTCTTTGGCTATTCTAGTCGAGCTGTGCCGCCATGGGATGGGACGGAGGGGGTAGGCAGCCCGCCGGCCCACGCACCACGTCCAAGCCGTAATGAGTTGAAAGCGGATACTTGTAGCGCACTCAGCGCGAGCGTGTCCGGTTACCCGCCTAATGTTAGCCGGATAAACAATGACGTCCAGCCTTTTAGCGACATTTGTGGACCCACTCAACACCGAACATAAGCCTAAAAAGATTTTTACTATTTGAGACTCCATCGGATGTACGCATTAGGTAAAAGGAAAATGGGTGTGTTGTGTGTATTCTTTTACTTGGGGTTTGTTTATGTACTAGCATTCATGTTATCCTAGTGGACGCGAAAGTTTTTTACTTTTTATTCTACATAATATAACTAAAGATAAAGGTTTCTTTTCAGTCAATCATTTCAAAATGTTCAAATGGAGTTAAGAAATCCAGCAGGAATAGTTAGGAACGATTATCAGAAAAATAACATATGTTTTTTAATGTAGGTACCTATAATATATCAATAAATATTCACTTTGCTTCAAAAAGCCTTTATCAAGCCTCCGTTAGGAGCGTAGTAGGTAAGTGGCGAGTCTCGTTGTGAAAGCCTAGTCAAATGTGGAGTGACGGACCATCAATGCTCCATTAACCGAGAGTGCGAGGGAGGCTGGGGGTGTTTGATACGCTATTAGTTCATTAGCAGCCTTGTGTGCCTGTCAGATGTATTTACGTCGCATGATGAGGAATAAAGACTCATTTGAAGGCTAAGTATGTAATGGAATACGGGTATTGATTTACCCAAAAATAATGTAGGTAGTGGAAAACCTAATGGACTAAACTAATCTGATCTGATATGAACCATTTTCGAAGTCGATAGTTCTGATATTGATAAGACCTAACCTTTTCCAATATGTTGTTCGTACGGTAAATCATTTACTTACCATTTAGGTACTTTCTAATAGTTGAGTTAACTTTAAGTTGAAAATGAATTTCTAGTTTATAGCCACATTCATACCATGGGTTCAGAAAACTTTATAAGAAATCTGTATCCTTGTGTTTATAATTCAGATTAGATACAGTATGATTTACTTTATTGAGAAGAAAGAAGGCCGGCCGACTTCACCACCAGTAGGTACCAACCTAGATAATTTTGGTTTCGATAGCAGAAGAGCACTTTACAGTCACTGCTTTGGCCAATAACCTGGATTTCTGTAAGAAGAGGCGTTTTCAAACCATGTTTTAGTACCTACCTCCCTACACATACCTACACAGTTATAACAACAGTTGTTAGTTGCGTAACTGCAATTTACTAGTGATTTTTAAACCACAACAATATAATAGACGAGGGTGGATTGATTCAGACCTCCCCAACGTGGTTTTTAATTTTGTCAATTCGCGGTTGTAGTCTCAGCTTTAGGGCTGTATCTACGAAGTTAAAATAAGATTTATAACATCTACATATTTCAAACTGTCGTGAACAACACACACATACCTACGCCTGAATTCAAATCACTTTTCATTACAGAAACTCAGGCAGTACCCAGAAATTATGACAATGGTCAATTTTTTGCCGTAAGTACCTACCTACGAGTACCTAGGTATATCCGTAAAATAATGACACTGGTTATGAATTTATTTAGATTGACATTTTTCTGATTGCCTTTATTCAATCTGTAGATAGTTGGTAAAGCGTGGGAACCCTAAGCAAAGCATGGTCCATTATCCCGAGGTGAGGGCATAGCAAAGACGTTAGTCCGGCTCTGCGCTCCGGCGACTTTATGACGTTATCTCTAACAGGTTCCGTCGGGATGGCCCTCGGTACTCTGAAAGCACAGGATCCACTGTTGTGCCTGATAATTGCCCCTAATGGAAAAGTCTAGTCACTCCACCAAAGTGCATTCCAAGTTTTCGCTACTGTCAGATAGAAGTTATTACTTAAGCCCTATGCAGACAACAACTTATAGGTTGATATAAGTAATGCTTTCAAGCTTTGTACCTACTCACGCCGTAGCTCGTGGATTATGAGATACTTAAGCGTCCATTTTAGAGATTGAGTTAATAAAATTGAAAGCTTTCTTAGTTTTGACCCAAATACCAACGTGAATATTGATAGATTGAAACTTTCAAATATTTGCAACCACTCAATATTACTAAGTACATTTCTAAATTGGGTTAGTCGTAACAGACGGCATGATTCGTATAATAAATGTGTTAACATTTCTAGACGCCAACATTAACTTAAAGAAGGCAAATAGAGAGTCTGGAGAAGATATAAATCCATGCGTGTGCTGCATGCGTAAGCAAATTGGTTAGACCTCTTTATGTCCACGCAGACTAATATACCGTCCTATCCACTTGACAGAATGAAAAAGCAAGCAAAATCTAATACACTTACGAGCATCTTACGGCGCATACATATTTAACACGCATATTTACCGATTGGCGTGGATCAGATGGGGTGTGGGCCGACTCAGGGAGGCATGGGGTGAAGACGGTCATTCAATGAGATTGCTTCTTGCCACTCTCCCAGTAATGGATCTCGCCAAAATTGACTGGATCAAGGAAGCCTGTGTGCTGCGTTAGCTCGCCTCGCTGGCTCTCTGGACTTACTGGTTCGTGAAGCTAACCATCCATAAAATACATTTCAAATGGCTCAAACGTAATTGAATTCGTATTTTGGAAACAACATTTTCGTGCGAGAATAACAGACGAAGTTTCAAAAATACCTGGTTGATGGCAACAATCATGAATATTTAGAGGTGCAGATCGCATGTTTCCGTAAAGGTAATATCGTGTTCAGGCGTGGACAGATACGAGTATAATAGGAATTGTCACGAGACCGCAGACGGCTAAAGCAAAGTGCATATCGCTGTTGCATTCTCGATGGTTATCTTGAAATAGAGAGTTGGTAATAGCAGCAGTCATTTGGGTATTAGGTAAATTGGACACTAAATGTGTCCTATTGGCAAATATATTCAAAACTACCGCAAAAACCTCGATTTCCAGAACCTTTGCCCATTATATAGCTCAATCAAACAGTTTGAAGGTCGTATGCACATTAACGATACCAATCGGATTGGAAAAATAATTGAATTACCATACCACGTACCACGTAGGTACGTGTATAGTCGTATACCTACGTATGATGAAAGTGGAATTAAAATAGGATAAGATAGGTTGAGTCGGTAATATAAATGAACTCTGCTGGAGTTGGGACGAAAGGGGGAAATGGAAAATGTATGTCCCCAAGTTGCGGGCCTAACAGCCGCCTGGACAGAGTGCCGCCGCTAATGGATTGATCAGATACCACTTTGGGTACACTCAGCCGAGCTACGTTTCGCTGTCAGCTATTCTATTGTATGTAGATACCATTAGGCATTATTTACTTAGATTATGTTGATACAAAATCGGTTCAGGAGTGTCCTCAGAAGTTCATTAACTTTGAATGGTAGTAATTTAGTAAGCCTAAGAAATTAGTATTTTTATACAAAGCTTCTTTCTTTATTTATAAGTGGTCAAAAGCCTAGCTTGTGCAGCATAAGTAGGTATCGGTAATTTAATATAAAATAAGTTTTTTTCCATCTATCCAACAAGAAAATTTTAGGTCTATTTTAAGTAATCTTAAACCTTAGGGTTAGTAATAGCTATAACTTAGATTCTAGGAGAAATTTGTTTTTTCTTTAAGCTATCTCATTCAATTACTTATTTCTTTTAGTACCTAAATGAATCGGTTGATTTAAATGGATATTAGTTTTATCAACTGGCGTGGTACAATAAAAGAATCCGCTGCTACAGAGTCGCTAGTTCATTATCCAAATGGACTACAGGGAGTGCGGAAGCCAGTGGTTTTTTCCTTATGTCATCCGTTGTGGTCCATATTCCCTTTTGAAAGAAGGGGATTTTGACACTTAGCTTACCTACCTACACTGTCTACGCTGTGAGGAAACCAACATTTTATTTTATTATAATAAAATATGGGGGAGACCTTTGCCCAGCAGTGGGACGATATAGGTTAAAAAAAAAAAATATATTACTCTTAGAGATATATAATTTGGTTTTAAATTGGTGCTTTTACAAAATGATAGTTTTTAACAAAAAGCAGGGCATCCTAGGTAGTAATTTTACTACCTAGGAGGAGTAGCGAAGTTGGTGGCCACCAAAGTCTGTTTTCGCTACTCTTCCTAAACTATACAAAATAAAACTATTGCAGAGGTATTAAAAAGCTTAATTTATGATAGGTTACACAAACGGAACATTCAGTTTTTAAAATTCCTTTGTTCAACGTAATAATAAAATAAAATAGGCGGCAGCGCGGCGCTAGTTTGACGCATAAAACCACCACACACATAAAACCGCTGATGCCTAATTTATCAGGTTGACGTAAGAAAATCATCATGGGCTACTAGGCTACACTATTTGATCCACTTATGTGATTGCCTGCAAGCATTATCTCTCCTCTACTGAATGGAAGCCATAAGTTTACCTCGTAACTCTCAAGCTTCTTACAATATTTTTACGTAGGTACCTACTTATGTACGCTATAAATATCTAGGTATGCACATAAATTAACCATTGAAGTTATAAGTAGAGTGTTTTTCGGCATTGGATGACTAAAATTTATTTGGGAGATTTCTTAGCTCTCTACAATAGGTCTTTATCTGTCTGGATAGGGATGCTTTCAAAATACTTATCCATCAAGTAATTAAACTCTATTTTTTCTGTCTTTGTAATAAAAAATATGATCACGACGGTATCCTAGGCAGCGGTAGACATTTCTTTCAGATCTTTGTGCAATTTTTAGATCTTTTTGAAGATGTAGGTAGTAGGTAGTCAGAGGGTAGTCAGTGGTAAGTATGTCCAAATACATATTTGGTACCTACATGCTCACATTTTGCAGAAGTTAACATTCCATACGTAGGTAACAGGTTGCATTGCAAACCCATCGACAATTTTAGAAAGCTAACTGGTTTCCTCACGAAGTCACGATGCACGATGTTTTCCTTCACCGTTTAAAGCTCGTGTTATAGTGCATACCTAGCTTTTTTTTCTTTGTTTGTAGACTTGTTAATAAATGAATACAACATTAAAAATATTTAATAAAAAAGCGCGCTTATAATAGGTACTTACCTTTTTATAAAGGGTTTGATAGAGTTGAATTCTAAATTGGTGCATAGTAGGAATTTATACTATCTACTCTACTTACACTAGTAGGTAAGTACCTATTTCATGTCGATAAATCAAAACAGATCAAGTTTTTAGTAAATTGACAGGGATGCGGTGGATACCGTCTAGATATTGGAGCAATCCAATCACTTAGCCTGAATCACGGCGCTACTTTCCTTGATAAAAGCACGAGGCACATTGAAAGTAAGTATGTGTTCTGAGAAAAGCATAGTGCAGATAATATCTACTACCTTACCTTAGTATACCCTGAGTGGCGCAACAATTCAATGAATATTGTCTTTTAACTTCATACAAGTTACTCAAAGTCGTAATAGAGAATAATCCTAAACATGATCACGATTGTATTTTCAAAATCGATGTCTTAGTACCTACGTCTAAAAAGGAACAAATTTAATACCTACACGTCCAGATTTAGCAAAAGTTAACAATATCTTTTTTCCTTTCAAATATTATTGGGCACCTGAGGAAAGCCAAAAAGTATAAGAAATATCTGTGTCCTTATTTAAAACTGGGTCCAACCAATTAATTATGTATTTTTCTAAGACGTTCTCTCTATCACAGCAATTATTTAGAGGAAATGAGATTTCGGATTAGACTCAGACTGATGAAGATGCCAGCTGAAATGGACGAAAAACCATTTGGATTTTTATGAATACGAAAACAATCACAGTTTGGACGGGTTGGTATAGGTAGGTGCTTAGGTACTTACCTAGATACAGATCTTAGATCATCATTTTTTTCTAGATTTAAGCTATCATCCTGCTTTCTACGTAGTTAGTTTTTAGTAGGTAGGTATCTTAATAATTCATAAAAAATAATTACTTACGTAGAAAATAATTTTATTTACCTATACTTACTTGTTTTAATATAAAATATTTTTCTGTGTGATTATTTAACTCGATCATCAGAGTTAGCCACAGTTCAATATGTAAGTACTGAACATCCAAGGTACATTAAAATAAATAATAAATAAAATAATAAAATAAGCCTTTATTTCTACTACCTTAACAAAATATTATAAAAAACTAAACTAAACACTAACATAATCTTAATATGAAATACATTTACCTAATACCTATGTTTTGTTACTGTAGTAGTCGCCTCATTGGCGTAGGCCTCCCCCATTTCCTTCCACATTTCTCTGTTTCTGGCCTTGGACATCCAGTTGGGTCCTGCTTTCTGAGTGAAAATATCTGCCCACCTTTTTTTCTGGTCGACCTCTCCCTCGTGTTTATTTCTTGGTAACCACTCTGTTAGTCGTTTTGCCCATCTGTTATCCATTCTGCATACAATGTCCAGCCCATTTCCATTCTAAAGATCTAATTGTTTTTACTAGGTACATCGGTTAGCTTTGTCTTTTTCCTGATTATTTCATTTTTTATTTTATGTCTTTGTCATTAGGTACATTAGGCACTAAAAAAGATGGTAGGTAGGCTTAGAAACCTATCTTCTAATTTAGATAGGTACTCATTAGTTTTTATCTAAAATATTTATAAGTTTAAAGATAGTTACTTGGTAGTAAAATAATTAAAGAGATGCCTATCTACCCGTCCTCCAGCTATTAATAATGTTGTACCACACACAACTTCGTTAATTAAAAGTTAACAAAGCCGACCGTCTAATTGGATGGTTTATCGTTAATAATTGGAGGTACCTACAAATATTCTATAGGTAGGTACTTATGCAAGTAGGTTTAATAAGTACCTACTTAGCTATAAAGAAAAGAAATTATTTCGACTCACAAAATTTACAAGTCTCTAGCTAGAAACATTGCAATTTGCAAAACAAGATTCCCTCTGCTAAAGTAAAATACATGGCTACAGATACTGAGTAAAGGTTAGGTAGGTACCGTCTTACTATTAATTGAACTCACAGGATTTTATCGCGTAATTTAGGTACCTTTTTATATAATTTCCCGACGTTTCGGCTGCGTTGCAACAACCGTGGTCGGGGGCAAACTGGTACAAGTCTATTAATTTACTTAATTTTTTCCCGTGGTAAATCCTTAACACTGGTTCTGCCACTCTTGATCATGTTAAAATAACTCGCAAGTCTGCCTTCTACGCCGCTGCGAAGCGTGAAGAGCTGCGCTCGCCGGTTTTCCACCAAATTTAATTTCCTGCCACAACAAATAATTCGTGGAACCCAAGCAGTTACCAAAAACCGATACGAAATGGCCCGTGGAAAGTTTCTAAATTGCATACAAAATGTCCCGGGCAGAGTTGCGAGCTGACGGCTATTACTTACAACGCAATATCAAATTGCTTTCAATTTATTTCGCAATTGCCGTCTTTGAGTTTCGCTTTGTAGGGGCTAGGGGCCTCTGACGTCGGTCCGAGGCAACAATAAAATGTATTCGTCTCCGGAATGTTTAATATGGGGAAAAGTTTAATAACGCGTCCGGGCGGGCGGCCGCCCAGCCGCGGCCAATGGGCGGCTACTGGGTGGTCAACCTTACCGACCGACTGCGATAAATCAAATCTTTTACCTCCTACGTCGCTAAGAAAAATCCTTATTACATTCGCAAACATTTCTTCGAGTTCTATTGAAACTCATTTCAGAAGGTAGATGGTAATAAAGATTGTAACCTTACCAAGACTGGATAGGTAGTATGCAGGTAATTTCAACCCTAAGATTAGTTTTACATACCTACTTAAAGATGAATTTGAAACTATGCTGGTCTTGTGAAACATAATTTACTTTTAAATTTTATTACTTGGGTAGGTATTTCAAGGATTCGAACCTGCGTTGATACCTACAAGCGACCGCCCTTATGTTGGGCTGCCTTTACCACTCGGCCAAAGGCCGAAGCGATAGGTTCGAAGGATTTTTCATTTATAATAAGTAGTAATAATAATAAGACAATTTAGTTTGTAACAAAAACTGTGTCCGGTCCAAAAGGGGCGATTTAGATCATTAAAATTAACCTACCTAAGTACATAAAATATAAATTTAAAATGTTTTAAGTAAGTAGGTAAGTACCTACCTACCCTAAGTACCTACATCAAATCAAACCTTCCTGTCAAAGTTGCTATAGGTACCTAAGGTACCTAGGTATATAATATAAAATTTAGTAGGTAGGTGGGTACACAAGCCTGCAATATTTCTTAGTGAATTATATACCTACCTACCTACTACATAAGCAAAACATGATGTTGATGGTTTGTTGTGTGTGCTGTGGCTGTGAGCACCCTTACACAGCCATTACGCCATTAGTGGATGTCGAAGTATCACCCCGTAATCGCTTCAGCCCCTTTGAACCTTACCAACCAAAGAATTTATTTAACTCGTCTAGAACATACGCCGGCCGGGCATTGTTCCAGTGTAGTTTATTGTGTGTGTAATTGGAAACTCTCTTCCAACTCATCAAGACATAGAACAGAACTCTAGACAAGTGACTGTTGAAAGAACGATTCCCTATCGAACAGGTGCATAGGTAGCATAGGTACCTACCCCACTGGGTAAGTATCACAACCGCAGATGTAGGACTTAATCCATCTTTCTAGATCACAACATTGATAACACAGTGCAAACGCGGAAAAGACCCTAGTATTTTTGTCACACACATCTCTTTGACGTGTTCGCAGTTATTATAATGCGCCATTGGCGGTTTTTATTTGAAATAATTGTGTGAGCTTGAGTGAGATACCTACCTACGTAAGTAATTTTTTCTGCTTGAATTCTGCTTCGTAGCTATAGGGTACCTTACCTACCTACTCATTTGGAAGGTAGGTAAGTATATTACTCATATTATTTTCAACGAATGTGGCAGGGCTGGCTGGCAAGCCTAGTCGCTACTTTTCGCATGCAACTTGTCTTAGGCTCCTTGGCCCCTGAGCCTGACGAGCGCCGACACAATGGTTCCTCGCCTTAATTAAATGTTAACAAACGCCCTCGTCGCCTAATTGGAACTGTTGCCTATTATGCTTACCTTTCGACGCAAAGAATAACTTCCAGGACCACTTCACACTTTTACTCAGTGTTCTCAAGTTGAGTGCGCTTGCTGTTAGTGCTGCTATTGTTATGTAAAATAACGATATCAGACACTGGTAGGTAGGTACCTACCTACTCGACTAGGTAAAGATAGATAGGTAGGTAGGTAAGTAGGTAGAGGTTGGTTCCCTGACTAGGTACTTACCTACATAATGCTAAGGATAAACTCTGAACCTAAGGATTTAGCTCGAATTTAAGACCTCCGAAACTTATAGTAGAGTTAGTAGATATCTATCATCACAGATAGCTACCTACTTAAGTATTTAGATTCCTAGGTGCCTGTACCTACCCTAAAAGTAGGTATTACGTTACCATACAGATGCTCTTTTTTCTTATAATCAACAAGAAGAAAGTGTGTTTGTTGACAGCAATTTTAATAAATCTAGAGACTGACTTTTTCTTCACGTTCAATTTTAACTAAAAACACCAAAGAGCATGAAAAACACTTATCTCTGCACTTTCTTCTTTGTGGCTTACCATGCTCTTTGGTGGCTACTGCCAAAGAGAATAAAAACACTACGTTTAGCTACTGCATGGAATTTCTCTTTGGCCTACTGTGACTGTTTTAATCCTTCTTCTTAGTGCTCGTTCGCACAAGAGCTTTTTTAACGTCCGTTAAAAAAGCGTTCAAATGACGTTAAAAAAGCTTTCGTGCGAATATGGGCTATAACGTCCAACGTCCAGCGCAGAAAATACAACACTACTCGATAAAAAACCGTCGCGTTTAGAAAGCGCTGACGTGTCGAACATAATATACTTGGGAATACATTTGTTCTATTTGAACGCTTTTATAAACGGACGTTAAAAAAGTTCTCGAGCGAAAGAGGGCTTAGGTCTCGGCTCCAGCTCGGCTCCCATGGAACGTACCTGGATTGCCGCCAGACAAAAAATGCAGTGAAGTGAATCCAAAGTTTGTTTGTTTCGTGGCTTCGTAGTACAAAATTCGAAGCATCAAGGCGACTATGTCACATTTCAACCAGGTGCTAGTGTCATTTCGTTATTGACAGTAAGTTGCAACAGCTGTCACAGCTGGCTGGCTGCTGTCAAATTGTTAATTTCATTTTTGTTTTCTTTTCGTTCCGCTTTTCTGCAGTTTTCTCGAATGAAAAAACAGCGAAAAATTTTAATATTTCATGAATCCAACATGTTATTAGCCTAGTGTAACTGATTCTCGTACAAATATCTTGTTTCTTTAATTATGGCGCTATTCAGACCTGCTGGGATGTCCGATGAGGATACGGACAGTGAAGACGAATTTTTTATGAGACCGGTAAATCATTTTTGTGCTCTATTTACGCATTAACCAATATACATAACTTTTAGATAGTATCAATTAGCCCCTAACTTCCTTCACAACCTATAATATTCCTCAGCGTTATGTAGGTAATCTTTTTCCAACACAATTTTTGGGTGGTAATGTAGATATGCAATGCATACCTACATTTAGTTGTTTTAGGATATTTGGTATATTATCTGTGCATAGTCTTTATTCTACATTCTATTTTATTTATTTTTATACATATACTCAGCGCATGCAGGCCTAATGTTCGTGTGATACAAACTCAGATGTATTTAATCACACCACACTAATATTATAATGGTAAAAGTGTGTGTGTAGGTGTGTTTGTTACTCTTTCACGCTATAACGACTGGATGGATTTGAATGAAATTTCATATCAATATTGCTTATAACCTGGATGAAAAATAGGCTACTTTTGATCCCGGTATTCCCACGGGAACAGGAACTATTCACCGTGGGGCGCAGCCAGTAATAAAATAAAAACAAAAAACATTTCTTCCCATATGAGTATATATATAAACCACAGATTTCCATTTGCTATGATCCTGACACACATCTTTAGCTACATTACAAGGTTCTTTTGGTCCCAATTTGGTAGAAGTTGAAGTATATTTGTGTAGGCCTAGCTATCCCATTCAAACTAGCCTGATACACCTGTGTCATAAAATACCAATCAAAACTACACGAATGATTTAAAGTTACGTTAATCTTTTTCAGAAGAAAAAGTACTTCCCCATGCAGCAGCACAGTGAAAAAAAGAAAATTGAAAATGCCCTTCAAGATGCCATCATCAATAGTAACATAGATGAAGTTGAAACAATACTCAGCACTGGTGAAAATAACTTTATAGCTTAATTATTATAAATTTGGAAAAGAGATGATTAAAAGTATCAGTTGGTGCTTCTATTAAGTTCTTATAAAACATGTGCAAACGGGTTAACATTTTGACCAGATTGCATATGTTTTACTAGAAAGTTGTAAAGCTCAAAAAGATCTTTATAAAAAGTCTGCAATGTCATAATATTCTATTTGTTACGGTTAGTTAACACACAAATTGATATAACTACATTTGAATTTTGAAAGAAGCTTAGTTCTTATTTTTACTTTATAATGATAATTTAAGGGATGAGCTGGACTTATTCAAGGAGGATTGGTCCTCCATAGTATAAGATCTAGAAAGATGGAAGGGGGATTGGATTGGGAGGCCTCCCAATCTATTCCATAAAATTGTGAAAGTAATTTTTGTTATATATATTTTTTGCATTTTCTTAGATATAAAGACTGGAAATTACAGGTTGACCCTAGATTTTTAAATCCAATTCAAATATCTATGTACATATTGGTGTTTGATTCATTTTTATTTTACAGTAGTTCTTTGATTTCCATTTTCAGATCTGAATAACAATGTGAATGTTAAACTGGATAGTGGATGGACTCCGCTCATGCACGCCTGCTTCCATGCTCAAGACAAAATTGTCAAGTTCCTATTAGATAAGGGTGCTGACCCTAATTTACATGCAGGTAAGGACCACTTAAAGTATTATATACATATTGTAATCATATAGGTACTACATACATTTTCTACATATAATATTCACAGTCAGACAGGGAATGGATTAAAATTAGAACTTAGAATTCTTAAGATCCTTATTGCTATTACATACCTAAACAAATTAAGTCTGGGATACCAAGGCTTTAGAAAATGTTTTTTTCCTGTCACTCTTAAGCAAAGAGCAACACATTTAGCAGCTATCTGAGGGTATGAGTTCATGTGATATATGGTATCAATAAATATTGCTCTTTGTGTCTTTCAGATTCGGTTACACCAATAATGGCTGCTTGCTCAAATAGTAGTGCAGATAATGAAACAATTTACACCATAATTACCAACCTCCTAGACAAAGACTGCTTGCTCAATATTGGTGATAAGTACGGGCAAACTCCACTCATGAGAGCCATTAGTAGTGGCAGAGTCTTGGTTGCGAGAAAATTGTTAGATGTCAAAGTTAATATTGAATCTCGAGATGTGCAGGGTTGGACTGTAAGAATACTTTGGTTTATAACTGCACTTGTTTTAGATATAATAGCGAAAACCAATAATTTATGGCACCATTTGAAGCATGGAAGTGCTCAGTTGTTTTAGAGTCAGTCTCAATAAATTATCTTTTTCTTTCGTTTTTATTACTGTGGGTAGATATTTGACATTACTTCCATACAAAAAATAAAAAATAACTACAGAGAGTAAACAAAAGATAGATAGGTCATTGAGACTGGCCGTTAAACAACTAACAGTCAACTTATCCATCTGACTGTAGAACTACATAAACCTATTGAACTAAGTTCATTCCAACATTAACATGTTGGAATTCTATGATATTATATGTAGCTTTAATAGTGCCATGCATTTTGTTGAAATAGTCTTGGGCATTATTATTACTTTATTTTTTATTAAAACAAAATCTTTAATTTCAGCCAATATTCTGGGCAGTCCATCACAACCAACCAGAAATCTTAGAGCTCCTCTTAGGTAATGGAGCAAGAGCCACAGAGGTCGACAGGTCTGGTCGTTCCGTTCTAGACATAGCAAAATCTCATGAGTATGACAATATTATAGAAATGCTGAACAAACATCTAAATATAGATGAGACAGTTGAAGAGAATACAAATTCAGGCTTTGAGACCCAAATGGCGAGTTGGTACGATTACTATCCTGGAATCACTAAAGCTGGAAAGTAAGTGTTAAAATAACATCCACATCATAAATAACAAATACAATACAATATTATCAAACAAATACCACAAATAACATCACACGCAAATTGGTTCTGAACAGTAAATGTAAATAAAACATTCACTGATTCCTTGTAATGCAATAAATTGCACTTGTGGGCACAAATAAATAATAAAATTCTTGGATATTTTTATACAGAGTCATCTGGTCCCAAGCTAAGCAACTTAATGCTTTGTTATGGTAACCCAATATACCTCTGCCTGCATCAACTAGAAAAGAGCTTCATCATTTATTATTCAGGAGCTATGTTGCCTTAGACAGACACACAGCTGATACACATACACGCTACAAACTTATAACATATCTCATTTTCTTCGGGGTTTTGAAATATTTATGAGTAGAGTGCGTGCGTACATTTTAACTTCTGAGAGTGAGAACACAGTTTTCTCCTGTTTTCAGACCCAGTTACTCTTCCGAAATACCGCCACTGCTCTATGGAATGAACTGCGAGCAACTTGGACCCCTCATAAAATCCAGCGGCATAGATCTCAGAACTTTCTTACTGCTAGAAGACGAGGATATGAACAGGCTCGGCATACACATGCTGTTCCAAAGAAGAAGACTGAAGCTTGGGCTCAGAAACTTTCATAAGCGCACGTGGAAATTGAACGCTGTTGCCGGCCTCTTCGCTGCGAAGAATGATAATTTTAGGTGAGAATTTGATATCAAATAATTCATAATCAAAGCAAGTCAAACCAACGCAGGCCTAAGATTAGATGGATGGACTGTAAACGGATGTGTGTGAAAAGACTGAATCATCTGCTGAGATGAAAAGGAAACATGTTTTGTCCACTTCTAGATAAAGGCAAGGGGTAATGAACGAGTTAGATCTTTATATAGAGTAGGGATTCCTAAAATAACTTTTATTGAGGTCTTGATAGTTGTTTTGATGAGGGTGAAATGGGAGTAGGTACATTTCTTTAATTCTCAAATTTAATCGAATAAACATCTTCAAGATAGGTAAAATATGTATGAATCAGTAAATCCTGAATAGAGTATTTCGACAAAATTAGGTATAAGCATACCTAATTACCTACATAACATATAATTACTAAGTATGTTATTTTCTAACACAATACTTATTCCACTTCAATCTTCAGTAAAAAAAAGTAGTTTTGTCTGTATACGTCGAAACCTTTTACAATAAGGCAGTGATTGTTTCTTTCTCCTTTCAGTGTTTTAGACTGTTTGACAACATTAGGATCTCATCTGCAGCAAATATACATATTAGAAACAACGCTGCAATACTCTCTGCGTGAAAATGGCAAGATCCAAAACCAGCTGAAGTTTGAACCGCCTGACTCGCCGCTAATTGCGAAAACTAAGGCCGCATCCAAAAAACTGCTAACGAATATAAACAGTATTAGAATCCAAATTAAGGAAATGAGAAAGCTTCTCTCGAAGGTAAGAATTCGCGCCTTCAGAAATGTTTACCGCAATACTTCTATACAACTTCAAAACCAGTTTTGGTAGGCGTATAATATTAAGTAGGTATGTAGGTACATAACTGAAAGAGGATGTAGCCTATATTTTATTGAGTCAATTCGCATGACGAAACTGTACCTACGTTCAATTATAACATAAAAATAAACCTACTAAAAAAATGGGCCCCTTTTAACAAGAATAATAATTATGACTTTATGTCTTCACAATGTATAAATAAATAACATGGTATTTCAATGGAAACCCCTATGACGTACCTACCTACTGCCTTTTATTACACTCTCACAACATCTGAATAAATAGTGAGCAATTCTGACGAAATAGAAAAACAAACTTAACTGTTCTTCTAATTTAGAGCACAATACAAATTACGTCGAAATCTTAAATTTAGAGAAAAAATTCATTTTCAAGTACTTATTATAATGCTTTGTTCCAGATTAGCACAAGCAACCCCCAGCCCGCTGATCTGATAAAGGAGAAGTCGTTCCCTGACATAGCCAAAGAGTATGTGACAGAGGCAGTCATGTTCTGCTCTATCGGCCTACTCATCTACCATACCAGAAACTACTTTACCAATGTGTTGACCAAATAAATGTTTATTGTTATGTTGAATTGGCTTTCTGTGGAAACAAGGTAAATGCTTATCTTTATACTTCTTCTGTACGCGTGCTTGTCAATAACTCCTCCTAAACGGTTGGGACGATTTACATGAAATAGTGTTATGGTAACCAGATGACTGCTATACTATTTAGAGTTTATATTTTTTTGTAAATACATACATATCATTAGAAAACACACAGACTCGAGACCATACACACATTGGATCGAACCCGCAACTAGGCGGAATAGAAATACAAATATTTAAAGCCCACGGGCACATAATTATGGTTCCGAAACGATGTTGAGTCATCCTAGACTGCACCAATAAACCCACAAATTGCAATTACATTATGTCATTTTACAATTTAGTGGCGTGCCGACCTAATCTGGAGCGGCGTAGTTAGCTCACGAATCAAGATGACCCACTTACACGTTTCATTACCCTCATTCCAGTTCGTAACTCATTCATAGTTCAACATGCATCACGTTTCTGTCAACAATTAATTGCTACATTGAAAATAATGGCTCTCAAGAGCATCTACCCTACCAACTGCTGTCACTCATAACTCATAATAAGTCCTGTAAAAAGAGAAGCGCTCGTGGCGAAGCTTGCTAAGACGTTCTTCATAGATCATCGAAGTTAAGCAACGTTCTGAGCGGTCACTACTTGGATGGGTGACCGCAAGTGGCAGTGGCAGTAAAAATAGTCAGTCTATAGTTTCCTATAAATTTAGGAAATTTCAAAAATCATAGGAAGTAAACTATGTCCAGTAGGTATGAGTAGGAGTCGCGTATTCTTATTGTAGGTTTGCTCGGATCGGATGTCTAAGTTCTGCAGATTTTTTTAATTGGACTAAATTGCCCTTACTTATTTGTCTTGTTTTACATTGTAGAAGGAATCAAATCAAAGAGCATGAATCAAATAAGTAAAACTAGGAGAAGTAAGACGTGACTCGGCGAGGTTGAGATTGTAAAAAAATAAAGTTAGGAAACCAAAGATTCGGTATTTTCATTAAAAACAAAAATGTTTAGTTAGCTCAAGCCCAAGTCATTACATTCAGCGCAGAATGACGTAACTAAACCAATTAATCATTCTCCGTCACCAGTAACCTGCTACATTGAAAATGATGAGTGTCCGCCCAAACCCATTTGCACATCTTGAATCAGGCCGGCCTTGTCTATTCCCGTTGCGTTTGGCGTCGGAACTAATGTGACCACTGTAATGATGCCCGTTCTTGACAAATGGAGTCTTTACTATTAGTTGCGCACATTATTCATTGCTGGCAGCTCAGCTGTTTTGCTTTGGGTCACTCATTTTTGGCACCTTTTGATCGTATACCGACTTGTGTTATGGACACTATTTGAACATAATGGTAAAATTGATTCGTCTTAGCTTAGCTTAGCTTTTAACTAGTTCGTCAAATCTGACTTTAGAGGGAGGTACGGCTAGGTAGAGATGTTTGACATTACTTTCCGGGAATACCGGCTATTGTTTTTCAGTCGATTTCCTGCCATCAATGGTGTTTTCCTTGAACACCGATATTTATAAATTCTTTTTGTCCAAATAATTGGAAGTAGGTAGGTAGGTACCTAATCATATTTATTTTTGTCACTTCGCTTAATACTAGTGCAACTTTGCATGTTTTTTTCAAACTGATTGAAGGAACATTTTATTCATTCAGTAGGTAATGGCATTCAAACTTAGCTTTATGTCCAAACATACAGTTCTTAAAGTCCCCCTTATGGAAATCAGTAATGAATGATTCATCACCTAAGATTCTATTCATACTTTACAATTCGGGCCTTGAATCCAAACAGCGATTAATTGAAAGATTCCGGAGTATCACCCCGCATTCACCGCCCACTGAACGGTCTGTTACGACTATATTGAGCTATTGCTGCCAAAACTAATACGTTGTTTTATTTTACTATGTTGTCTTAAAAATGTGACTGTCCAGACAATATTACCCATATGGTTGGCGTCTCACGAAAGTGCCAGCATTGTGCAATACCTGCCTACGTAGCGCTTCCTACGCGGTTGCGATATTGGGTAGTGTTCCGTCATCTGACTTATTCGTCACCTATCCTTAAGCATTTACCACCTGCCTCTGTCTAAATTTAAATTGACCAAGGTTCATAACGAGTGGGTAGGTATATCTCCAACGTTGAAACTGGTTAGCATTCATAACAACGTAAAGAATTTTACAATCGTTTTATGGACCCTGATTAATTTGTTTAAATATCTTGTGTACTTGAGGGTTACTAGATGCATCCCACGTGCAATTTAAACGGTTCTTAATATTTTCTCAATTAATCGACGCTCTGTTCGGAGAAAAGTAAACTGAAATACTGAAAGAGAAAATAGATGACCTACGTCGTTCTATAGTTCACCCTGAAGTCACAAACAGACAACGCCTACGCACTATTGTTTCATTGACACTTGAGGCGCTATTTATCCAGAAACAAAAAAATGTTGCGCATTTGTCAATGTTCTATTCTTGCCACTCTCATTACTCATCTTGCGTCTACACAGCAGTTGTCTGCATATTTCTCGTAAAGAATGACACCATCCCGACTAATTTGGGCACATCATTTCATTTAGCGTTTCAAACAATACTTGGTTAGTCATCGCTCTACTTCGAAACGTAAATTAACTGTGGTATGGTATCCGTTTCCTTTGGAGAATGTTCAAGGACTGTGTTACCTCTGGACAAAACCTCACTAATATTAGAAGTTAAAAGTTATGGCTCGCCGCGGTTCACCGATTTCTTTTGCCAAGCTAATTTAGATTGGTAGTTTTCGTCACTCCATCAATGATTTTTAAACTTGTCTGTTGAAGAACTCCACAAACTTGTTTAACATTTGTCAAATTACACGATATTCGCCTTTGTTTTGGCGTCCAAGGATCAAATTGTTCCTGTTTATATTGCATCACGACCTAACGTTAAATACAGAGTAGGTAACTACCTACACTAACAATGGTTGGGTGTTACGTAATGGCCTTTGGCATTTAACTCCACTTAGTCGATGGAATTTTATTATTCTATACGAGCATTTTCTTTATCAGGATCCAGGTAACCTGCAAAATCGTTATGATTGGCTAATGGCTATGCTACTAGAAATTTCTATCTGAGAGTAAAACTATTAACCATGACCTAGCTTTGTGCGTCGTCATAGATGTTATTGTGGCCACTTTTGACCTTCTACCTTTAAGTTATTTCGTATGACATTCTTTGAGCCAACCTTCGCTAAGTAGGTACACGCTTATTTATTTACTGTTATTCTATGAATCTAATTCAATTCTTCTTACCTATGCTCGTCACTTTTAATCATAATATATTTTTGGTTGGACTAAATTAATTCAGCCGTATTACGATATCTTAACAATCTATTTTTTTATATTGATTTCCAAGTATTCTACGCTCTGTTATAAGATTCTAACAGATATTTTATATTATTCTGTAAACATAATTAACTCATTCATTGTAGAGTTTACTAAATATTCTTTCACGCGGCGTGTCCACATATTTTATAGGGTGTTTGCCAACTTTAATGATAATGAGATTGTCTAAGATATAAATCTTAGAAATAAATACCTAAATCTTAAAAAACTATGTATTCAATGATTTCTTCGTAATCTGACGTTAGGTTCAATGACCTGAAATATGAGCAGAGAATAGAACTGAAATATTTGTTTATTTGTTGACCAATATTATATAAGTAGGTACCTCTACCTACCTACTCAGGTAGGTATATTAATGTCATTATTATTTAGTAGTCCCACTGCAGGGCAAAGGCCTCCCTTCCATATTGATATCAGGTAGATAGGTAGGTACCTACCCGTATTTTTTATTTTGCTTTTAGTGTTGAAGATTATTACTTAATTCACCTTCCAATCCAAACTCACTACGTAATATTTTTTTGACCGTGCTCTTACTATTAGTAAATATTGAAAGACAGCGTTTGGACAAATAATATTCACTATTCAGTAAGGCCTGAGCCTTGTGTACCTATATTTTTACCTAATATATTATTCTGTGACTAATCAATCACAGAGTACAAGTAGTTTAGTATAGTATAGGCCCTTATTGTATTGCTACTTCGGTCCACGGACTATTATTATCCTATTTCCTTTTATGTAAACTTCCGCTTAGATAGAACCATTGATATAATGAAATCAACGGATTAGCATTTCGGTTTTTCTCGCCAAGAACGGCTTACGAAGTGGCCGACTTGCTACGTGCCTAGAGTAAAAACAAACATTCGGTACGTCATCACATCATTCATAAATTATTTTATCTGTGCTCATACATAAATCACTACTGCAAAGGGAATATAGTTTTTGGTCCCTTGCATACCATAGCGTGCAAAATTTCGCATTCTTTACGTATTTATCAACGTTCATTTAAATGACTCCTGTATTTTTAATATAACGTAGGTACCTAAGATACCTACCTCATGGGATATTGAAATAAATAAATACTTACGTCATAAATATCCCTGGACATTCCGCACAGCGTCATTTAAGCCCCAAGCTAAGCATTATGGTAACCAGATGACTGATATAGGTACTGATTACTCATAGTAAGTTTTTCTGTTTTAAATGCATATTTACATTATTTATTTATTATACCTAAGTACATAAAAAACACCCAGACTCGAGACACAAATCACCATGTATTAATTTAAAGCTCTGTTTTGAGTGAGAGATAATCCTCGTGTATAAATAAGATTTTTTTGCTGTATCAGGAATTACAAGGTAGAAAAGAGATAAGTAAAAAAAACAATGACCTTTTTATTATTTTATTGACATCTAAAACATTCGTAACAACTGTTTGTACTAAAATATAAATGTGTAATATCAAGTGAAGCTGTTAACTTGGTGTTTAAATGTAACATGCTTGTTAAAGCTGCTATTGCAGACTGTGTTAAGCTATAAATGGACTCTTACGCGTATATATTAAGACACTTTTAAATCGTCGTTGTCATAGCCCTTACAACAGAGTACCGACTCTACCTCCAAAAATAATATTAAGGAACCGTGTTACTAAGCTCCTGTATTTCCGCTCGAAAACGTACTTTGTTCCTATACTGTTATGTAAGTGATGAAATCGTGAGTTTGGAATATCCAATCGAGCCAAAAATGCAATACTTAAAGGTACAATCTCCTAACAATCAAAGCTAACATGCAAACCGTGCCTTACAGAAGATGTAATAATCACGTGAATTCTAAAAGCCGCATTCTGATAGCATAATATTTAGATTACTACCTAGTGTAAAAGAGCGCAAACAGCGATCGATTTGTATACTTAGAACAAGTAAAATACTTCATTCTTTTTATTTTTGGTAGGACAATTATAATGAATTGGCCTTCAGTCGGTCACTTAAAGCTTCAGCAATATCATTTAGCTTTCAGATTTATAAACTTCTCAGAATACGGCAGTACCTAATTGACTCTATCACAATTAAAAATTTTAATCATTTTTGAGATTCCCTAAAAGATTCCGAATAAATATCGCCAATTTCTTAAAGTACGATATAAGACGTAAATTAAAAATAAATTATTATGGAATAGCTGCGTAGAGCGAGATTCTTTCAGTGCTTCTGGATTGGGATGTTCCTGTCGGTGATGGCGAGTTGGGGTAGCGGGGCTTCCACGGTGAGGACTCCGTCACGGGACAGGGACGACTTGATGGCCTCGGGGTTAGTGCCCTTGGGCAGGAGGAACTCACGGTTGTACTCTCTGTACACGGATTTTGTGTCAGATTTCTCCTCGTGCTTGGCGTGAACCTGAAAACGACACGTCAATGATAAGTATTTTTACACATGACTCGCTTTGTCTTCGTTAACCCCGATGAAAAAGTTAAAATTTTGGCATGATGCCGGAATACTGAGACGAATTCTTGTTACCTACGTAAATAAATACGCTTCTCTAATGCTAGTAACATTATAGCGATGATAAGGCATCTGTCTCTTACTAAGATATCGTTTGCAACCTTTATTGCTTTTTAATGTACATGGTGCTTTGTAGGTTTCCCTTCTATTGGGCGCGGTTGCTAACCCAACGAGTCTGGATTGCTATCGTTAGACTTTCACAGTCACGATCGTATACTTAAATCGTTTTCGAGATAAGCCAGCCAATCTACATAAAATATAGAGTTTACAAGTTCTCGACTCCACCATTCATTAATTGTGTTTATAATGACTTTATTTACGTAGAATTCTAGGATTCTTACCAATAATTTGTTGTCTACGGTCTTAACGACGATTTCTTCAGGAGTGTACTGGCTGACATCGAATCGGAGTTTCAGGGACTTGCCATCGCCTTCATCTTGGATCAAGGGGGAGTTCAAACTGTCCCAGTGGCTGGGCTCAGCCAACTGTCTGTTGTCGCTGTGCTGTGAAGATGTGGTTGTGCTGCGGACATTGCAAAAACAACTTTAAACACCCGTAAGTAAGCTACAAAGTTGTTAGAAAGTTTAGACACACAGAAAGTGTGCAGTACTGAGAAGTGCTGCTGTGTAAAGTTAGTTTTACCCATTAATAATAGAGTTGGTTGATTTAGCAAGCACTTTATCAGACATGATTTATTGAAAACTACTTATAAGGCAAGTGGATAGTGGATTGCATTTGAATTTTACAAGTAATGTTCTCTGTGGTTACTGAATTTAATATCAGCCAAGTTCTTATTCTTAACCATAAACAACATACCATTAAATTAAGTATGCTATGATATGACAATACAAATCTTGGAGAAGATGAAGCCAGTGCTACTCTATTTGATAGAAAACTATATAATATAAGAACCTATTTGTTTATGTTTAGTAATCTATCTACGAACATAACCATATTAAACTCCATGAATAAATGCAATTATTCTACTAAGTCCTTGTACGGAATACAGGCTAAGGGAAATAAAGTACTTTATATGCACCGCGGCACACAATGGCATGCCTTATATAAAGCTATAGTAACGATACATACGATTGAACTCATTCTAATTATTAAAGATTATATCGTAAAAATACCGACGAAAATATCCGATGACTCATAAAACATGTAAAATTTTATCACGCTAACACTGCATATCAAACGCTATATCCATTTGAACGGAATTCGTCAGTCAGTATGTAAAACAGCAATGAAATTACTCGTGTTTATTTATTCTACTCGAATCGGTTCGTGGAAAAGAGCTCTATTTGAAATATGTGTTTTCGAAATAGATTTTGTTTGAGCACCGGTAGGTCATACGGTCACTTCTAATAATAAGCGCAGTTTCATTATTGTGGCCGTAGTTATTAATTCATTTCAGTCTTAACACGTGACATTGAACAATTCAGATATCTTTAAATTCATGACTTTTATGATTCATAAATTCAATTTCTGCTAAATGTTTCTACCTACACTATGACGTGCAGTACAGAAACTGACCAGGTACATACATACATAAAGCTACATAAGAACTACACATGCCAATACCATTTATATCTCGAAGCATGCATTACATTAAGTACCTACATTGATTAATTACATAACTAGTATCAACCCACACTTTCTTTAACATAGACCAATATTAGATAGCTTTGTTCCATTGAAACAGTGACTTCCTGATGTGGTGTTTTTGCGTCTTCATTTGTTTTTTATTCTAATCTATTTAATGTGTCACGTCTGTTGTTGTTCGAGATTGTAACGAAATATAATATCTTTGTTGATACCTTCTTTGGGATCAACTGTATTGTGTTTATCTTTTTCATTTAGTGCATTTTGTGCTTACTTTACCAGGTAAATTTAAATTATGTAGGTACTTCATATTTTAACAGGCAATCTTTTTTGTGGCTTAGGTACATTCTTGTGTAAATATTGATCAAGTAGGTATACTAGAATCCATATAGATTTTTAGCTAATTCTCCCGCTGTAGTGTGTAAATACCAATAAGTACTAACTGATTTATCTCAGTCTGATGTCATGTCCATGTCATCAATGCAGATACAAGGTCAGTGTCAACATAATGATCTCATCGATATCTGTGTGGGCAGTAGACTTGGTTATCAATTTAATTTGCAATTGTGTAGCCATGCCCCATTTTGGTCATTTGTGCATTTTACCTATGTCATGTCATGGGAACAGGTTTGTTTACTGTGACTTTATTTGCCATTTTCAACTTATCCGAAAAAGCCTTAAGTGAGCGTGTACATGGATTCGGGATATAATTGCGTTATTTGACTTATTTTCAGGGCATACTTTTGCCTAGAAACGTCGCTTCGGGATGTCTTGCTTTATATTCAATTATTCATTAAGTATGTGTTTTTTGTGAAGTTTCTTGTGATCGTTTTATTGATGTCTCAGTTTATTTACGCTGTTTTTTGTTTTTAAAACGATGATGGATGGTTCTAAGAGTAAGACCATATTAGTATCTATCTACCCTATCAGGCCGACCTACCTGTAGATAAAAAATGTAATATTTATACTACGAGTAGGTACCTAACCTAAGCTATTCATTTTCTAATGGATATATTTACTCAAAAAATACTTACACAATACATAAATACATGCACATACATGGATTAATTATGATTAATGAATACAATATTAGTAGAACAAAACAATTTAGGATGATTTCTGACATTTTACCTCTCTGATGACTTCGTTACGCCTCCGGTGGAAACTGATTCGAAATTGTAAGACATGCAAAAAGCAATATTCTTTGTTAGTTATAACAAGCTCATTCTTAAGCCAATAGGGGTCGAAGGGGTCAATGAGTTTAGTCAACTTTATTGGAACAATCTGTTACACGTTTGTCAAATGAGGGCAATAAATTAAAGGCGTAAACAAACAAACTTGTATCTAAAGGGTAAATCTGTTTGGGACGATAACGAAATTTTCTGAGACCTTCTTTGCCACCTTACTGGTAAAAATTATTCAACTCAGAAATAACCGAACTTTGCTTAAGTAACTAATTCCTACAGTTTCTAGAAGAGAAGAAGAGAACATTAAAGGTAAGTACCTTATAAATAAAGTAGTAGTAAAAGTAGGTAACCTAAGGCACACTTTTAATTGGATTGAATCGATATCAAAGGTTTTACGTGTTATCCAATTGCCCCGAGTCATTTTGCAGATTTTCATAGACTTCACTGTATGGATCTGGGTTTGTAAAACACTGAACTTTAAATTATCAATTTGACCTTTTTATTATAATAACGCTATCCGTCCTAGGTAATTGATGATACAAATGTAAAAAATTATGAAGAACTATTTTTGTACCTTTTAGTTTTAGTAAGTACCTAATAATAGTAAATTATTATTTTTGTAAACAATTAAACTGCCACTGATAGGGAGTCATAGTAATAAAGTATATATAAGTAAGTACCTAAGTTGAAATAACAGAATAGGTAGGTAAGATGGACAAAGTAAACAACATAGTACGAAGCTACGTCAACAAACTCGCAAGGTTGCCAGTGCCACCTTGTCGCCGTTGCCGAGCGAAAAAATAATTTATTTTTTTATTATTTCGCCTTCTTGTTTCTAATAAGTAAGACAAACTGATTGTCATGCATGCAACCAAATAAGTCCTTCCACTTCTTGCCGTTCAACCCACGCGGACCCGATTATTCAGATCGACAATATGGGCGGACCAGTTAGAAGCCCACACTTGACGAGTTGTGCAAGAAACTAAAACTGTTTATGACTTCATTATTGGATTCACATCGCTGTTTACTCTGTTCGTTGTTTGATGGTCTCTGATTTACGGAGCGAAGTTTATGTTAAAACACTGTTAACAGTTAGGACTTCAAAATTTAGCGTGGCTTGACGACCGCCTATTCTAGAGTCCTACATTCTTGTTTAAATTGTTGTAGGTATACGTAGATGCTAATGGACCAATAACACCTATAGCTACATTTCTGTTGAAGGCTGGTTGCATCACCAGGCTGGCTGAAACAGCACTCGCTCCAACTGGGTCATGTATTCATGCCGTAAACATAACTTCAGTGCATTCGCGCCAGCAAAACTATCAACCTGCTCACGTCTACCCACGTTGTTGATAATATAATCGTAAACCTGTTTTCGCAAACTAAAACCTTGTATGGAGTTTTGTTTTAAGCAATTTAGTTTTGGGGCACGATCTTCATTCGTTCAACCACCCCTCGCAAATCGATCTGTGAATGATGGACTTATATCTTCTAGCGATTGGGGTCGTCGGGGTCGTGTTACGGTTTGCGGTACTTACCTACTGTTACTAAATTGGACTCGTTTTGTTTGAAGTATGTTTTAATAGCAATAAATTTGCATAGTTGTATGACCTATGCCAATAAAGCACCGTTCGAATAGTCTAGCAGGCAACTAACGCTTCTCTATCGGGTGTTATTTCAAACTCGAAACGTAAAGGTTGTAGGTAGGTACTATCATTCTAAACTTTTCTTGGCAATTGATCACTTCTTCGAAGTGGGTAGGCATAGTCATCTATTCGACTGATGATGTCTAGACATTTGACCCGACAAAATTATTGTTGCGAGAAATTTTACGCGTTTACATTTTAGTTACAAAATTCCCTCGTTTCGACCGGCACAGCCGGCTATTTCTATTTATGACATCATCGGCGGCTTACGTATCGCTGCACGCTTTAAATGGAGCCGTGAACAACTGAGATGTCTGCAGTAGATGCCGTTCCGCGGACTGATCCCGAATAATGCCTTTTGTATACACCCATACCATAAAACCACTTTCTTACTTGACCGGCCAAGGTGGGCGACGCTCTTGCGAAATCTTCCAACTCATTAATTCAAGATTCCCTATACGGAGTATGGAGACAGGCCGGCCAGCGTGTCTGTCAACGTTCCGAATTACATTTTCACTTATTTGAGAACTGGTTTAATATGCAGGTCTTTTCTGATGCTAATTTACAATTATTTTATTAAATTTTCCGGTTTTCCACAGAATACAAACCTAATAGAACAAGACTTACCTACCTAATTATTCAGTTAATTTATGATAAGTAAGTAGGTAAGTAAACTACCTAAATGTTCAGTTCCATGCTGAAAATATACAAATGAGTTAAGCAGAATATAAAAGCTTAGATAGGTACCTTGATGTGCTCTTGAAGAAGTTGTTGCTTTCCCTGTTCATGAGTTCAGATCTGAATTTGCTCATTTCTTCTTCCATCTTTCTCATTTCGGCGTCGAAACGCTCCCTGATGCTGGAGAATTCGGTGTCGATGACTGAAAAGTCACCAAGTTTGATGGGAATATTCCTCTTCAGACCACTGTCAGCCATTTTCACGTTGTGTTTAAGAAAGTAAACTAAACAAACACTGAAATGTTCTTGTGTAAACACGGGTCACAGTGTAGCAACGCACTCGGTAGACAAGGCAGGACTGATCATTAGTCGTCGACTCGGCGCCAGGGGGCCTGCGCACAGTTTTAAATAGCCTCGTGGTTCGACGCCGTCGCTTACTCGCTCAGCGTCACTCAGCCCACACTATGTTTTCTCGCTCATTCCACCTTAGCCATGCCATTGAATACGTAGTCGGAATCCTCAGCGGTGATGCGAAGGCGCTACGGCCGCCATACTAACTTGCACTCATCTGTGGCGATGGTGAGCGTAATATATAAAGTAATATGGTGAATCATTTCATCTGGATTGATCTCTGCTGAAGTCTTCATAAGGCAAGATTTGCCACTACTAAAATTGTTCTTAAAGTTAGTAGGTAAATGTGTGATTTGCAAGTGTGCTCGTGACATTAATTCACATGTAACACCTATATTATAACACCGTACCGTAGGTACCTACCTACATTATATAGGTAGGGTAGGATGGTCGACAATGAGCCACCAAAAGTTTGAGGTGCCATAACTCAGTCCCTATTTATGTTAGCGAAAAGGTTTAAACACCAAATTACGATGCATTTCATTCATTGACTATTAAACTCCATTCGTCAATTTATACCAATAAATTCAGTTTAGTAATAATTTATGTTTTTTTTTAAATGGGAATTGGCTCACTGTGTACACTGTGTAGTACACATTGAGCCAGGGGGTAGTACTCGGTGAGCCGGGGGTGTTTACAGTGAGCCTCTTGTACAAACATGACGTCATTACTTTGGATAATGAGGTTCTAACAAGGGTATGGTAAAATAAAACGATTGTTTAAAAAATGATTCAGTTTTATTAAACAAAAATGGCACTTAATTGGGTACCTAACTAGATTTTTTCAAAGCTTCAAAAATTTCATTCATTTGTTGAAATCAAGGGGTACCTATGTAGCAGCTCCTTTTTTCTGTTTTTCGGTTGCTTTTCGATCATCCTGAAATGTTAATAGTAGTAATTAGGTTATTAACCCTTCGATCTTGAGTACTATTTATCCGCGAACTTTCTAATGCTTTCTAATGACGCGACCTTCAGAAAAATGATTAGCAAAAAATAATTCGAACTTTTTTTCACATTCCGTTCGGTAAATATCTCCATAAATAATTTATTTACATGTTTGTATTATTGGTTTAAGCTATTATTACGAAAAACCTAATAAAAGAAAGAAAAACATAGATAAAAACACGCGACCTTACTAATAATAATAATAAATAATAATAATAATAATAATAATAATGCATGCCTACCAAAGGTCCGGGACTCCATAGTCCCGTGATGGTAAACCTTGACATACATAATAATAATAATCGACTACTAATAATCAAATACCTAAATATAATAAGATTTTTTTTTGGGGATGTCATCTTATGAACCCGCCAATATTAAGTAAGCGCTCATTGTAAGCGCAACCAGAATGGCTCATAGTGTACACCCACATTCTCAAAACATTTTTAGTTATGTAGCTTCTACAACAAACATGCGAGAGATTCGACAAATCTTCTCAAAGTAGGGTAATGAAACACTATCTATGTTCACATATTGCACCTATTGATATGTGTAAAAATAAAGAAATAAAAAACAAAAGCACTCACTTGTTTTTTCTTCGTTTTTTTCACTTTGAAACAATAAACACCTCCGTTCAAGTGAGTCGTCTAAACGAGCTCGCCGCAAACTAGATAGGGACCTCCGTAGGTTGGGCTGCTTTCACATAATGTCAATTGCACGAATCAGCGACTTCGCATTTTGGCATGAGAAGGCTGGATCATTGTACCCGACTGGCTCATTGTCGACCATCCTACCCTACTTAATATAATAAGTATGTAATTTAAAACATAAAAAGTGTTCAAATTTGCCCCCCTCATTAAAAATAACCTTAGGGTATTTTTCCTTATCTTAAATTCACTAAAACTTTTACTTATATAGAATTGTCAACTCTGCTCTGAGCCTTCTTTAGCTTCTGTAGGTCAATATTTATCAAAACTTTTACTTTCATGTGTCCCTTTCACATACACCCGTATTTATAAACAAGTAGGTAGGTACTTACCTAAGTACAAGTACCTAGTTACTTGTTGCTAAGTAATTTCTTAGAGAAGTCATCACTTGACAGTAGAATTCTTCATTACAAAATCTTATTCTAGAGTCGAGTAAAATTACTTCACTTCGAACGCAATAACTGTCAAATCAAATACAAAATGATAGAATTCTCAATGCTCATGTAGGTAAAGGAAATGGTGACTAGAACTCGGCTAAATTCTAATTTTAGACAGTTCTTACTTCAAGCAATTTCTTAACTTTAGAATAAAAATCGCTTTTACTAGAGTACAGTCAGCAGCATAAAGATATTATGTAACAGGTTAGCCAAAATTATATTCGAGTCACAAATTCAATTTTATATGGGTTGTCAGAATAATCATATTATTGTAACCATCAAAATGGTCAATAATATCTTAGCAACAGTTGGCAATTTTATGTAACGCAACAAGATGTTCAATATTATGTTGGCGTATGAACTATTCACAAGTAACATTTTAGTTTCTGAAATGGTTTGAAAAAGGTTTTAGAACCTTTTTAGAAAGTCTCAAGGTTCTGGGTGATTAGTCTCCAGATCGTTACAATAACCTTCTCAATTTATCCTGTAGTCCAAAAGGGCCCAACATACAGAACCTCCGCACAACGTTTTGGCGTTAAGTGGTCAGGATAAAAAAGCAAATGCCAGAAACTAAATTTAACCTTCTCAAAACCCAATGGGCCTTGCTGAGTCTTTAACAGAACTTACATGCAAGCCTTGAATTAGACTCAAATTGACATAGAAAAAGTCTTGTAAGTCCAATTCAAGTTTTAATTGAAGATCATCTTGAGATCAAATTGGATTACGAAAATATAAAATAGGCTATTTTGGGATTCATAAAGATTATATTAGGTTTATTAAGACTTTAAAAGACATGTGAATAAATAAAATGATGGCGACTTTAATTCGTAGTGATTTTTATTGAGACAGGTTATTATGATACTGTTATCACTGAACGTATTGGTCAGTTTTACTGCGACGGTTACTTTGTCGATGAAATAGGTCTCGATACCCAGTGTAAAACTTACGGGCCCTCTGAAATACTTCATTTTGTATAATTTAGATACAATAATTTATTTAAAAAATTTTTTTTTTTTTACAAAAAAATGCTTAAAGGATCAGAATTTTAAATATATTAACTATGTGTATCACAAAACTGAAATTAAAATCTTATTATAGCGAAAAATGTTAATTAAATTGCTTACGAAATGAGATTTTTATGTAATAAAATGGCCGACTTGATACCAGAACCTAAAGGTTTGAGATTTAACTAAGTTATGATAAAAAAGCCATGGCTCTAGCCCTTTTGCACTTAAAAATTACCAAAAGGACTTTCAATATGCTAAACTAGGATCTACTGGTATATTTAAAGGCTAATTCAGGATTTTATAGTAATAGTCAGGTCTAGTTGGTTTTTATTTAGTCAAATGTAATCTATGTTATGCCTATTAGCCTGCGATAAGCTTTATTGGCCTAATTAACAACTTTATGCGGCTACTTAGATCAGTGTCCAAAGCTTGCTGAAACCATTAGGTATTACTCATTGTGAGTGATTTCTCCATACAGGATGTTTACTTTTGGAAGGGGTTCACTACTTCTCATCTAAATGAATAAAAATTCTTTACACTTAAACTAAGAACAGAATTTAAACAATAACAAAAACATTTACAATGGGCGGCCTATCGCTCAAAACGATCCAGGCAATCTTTGGATGTAGAGAAGTTACATACAACGAATGGAAGATTGGTCGGGTGCATAAAAAAAACTCCTACAAAAATATAGTAAAAAAACTTACTTAAGTACCTCATAATAAACTACATAAACGAATAAATTATTGTAAAGATCTAATGATAATTAGATTGAAATAGAGATAGGTACATACAAAATAAATCAGTAGGTAAGTAACTGAACGATTCCAGGTGAACTCATAGATAGGAAATTACTTTAGTAAGTTTTTACTATGTTTTTGTACCTAGTTGTTTTAATTTTCCTGGTTTTTATGCACCCTCCACATCTTCCATTCGTTGTATGTAACTCTTCTACATCCAAAGATTGATTGAAGAGATCGTTTTAAGCATTTCAGATCCTTTGAAGATGATACAAAGTAAGTTCTTGTTAATGCTACTAATTGCATCAGACAGGCCATCTACCGTAGCCTGCATAGGGTATACATATAAAGATCGCCTGTATAAAGGTTATACGAAGAAGTAAGAAGATTTGAAATGAAGTTAATAAAAAGTGCGAGAAAAAGAGGAGATAAAATGCCACCCTAAGGTACACTTGGCCAACATAAGGCTCCAAGGCGAAAAGGTATCGTCAACTCTAACTCGTTGCCGACGACCAAGCAGATAACTGATGAAAACTGAAACCAGTCAACCACTGATGAAGTTATTATGTTAAGCGAGCGTAATGAATCATGTATAGGTCAAAATCTACAGTATTTAAAGCATTACTGAAGTCTAGTTATTTCAAGTTAGTCAACTGACCAAGTTTTATCAAGTTATACAACTGACCAAGTCTAGTTATTTCAAGTTAGTCAACAGACTGGGCATAATGCTGGATAGAGCCCTTTCATTAAATCCTACTGCTTCAAAGTCAAGCAAAAAGTAGGTAGGTACTCGGAACAATCTCCTACGGCGCCTCACTTCCAAGAGGTGGAAGTGAGGCGCCTGAAGTCTTGCGGAGGACCGGTTTATCTTTCATTATAAATGAAAAATCTTACTAAAAGTTAAAGGCTCCGGCAGGATTCGAACCTGCGTAGATACAAGCGATCGCTCTTAAGCCGAGCTTGCCTGACCAACTAGGCTACGGACCCTCTAAGCCGAGGCCCGAAACTATTAGTAAGATGATTTTTATCGGTTAAAGCACCGATTAGCGCCATCTACAGGGATATTAGAATATCACCTGCTCATTGATTGAAGTTGCATTCAACACAAATGACCAGAGATGTCGCTACGCTTATTCTATAGTTTATTTATTATTTTACAGTGTTAAACCACACTTAGGTATTGGATATTTCATTATAAATGAAAAATCTTACTAAAAGTTAAAGGCTCCGGCAGGATTCGAACCTGCGTAGATACAAGCGATCGCTCTTAAGCCGAGCTTGCCTGACCAACTAGGCTACGGACCCTCTAAGCCGAGGCCCGAAACTATTAGTAAGATGATTTTTATCGGTTAAAGCACCGATTAGCGCCATCTACAGGGATATTAGAATATCACCTGCTCATTGATTGAAGTTGCATTCAACACAAATGACCAGAGATGTCGCTACGCTTATTCTATAGTTTATTTATTATTTTACAGTGTTAAACCACACTTAGGTATTGGATATTTCATTATAAATGAAAAATCTTACTAAAAGTTAAAGGCTCCGGCAGGATTCGAACCTGCGTAGATACAAGCGATCGCTCTTAAGCCGAGCTTGCCTGACCAACTAGGCTACGGACCCTCTAAGCCGAGGCCCGAAACTATTAGTAAGATGATTTTTATCGGTTAAAGCACCGATTAGCGCCATCTACAGGGATATTAGAATATCACCTGCTCATTGATTGAAGTTGCATTCAACACAAATGACCAGAGATGTCGCTACGCTTATTCTATAGTTTATTTATTATTTTACAGTGTTAAACCACACTTAGGTATTGGATATTTCATTATAAATGAAAAATCTTACTAAAAGTTAAAGGCTCCGGCAGGATTCGAACCTGCGTAGATACAAGCGATCGCTCTTAAGCCGAGCTTGCCTGACCAACTAGGCTACGGACCCTCTAAGCCGAGGCCCGAAACTATTAGTAAGATGATTTTTATCGGTTAAAGCACCGATTAGCGCCATCTACAGGGATATTAGAATATCACCTGCTCATTGATTGAAGTTGCATTCAACACAAATGACCAGAGATGTCGCTACGCTTATTCTATAGTTTATTTATTATTTTACAGTGTTAAACCACACTTAGGTATTGGATATTTCATTATAAATGAAAAATCTTACTAAAAGTTAAAGGCTCCGGCAGGATTCGAACCTGCGTAGATACAAGCGATCGCTCTTAAGCCGAGCTTGCCTGACCAACTAGGCTACGGACCCTCTAAGCCGAGGCCCGAAACTATTAGTAAGATGATTTTTATCGGTTAAAGCACCGATTAGCGCCATCTACAGGGATATTAGAATATCACCTGCTCATTGATTGAAGTTGCATTCAACACAAATGACCAGAGATGTCGCTACGCTTATTCTATAGTTTATTTATTATTTTACAGTGTTAAACCACACTTAGGTATTGGATATTTCATTATAAATGAAAAATCTTACTAAAAGTTAAACTTCAATCAATGAGCAGGTGATATTCTAATATCCCTGTAGATGGCGCTAATCGGTGCTTTAACCGATAAAAATCATCTTACTAATAGTTTCGGGCCTCGGCTTAGAGGGTCCGTAGCCTAGTTGGTCAGGCAAGCTCGGCTTAAGAGCGATCGCTTGTATCTACGCAGGTTCGAATCCTGCCGGAGCCTTTAACTTTTAGTAAGATTTTTCATTTATAATGAAATATCCAATACCTAAGTGTGGTTTAACACTGTAAAATAATAAATAAACGGTTTATCTTTGTCCTTCTCCGCAGGTGAATTTGCTTGCCCAGTGTGGCAACCGCTCTGCTCACGCAAAAATGGTTGATGTAGCACTTAACGAAACGTGCCGCTTTATAACCGGATGCCTTAAGAGGCCGTAGGTAGCAAATATGTGGTTTGAATCGTATTAGATCTCAAAATCCGTGAAAGATACCACCTTATAATGTTTGGAGAAATTAAACTTTGAACTTTTATCTTGCGTTGTGGTTTTTTAGAAACACGATTGGTAAAAGTTTTCTCGATCATATATTTTTTTGAAAAATACATGTTTTTCACACAGTTTGCTATTTATCTCAGGAACAGAACGCTATTTTTGTTGGTTTTATGTTTTGACAAATAGCCTAGAAGTATTCATTTAGTTCTGGTTTTTTAATTTTTCGATTGCTTGTTTAATTAACTTGTAATTAAATAAAAACTGTTTTTTCGCTATAAATTATGTTGCGTGTCTATCGTTCTGCGCTTCTCACTCACGAGTAAAAACATTATTCGCTCTCCCGCTCATTCCTCGGCGTTATGGCACACACTTAAGCCCACGCCTCTAAAATTGCTTTATCCGCTGGCAGGCATTGCCCCTCCTGAAGTTCGTAGAGAGGTAGCGTGTTCTATCGATAAACGAAAGCAGGAGACAGCCAGGCGAGATCCACTATACGGTTATCAGATGCCTCCAGTACGGTTAAAAAGCCGCAGGAGCTTCCTAGGGCTAACCTCGCCTACGGAAAAGAATGCAACAGCCGCTCGATTGGAGCTGTGGATGTCCTCTGCCGTCGCAGATTTTATTACCCCCAGCCGATCACCTACCATCTGGCCGTGATCTGACATGGCCAATGTGGAAAGCGTTAAACCGACTCCGAACCAAAGTTAGCCGTTGCAGAGAGAATTTGATAAAATGGGGATTCCGAGACGCTACACCACTGCAGTGTGATTGTGGAGCTGCCGCTCAGGATGTGGCGCATTTACTTGTATGCCCTATGTGCCCTACCAGCTGCAACCAAGAGGACCTAGTAAACGCCACCGATATATAGACCATGATAATTTAATTGTTGAAACATCGAAACGATAGAAGAAGAAGAAGACTGACCATTCTCCATTCCAGATCTTACGTCGTCAGTGATCTTATAACAAGCGCTGTAACAGTGCTATGACCGGGACGGATACCAGATTGGAGAGGATTGAGAAGGTTATTTTTGATAAGGAAGAAACTAAGCTGACCACGAACAAGAAGTTTAAAAACTTAGGAAAGGAATGGAAGAATGGAAATTGGATGCAAATCGGTTAAGGTGCATAGGCATGGGTGAAACTTAAAGAGCAAGTTTAAGATTTTTTGGGTAGAAGAATAATAATACTTAGGCTTCTTTCCATACAGAAGCTTCTACTGAAAAATTAAAAATGTAAGTTAAAATAGTACTTATTAACTTCATGGATAATCAGAACGATTATTCACCGATTACCGATTACCCAACCAATTTATCACTTCCCATTTACCTCTGTGGCGCAGTGGGTGAAAGCCCGCCTGAGACGCAGAGGTTGCGGGTTCGATCCCTGCTGCGGGACAAATATTTGCATTATCTGCAAATATTTGTTTCGTGTCTGGGTGTTTTCTATGTATAATAATGTATGTACTTACAAAAAAAATGTATCTATGTAGTTTATCAGTCATCTGGTTACCATAACACAAGCATTAAATTGCTTAGCTTGGGACTAGATGACGCCGTGTGGAATGTCCAAGGATATTTATTTATTATTATTATTTATTTTTTTATGTTTAGTTTTTTGCATAATAACAAACACATAAATAAAAAGCTCTTCTCAACGTCACATGCGGTAAATGGACTAAAAACTAAACCATTTGATCAAACAACAATTAATTGCTCGAAAACGTACCTACACAACTGAATTATCCATGAAACCTATATGAATCGGTAAGATTTATAGTTGGCCACGTCGATATATCAAAATCCTTAAAAAATCAATAATGATCAATTACAATAAGCATCGGTCTGTCTGTCGACCTTAGTATATTACACACTGTTGTAATAATTACCTATGTATTAAATAAAATGTTTATACCACTGTTGACAATTTTTGCCAGAACAACCTGTATAGTTGCAAAGTGATCCAAAACGCATAAATAAAGTCTTACAACGCTCTTCCTTAGATTTTAGGACTAGAAACTATCCTCATAAATACCAAAAAGAATTTTAAAATTCCAATTAATCTTAACTTTTGCCAGAGAGACTAGAATTGATCAACGAAAAAACCTAAAAGCCTTGCAAAGGTTTTGAATTACTCTTACGAATATCAGCAAAATGTGTTTCTGAATAGGCCCTGGTTAGGTTGCATCTTCATCATTGTACAACCAACTAGCCATACTTTAGCATGATGGAGTGCCAAATTAAAACTAAGGCAGAAACATTTTAGAACCATAAGCTCTTAGAACCATTTAGCTAGTATGCTAACTTTATATTAACCTCTTTTGGAAGCCTAATTGGTTTTTCAAACAACTATTCAAGCCTAGGAGCTGATTGCTATTGAAAAAACTAAGTTAGAACTTGAAGTTAAATCAAAAACTAGAATATTACCATTTGAGGACTTATAAGCATTTTTCAAAACCAAGGTGTCGAAAAAATGTTACTTGGGAATGGTATCTACGCACCAAACTTTCCAAAAATATCTTCGCATGAAAGAAAAATGAACTCTAATGTCTCAAGTCACAGTCTTTTATTCGTTATTTATTCAAAAGTATCATCGTCCATTCCTTTTTTACGTGTGTAATAAACCATCTCTATTTATCTCTTTCATTTCGTGCATAACGTCATTGACTTGTCTTTTGTTTAAAACTTAGTAAATTTATTAAAATTGCAAGAAGACAGATTTTTGGTACAAAGTTTTAGCGAGTCCCGCGGTTTTACTTGCTGTCTTAAAGAAACTGATTTAAATAATATTGCATGCCTAGAATAATATTATAGAGTAATTATTAAGCTTTAAATAGAGAGATGAAATAAAAATCCGATAAACTATATAAGAATGATATTAAATTAATTACTAGTAAATTAAAATTAAAAACTTCTCTCGTTACGGCGTAAATTTCCTTTCATGTCAGTTACGAATTACGAAAAGAGGAATCAATAAATTTATTTATTCAAGTGCATACTTACATCCTCGATTTCGTTCGCGCAGATCAGAAAAACGTAGAGAAAATTTAATATTACCGAAAACCATAATGACAAACAAACTATCGCACTTACAACGTATTTAAGAAAAAACTTTAAAATTAGATAGGTATAGTAATAGAAACTCTTTAGATTAGAAATAGTCATTGATAGAACTCGAGATAGATTATCATTTACCTCCTTGGAGTTCATTATCATAGATTACAAACTACGAGTGTACGTAGTTCAAGTCAATTCTGACATTCGATTTATCGTATTGATTACTTACATTAAATGTAATTAGAAATATATCGAATACCTATACATATATACAGTTTAATAATGGCTACATACCGAATAACTGAACTAAATAAGCATCAGATTATAAATTTACATAAGGAAGGCGTAAGCAATACTGATATATCGGATGAACTTGGCATAAGTGTAAGTATCCATCATCTCCACGGACCATCTGAGCAGGAAATGGCGAGATTGATATTTCTTAACGATAACTTTTTTATTTTTTAGACAAATACTGTAAGACTTTGGATTGAAAGATGGCGTCAAGAGGGAGACGTGGTCAAACACGTCTCTTTCGGACGACCAAGGAAAACCAGCATGGTCCAAGACTCTGCCATTGTTGGCACAGCGCGCCAAGACCGCTTTATTAAAACGTCGGAGTTAGCAGTCGCAAATGAGGTGTCGCAAAGCACCATAAGACGCCGACTCTACGAAGCTGGTCTGAAACATCGGGTGCCTGCAAAAAAACCTGGCCTAACGCCGAGGCATAAACAACTGAGGCTACAATTCGCTCTTCAATATTTAAATCATAATTTCAACCAAGTAGCATTCCTTGATGAGAAAGTTTTTACGTCTTCGGCTCACGGACGTGTATCTTTGTGGCGAGTCAACAATACTAGATACGATGAGGCAAACGTTCGGCCCAATAACAGAAGTGGCCGCATCAGCGTAGGGTTCTGGGGATGGGTGTCTGCGGCCGGACCCGGTGAAATAGTAGAGATAGGGGGCCGCTTAAATGGACGGGGATATAAAGAGATTTTAGAAGAATCGTTCTTTCCTACAGCAAGAAATGTTTATGATGATGAAGAACCGATTACATTCATTCATGACGGTTGCTCCATACATAATTCCAGGGTCGTGAACGAGTATATCGCTGGCAACGACGATTTAATTCTAATAAGATTACCTCCCAAGAGTCCGGACTTAAACATTATTGAGAATGTGTGGGGTAAGATGGTTCAACTGTGGGATCACACTCAAGCTCGAACTTCAGAAACATTGCGTGCGCATGTCACACAAATATGGGAATCCCTGCGAGGTGACCATTTTTGTTACAATGCTGTCCGGTCAATGAGACAACGCCTTTTAGATGTTATCAATGCAGAAGGAGGATACACAAGATATTGATTTTATTTAGTTTTATTCATGAATAAGCATTTTTGTTCGGTTTTAATGATGTGTTTAGTTTTTTAATATAAATTTTATAACATAATACCTAATTATATTTTTTTCTTAATTTCCTTTCTATTGCGGTACATAGCATGCTACATATTTAGGATCCTACAAAAATATTTTTAAATACCTAACTGATCTTTTAAGTCTGTCTCATAGATTAAATTTGTCATAATCATAAGATTTCTTGAAGGTATCAAGACTTTTATGGAAACGAATAAAAGACTGTGACTTGAGACATTAGAGTTCATTTTTCTTTCATGCGAAGATATTTTTGGAAAGTTTGGTGCGTAGATACCAATGAATAGTTCATACGCGAACATAATATTGGACATCTTGTTGCGTTATATAAAATTGCCAACTGTTGCTAAGATATTATTGACCATTTTGATGGTTACAATAATATGATTATTCTGACAACCCATATAAAATTGAATTTGTGACTCGAATATAATTTTGACTACCCTGTTACATAATATCTTTATGCTGCTGACTGTACCTACCTAATCACTTTGACTTGACTATAAATACGGGGGTTAGTGTAGGTACAATGCTTATAATTTGTAGGTACCTCTACGTGAAGCACAATAGTTTTGGGTCTAGCTCTAAGTAGGTAGGTACCTAGGTAGCTACTCTAACCTTGATCCGTTTGAGTGAATCGTAGTTAAATGACTATACCACCTCATACATAATAGGTACCATTGTACTTACCTACCTAATGTTATAAGTAACAAAATATATTAGTAGGTACCTATAATAACTTATTCATGCCTATAGTTAGGTAGGTACTTACCTACCTACGTATTTACCTTGTGCAGCTAACTAGGTGAGTGGTAGGTATTAGCACAGATAAAATAATAAGTCTTGTTAGTACCTACCTACTACTCTAGGTATAAGGGTATTAGTCAGCAAAAATATAAAAAGTAGGAGGTAGGTAGGTAACTTGTAGGTAGGTACTTACTTAAAATAAACCACCTTTAAAATAAAAAAAAAATATTGCACTCATTAGCAAGGGTGGATTTAAGGGAGGGAGAGGGGGGGGGCACGTGACGTTTTACAGGCAGTGGTATTGTACCTACCAGAAGATGACGTCAGGATTCCGCTCTAATCCAACCAGTTCATTCACCCGTTCCTATTAGGATTCTACGAGCGACGCCGAACGAAACTGTTAAATGGCCTTGCTTCTATTATTTATTTTGTTACCTTCTGTTTACCTACCCCGGGACTCGGGAAGTCGGGAGTATAATAAGACTTGTCGGTGTAATAATGTAATTCATAAAAATAAAAAAACTTACTTGCCCAAGTACCGTAAGTAGTTAGGTAGGTACCTACATACAGTGGAACATAAAACCTCCTCCATAATACTTACCTAAGTACCTACCTATTTTTTTAGTTTAAGTAGGTACCTACCTACTTGTCTTTTAATAATTTTTATATTATCCCATGTTGTATGTAGGGTAAGTAGGTCCTTCATTGATACTACCTTGGTACTTGCTACCTATCAAATCATTGATGCCTCGTCTAGTTCAAGGCGACTTAGGTACAACCTAACATACCTACCTAGGCATCAGATAGGGTACCTAGGTACCTTACCTACATTGTTTTCACAATCTGTCAAGCAGGTGGTAAGCAGAGCGGAAAGCGGAACCGTGATGTGGAATGAGGGGTAGGTACCGACATCCGCATATCACATGCCTCCTAAAGTTTCGATGTTATTCGATATGCCCACACGCATGATCTCACGGCACTGTAGGCGAGTTCTCCTTTCGTGGTCATGGCATTTCAAATAACAGCTACTTACCTACCTAGTTTATTTACATACCTACCTCCTTACGGTTATGTTAAGATATAGTGATGACGATCTACGCTTCTATAAAATGACGCTAAACGTTGTAAGTAGTAACTTAGGTGACTATACTTAAGTAGGTACCTACTTATATGGAATTATCAACAAGACGTCATTTGTCTATGTGAGTTAAGTAGGTAGGTACTTACCTATAAGTTACCTTATAGTTATAAGTTTGAATTTGGGCGATGATGGCTGGTAAATTAAAATACAAGGCTATACGGAAGAAAACATACACGTGGGACACGAGCTGGAAGAAGTGGATAAGTCCGATGGAAGTAGGTAGGTACCTATCATAACAACAAAACATAGGTTTGCCTACACTTAACGGAACACTGTACTGTAGTGCCTGGGACATTGTTGAGATGGAATAGGCTTGCCCAGCACCACAGAAGAAGGATGTACATCCATGCCCAGCACCTAACCATCCTCTCAGTTTTATCATCTACGAATAACAATAGGTAGGTACCTTACCTACCCATAGTTGATCGGGGTAAGTTCGTATACGGGTTAAGAACGGATAAATCGAATAACTCTAGGTAGAGAAAAAAAATCTACCTACCTACCTACTAACATCTTAATGGTTTTCTAAAATAGCATCCGTTCTTACCCCGATCAACCTTATAGGTAACAGAACAGGACATACCGGCCTAGATAATCGACCACGGAGTAGTTTGACAGCCAGCGCTCTTTTGACGTGGCAAGATCTTCCTGTCTCGGACTACATTGCCTAATTAGGCACTATTTAGGCCCTAAAGTAAAGCAAATGGTCGCGGTCTCTTGTCGGTCTCCTGTCGTGGTCTCCTGTCTTGGTCTCCTATCTTGTGTGTGCTCGGAACAGTTTGTATGATCTGAATTCAAAGTACCTACTTCTAAGCAACCTGTAATTTACTTATCAGACTGATCACGAGATACATAGCTAGATAGTTTATCATCTCCTGCGTGCGCTACAGATCCGTTTCCTCGCTTGTATACGCCATCTTTTGGTATTACAGTCAAGTCATCAAAATTTTTTCAAAAGGTGGCGCTGCATATCCTAAGATCACTAGATGAGATGACGGATGATTATCTATTCTGTGGCTAAGAAGATTATTAGGACAATCCATTTTCTTAGTGTGGTATGGTCTGATTAAGACCAAAGACGATTGTTAGCAAAGAGCATGTAATAGTAAATTGTTAGGACCACAGATGAATTACTATCTGTGGTTAGGACGTACTATTTATCGTATTATCATGAATCATTTTTAATAGCAGATAGGTATCTAATGGAATTCACTTACATTTACAAAGTGAATTCCATTAGATACCGCTTGGTAGGTTTGTTCAAATGACACTAGTTGAAGAATATGAGGAGCTAAGATACCTTGCAAGTTGTTATACATAATCTGTAGCATATTTGCAAAAGCATTGTTATCACTACCGATAAGATCACTCTTATCATAAATCAAACAATGTATTGAAGAATACATAATATATTTATAACTTAAAACAAAGACAAAAGTGCTTAGAAATACAATCCCCCAAAAAAATATCTGGTTAAGCATTCTAAAGCCTTGGTATAATTTTCTTACTCAATTTTAAAGTACAAGATAAATAAGCATAGGCTTAATTTGCAGCTAAAACCAGACTTTTTTTAAGGAGGGCTTAAATATTCCATGAGTACCAGAAATGCTATACATTGTGCAGGAAAGCGTTGGTCCCGTTTATTATACACAAAATGCAAAGAAAGCTTTTTAAATATTATAATAGTAAAATTAAGCAACTAAATATGGACAAATTTTTCCTCACGGAAATATGATTACCAAGTAGATATTGTTTGATAAACAAATCCTATGCAAGAATGATGAGTGCTTTAAATAGAGTAGTGAGTTGTTGAATGCTTGGTATTTCAAAGTATAAAACATCTTACAAAGCTTGATTTAGATAACTAAATATCCCATCATTCTTGTTATACACCCAGCAAAAATATTAACTTTGCATAATAATTATTTATTCATACATTCAAAAGTTACCCAGAATATTATAGACTTTAATACTTCTTTGAGAATTTTAACAGTTATATAAATTTCCAACAGACATGTAACATTACAGGCACTATAGGTACCCAAGAGGTCCTATTAATGACCTCTGAGTTTTAACATTAACACAACATCATTATTTTAATCAAGTAATTGCGTAAATCTTTACCACATTTAATATATTATAACCTTTTATCTTGGAATAAAAATGTAGATTTACTACCTATTGTAATTTACAAACAACAATGTTATTTAAAATTGGCCACTTTGTAAATGGTAAATGTTAGAAAAATACAAATTTATAGGACATTAGAGTTATGGACAACACACTCTATTCACTGTCACTGGCTATTAATTTTATATAAATACTTAGTAAAAGTTGTAGACATTATAAAACATAGTATTTTCTAAGATTTGTCTTATATATTTCACTATGTGCGTTTCAGTAATCTGAAGTTACAAAATATAGGCTTTATACAAATTTTCAGTCGCTTGTAAAACTCGTTTGTAGTATAACATCTTTAGAAGGTAAGTAGCATAGTTACTACAACATTCCTGTAGTTACTATCGTCCCGTGTCCGGAGCAGCGGGAGCTACGGCGGGAGCCTGCGTAGAAGAACCACCGGATGTGGCCCACACTATAATTATGATAAGGAGAACAGCTCCAATAGCACCTATTATCAACATCATTTTCAGGTTTTGCCACCAGAACTTCCGCTTGAGTTTCCCAGCTTGCTGCTCGAACTGAGCGGCCCCATGCTGCAGAGCATCGGCGCGGTTGTCTAGCTCAGATAGCTTCTGGTCTCTTTCCAATACTTTCTCGACATTTACGCGCATAATGCCAACAACTTCGTCGACCTGAGCTTGAGTTTGAGCTAAGCGTTTGTCGCTTACTCTGGGGGCAGAACTTCCTTGGTCTTCCATTGTTTATTTGGTTTACCTTTGCACTTACGTGATCTAGATCAAAACACAATTGAAAATAACCAACTATCCAATTAGTCAATTATGACAAAAAAAACTTATGAGATCACGTCTTTCTGGAAAATGGCGATTTTAAAATGACGTTGATTTTGATTGACGTCCAAAAAGTAATGACTAATTTGACAGTGATTTCATGTCATTGTCATGTGTGGCGTGACACTCACAGATATTGTTATCATAGACCTAGTATAGTACCTGGACGAACAGTGAGCGTGCCGCTGAGAGGGACAAAAATTGCAGTGAATCCATTATTTCGTAGTACAAAATTCGGAGCATCAAGTTTCTGGTCATACAAAAAAGCGGCACGCGATGAGGGACAAAAGATCTAATGCTTTGTCTCTTTTACTCACAAGAATGTTGTATATATTCTTCTGTGTTTTTGTGTGACTGAGAAAGAAATATACAGCGCTCTATTTCTTACTTTCTCTTACATTATTATAAATCCGTCTAGCCCGTTCGTCTTGTCTAGTCTATGGTAATTTTAATTTGACCCAACTGTACAGGAGTAATAGCTTATGTAAGAAATAGAGCGCTGTTTATTTCTTTCTCAGTCAAAACAAAGAAGAATATAAATACAAAATTCTTGTGATTAAAAGAGACAAAGCATTAGATCTTTTGTCCCTCATCGCGTGCCTTTTTTTGTATGGCCGGCAACTTGATGCGCCGAATTTTGTACTACGGAACTATGGATTCATTGCAATTTTTGTCCCTCTCGGGGCGGCACGCTCACTGTTCGTCCAGGTACTATACTAGGTCCATGGTAATGTGCTCGCTACCATAGAGAAAATTCCTTGGCGAGATCGGTTTCTATTTGTTGACTATGGTTTACTCAGTAGCCATTCACTCATTTCAATCTTCTCGTGTTCACTTCACTCGTTCACTCATTCATTTCTCTTTTGTCTTGATTTTGGATTGTTCGAGCAATCCGTAAAAAAGATATTTTTAACGCAAATCACGTGAAATTTATAGAAATGGTAAGAGGAACTACGTGATTTACCATCTGTATTTTACCGAATATCAACAAATTTCGTGCTATGCCTTGAGAATAACGAGTTACACTATGATTTAGTAACCGGTGTTTGGTCAGTTGATTAGGCACGTGTGGTGAATTTGATGAAAACTGGCAAATTTTTCAGGTGTCACTAAACCCTATTAGAATTTTGAAAAATGAGGCGGAAGAAGAGAAGGCTGAAGTTGCTCGTATGTCGAGTTTCATCGGGGCCATTGCTATCGGTGACTTGGTAAAAAGTACTCTTGGACCAAAGGGAATGGATAAAATTCTGGTTTCTTGCGGAAGGAATGCTGGCCAGGTGAGAATCATTATGTCAAAATACAAATTTTTCTACAAAGCCTTTGTTTTGTATTTTATACTAAGTATTTGAGATAACCTCCCATGCTGATTATTGACACATTAATTTCCAGGTTGAGGTCACAAACGATGGTGCTACTATTCTAAAATCCATTGGTGTGGACAATCCTGCCGCAAAGATTCTTGTTGACATGTCCAAAGTGCAGGATGAGGAAGTTGGTGATGGTACAACATCTGTCACTGTTTTGGGTAAGATTACACTTCTAGCTAATTAGGTAGGTATACTTATAGCTATTTTTCACTTTATCACTCAAGAAGCCTCACATTGATTTATGGAATAGAAAAAAGCAGATTCTAATAGTGTGATTGACACAAGATTTATAATGAAAATAAATAATGTTCTGTATTTGATTTGTGGAGCTCATAATAATTATAAAACAGATTTAATAAACTTGTATTACCCTACTAACAAAGAACTAACTTCACAGCGGCCGAACTACTCAGAGAAGCTGAAAAGCTGGTGGAACAAAAGCTGCACCCTCAGACCATCATCGCTGGATGGCGCATTGCCACCGAGGCTGCCAGGACTGCCTTGACTGCATCTAGCTTTGACCACCAGAAGAGTTTCAATGAGGCAGCTCTGAGGGCTGATCTTGAGAACATTGCTAGGACAACACTGAGCTCAAAGATCTTGTCTAACCACAAAGAGTGAGTAGCTCTTCTGTTTTTTATTATTTGAAAAGCTTCTAACTGCAACTTCACTCATCTTAGGGGCCATCCATAAAGTATGTCACACATAAAGGGGTGGGAGGGTCTAAGTTTTGTGATGTCACATTTTTATTATAATAAATGTATATATGAAAAAAAAAATTGACTTAAAATTGCTAAAATGTATTGTTACTCTGGGAAGGGAGGGAGGGGGCCTCACATATTATGTGACCAGCTTTGACAAACAAGTACGGGGGGGGGGGGGGCTTACAAACGGCCCCTTTCAAATATAGCCACAAACTTTGCTATAGCAGCTTACAAACTATTTTTTTTAACAAATAAAGTTTTTTCTGAGATCTTTATTTTATAAACCTTTCCTTTATAAATTAGTGCAATTAACTTAAAATTAAAGTTATATGAATTGTAGAAACTAAAACTTATATAAAATACATTTTATTTATTATTCAACACATTCATACTACATTTCATTTATTTCATAACATAATTGCATTTTAGTACAGAAATTCAGAACATAAAACTATGTAAAAATTCTGCAGGCACTTCACAAAATTAGCTGTAGATGCCGTGCTCCGTCTCAAGGGCTCTGGAAACCTGAAAGCCATTCAGATCATTAAGATCTCTGGCGGTCTCTTAGAAGAATCTTTCCTGGATGAGGGCTTCCTCCTGAACAAGAAGGTAATAGCAAAGGTTTCTTTGAAATTGTTAGTTCAAAAGTGTTTATTTGTTTATTTACTAAAGGCTATAATCACAACTAACATCAAACACATCTCTAACTGAATATAATAATAATAAACAAATAGTATAATAAATAAAAAAAAATAGTCTCATGCAACTATGTCATTTTCCCCTTTTTATTTTCTTACTTACTAGCTGCGCTCCGCTGTGAATAGCTCCAGTTCCCGTGGGAATACCGGGATCAAAAGTAGACTATTCTCTAATCCAGGATAAAAGCAATTCTGATACCAAATTTAATTCTAATCCGTCCAGCTGTTTGAGCGTGAATGAGTAACAAACACACACACAAGCTTTCACCTTTATAATATTAGTGGGATAATTGATAAACATTCTTAGTTTCATGATTTTTATTAGAAAATTGCTTAATTCTTAAATTGTCAGGTTGGAGTCCATCAACCAAAACGCCTTGAAAACGCCAACGTTCTAATCGCGAACACACCTATGGACACAGATAAGATCAAAGTGTTTGGCTCCACAATCAAAGTAGACTCCATGGCTAAGATTGCTGAACTTGAAGTGGCAGAGAAGGAGAAGATGAAGGACAAAGTAAACAAGATTCTGGGACACAAATGCAATGTTTTCATCAACAGGTAACGTCATTATTTTCTGTAGCAAAGATGCAAATGAATAGCTGACAGCGGAGTAGTAAGTTCGGTAGGTTTTTGAAAACTATTTAAAGATGGTCTATCATCCATCTTTAATATACTACACCTTCTAGACTAGAGGTATTGTAGTTATATGATTGGATTAGAAAGTTAAGGATAAATTCTTCCACAGAAGCGTGGAAACGTAGTGGACATACATGCATTTTTCTACGTATTCTTAAATCTCAATTATAACTAATAAATTGTTAATTCTAAAGTGTACTGATTGGATCTTCCTCAAAGATTTTAAGCATATTTTTTTTTCTATTTCCACAGACAATTGATCTACAATTACCCCGAGCAGTTGTTCGCTGACGCCGGAGTGATGGCCATAGAGCACGCCGACTTCGACGGCATTGAGCGATTGGCGCTTGTCACCGGAGGAGAGATCGTCTCTACTTTCGATTCGCCCGAGAAAGTCAAGTTGGGTCACTGCAAACTTATTGAGCAGGTACGTTGATATTTTAAAAACACAAGGACAAGGAATAATAATTTTTTAATAGGTAGTAGTTAGTTAATAGTTTACAGTCATATCTGTCAGTTTTTAGTTGTGACTGCTGGACAAGGAATAATATTTATATTTTTTTTAATACAACACCTATTTTACCGTCAAATCTGTCAGTTTTTTTGTTGCTGACAAATTAATGTAGATTTGCCTTGCAGACTGTTGCTTAATTGAACGATCTCAAGAACGTCTCAGCAAGAGAAAGAATTAAAAATATAAATGAAAAATTATACTTATACTAATCTTTACTAATATTATAAAGAAGTAAAGTTGGTGATAGTTGGAAAGATCAAGGGGAGGCCTTTGCCCAGCAGTGGGACACGATGGGCTAATTAAAAAAAAAAAAAAAAAGTTGGTTGGTTTGTTTGTATGTTTAAGGTAATCTCTGAAACTACTCATCCAATTTCAAAAATTGACTGATGTGTAGCATGGACATTTCCAAGGCTTTATTTTATCATGGTATGTACCGAGATACCTTGATAAATGAGATGAGAGTAAGCTAGTATATTAATAAATAGAACATGTGTTTCTGACAGACGCTGCTCGCTTGCGCACACTGGCGTCACGAAAGACCAGCGTTGTAGTAGTGAACGCTGTTACAACATTTACTGAGTGACGACCATTTTTGATGTCACGATTACAATTTAAAAACTTTTCATATACTCACTTAATTTAAAACTTCATTTTAGAATTTTTTGTTATGTATCCTGTATTATGTTTGTGGCACAAAATAAACTATTTTATTATTATGTATGTCAAGGTTTACCATCACGGGACTATGGAGTCCCGGACCTTTGATAGGCATGCATGGGGCCGAAGCCAACACACAGGCCCTTTTGACAGTTTTGATGTTTTTGTGATGGAGACACATACCGGTGACTACCCTGAATAACACAAGAAATGCATCCAAAGGCAGTCCTCGGTCTGTGCACGACTATTAAAAGAGTGGGAAACTACTACCGGGCTATGGGGGTGTGATGGTAGTGGACTGGTTACCGGGAAACTATGGGGACTATGGCACCCGCCGACACAATGTTAATAAACATGTATAAAATGACGGGTGGAAACTCGCCAATTCACAACTGGGCCCCCAAAATAGTTGCACATGTCGCAACAAGGGGGCAACATGACATGAGTAGCTAGACTCTAGCTACTCTAGCTACTCTAGACTCTAGCGGTAACATGCGATGTTAGCGATGTTACCGGATTTTAAACGACGATCACGAGCTCCCTGAGGGTCCAGCTTCACGTGCCCACTCACCACTTACGTAACACCGCCAGCCCCCGAGCAATGCTCTAGCGACTCCACTCCGTCCGGCCGGTGAAGGCAACACGGAGGTGGGGGACCTGTTCATCGTTATTATTATTATTATTTATCTAGGTGCTGATTGGAGATGAGTGCTTGATTCGTTTCTCTGGCGTGGAGCTCGGCGCGGCCTGCACCATCGTGATCCGCGGCGCCACGCAACAGGTCATCGACGAGGCAGAGCGCTCGCTTCACGACGCGCTTTGCGTTCTGGCCGCCACTGTCAAGGAACCCAAAGTAGTCTACGGAGGAGGTACGTCACATCAATACTAGATTTCAATAAAAAAAATTTGTAACCTACTATGTCCCACTGCTGGGCAAAGGTCTCCCCCAAAATCCTCCACTGACCCCTGTCTTTGGCGATCTCCCACCGCTCCTTCTCAAACACGTCAAGATCGTCCCGCCAACGCCTTCTCGGCCGGCCTCGTCGTCGCCTACCGTTCTTCGGGATTTTAATATTAGCACAGAATAAAATAGAACAAGTTAGTAGGTAGAATAGAGAATATTCATTGAACGGTATTACGACTCGAACTGGCGCCGCCAGCTTTTTTATCTTACAAGCTGAGCCGAGGCACTTCGAAGTTCGTACCACCATAGTACTAAATTGTCGCGAGACCGTTTGTCGCTATAACGGCTCAGCTGTCAAATATTATAGTAAATCGCGACCACATCTCTCAGATTTGACAGTAAAATGGTACCCAATAACCATAAATAAATATTCTCATCAGCATTGCCATTCAATAAATGTGCCTCTCCTATTGTCTAAATTATCTTACTATGGTTTTGACTCTAAAACTGTGAAATGGTTTTCCAGCTACCTTGAAAATAGATCCCAATGTGTTGAGCTTGAATCACCTGATGGCAGCACACATAGATCCTGTCCCCGTCCTGTCCCCCGCGGCGTACCGCAGGGCTCCGTCCTTGGTCCAGTCCTTTTTGTGATCTACTGTGCTGACATCATCAAATCGCTTTCTCACTGTCAGTATCACCTCTACGCTGATGACCTTCAACTATCCCTTCCCTTCTTCCCTTCTGACTGTGCTGGTGCTGTAGCAAAAGTAAACCATGACTTAGAACAAATATTGCAATGGTCTAGTTTTAATACTCTAATCCTAAACCCTAAAAAATCTAAGTACATGCTATTTGGTACAAAGAAGATGTTGGAAAAGCTTTCCAATGCTGATGTAAACATTACAGTAAATGGTGAATCTGTTGAACGTGTTGCCGTAGCAAAAAATCTAGGGCTAACCATGGACAGTCACCTACATTTTGAATCTCACATAGCAGACACTGTACGCCAATCTCTTTTCCGCCTGAAAATGCTCTATAAGATCCGTCCATATTTGAGTGAGGAGGTAAGGATCATGCTGTGCGAGTCACTGGTTCTCTCTCGTCTCAACTACTGTGACACTGTTTATGGACCTTGTTTACTCAGTAGATCTATTCAGCTGATTCAACGAGTGCAGAATGCATGTACTAGGTTTTGTTTCCAAGTACCTCCTCGATCACACGTAACCCCTTTCCTTAATTCTTTCAACCTTCTCAAAATGAAGGCCCGAAGAGAGTTGCACCTTGCCACGCTTCTCTTTGGCCTAATTAAGAACAAAACCCCTGCCTATCTTTATCCTAAACTCAAATGGGCTAGTGATAAATATCCCAGACGTGCATGCAATAACCTTATTTTGCTTGCACCAAGACACAAGTCAGTCTCCTTCCGTGGATCTTTTCGGTTCGCTGCCTCCAAGTGCTGGAACGATCTCCCACCGCCACTCCGGAGCCTGAAAACAGTTAGCACCTTTAGAGCCAAGCTCAAGCAGGAACTCCTGCGCATACAAAAAGCACAATAAACTGAACCAAACTACCACTTACCCACTGCTTTGCTCCCTCTATTCCTCTCCAAGTCTCCATTCCAAGCTTTCTTACTCTCAACTTCCTTTAGTAACATAAATATTCTAAAAATCTTTCACTTTATTTATGATGACGTGCCAATTTTCCAGCACGTGTTTTTTCTTTTTTAAATTTCACAATCACGCACGCATGAGCTTGACATATACTTGTCACTAACTGTCTTCTGACAAAGACAGTGACAACTAGTAATGATGCCGCGCGTTCATCATGCCCGGTATAGTGGCTAAATGCACAAGCCGTATTCATTCACTCAAGTGTTGTATGTAACTTACGTAATATTAGTAAATTATATAGTATTACATGCTCATTGGCATTTACCTAATACTTATGTTTTTATCTTCTTGTTGATTAATATCTACTGATATACCTACTTACGTTTATACCTACAATATTTTAACTCTATTCAATCTGTGTACTGTACTTACCTATTATTATATATTCTTATAATCCCTCTGGCGTAGTAATACCTAAATATCTATTTAACATCTCTATTTTTAATAATCTATTGTACATACATCTACCTATTTAAAAAAATTGATACTCAGTGATGTCACCCAACCAGGAACAGTCTGAAAACCAGCGTTGCTCTGTACCCAGTGCAGGGCAACCTAAAGCTGAGACTGATCCTTTTTGGTGAACACCAGCACAGACGTTCGACGCCCATATGTAGGTACCTTCCTATGTTTTTATGTTTGTTTACATCTAGACCTAAGTACTGTACCTACCTAAGTATGTACCTACTTACCTACTTACCTACCTCTGTAACATAAGTACCTACCTATTGCTTTGTGTCTTTCTTTCTGTACCTACCTGTTTAAATGTATGTCTGTGCTTCTGTTGCCAAATAAATGATATTCTATTCTATTCTATTCTATTCTATTCTATTCAGCGCGGCAATGCTGCCAGTGTCTTGGGCACGCTTCCGTCTGGCAGTGGTTTGGATCAGTCGAGCTACCTATAGATCGTTTGCAACGATCCTTAGGTGGCTCAACTGGTTCTAATTCTATTTTGTACAGTTATGTAAATATGTAGTAGTTATTACACTTCTCATTTATTATTTATATATATGAAAACAAAGAAACACTCAGGAACAAAAAATATCTACACTTCTTAACCTAAACAACTAAATAAATGAAAGGAACTCTGTATTCTATCCAAAATATATACATAGTAGTAGTTTAGTTTCTCATATATCTGTTTTCAATTATAATTATTGACCCTAGGCGCCAGCGAGATGTTGATGGCCGAGGCGGTATCGAAGGCGGCAGCTCGCACGGCCGGCAAGGAGGCCGCGGCCGCCGAGGCCTTCGCCATCGCGCTGCGCCGCCTGCCCTCCGCCGTCGCGGACAACGCCGGGTATGATAGCGCTGACCTCATCGCACGTCTGAGGGCCCGACACGCTCAGGGTGAAATCACTATGGGTCTTGGTAAGTCTAAGGCCGTATACAGAAAGAAAGCTGGAAACTTATAAGCGCTTACCAGCTTTTGACAGCGCTGGTGAGTGCGCAGGAAAATATATGAACACGCGCCGATAAGCATTGAACGGTGCCGACAAGTTCCCACAAGCTTCGACACGCGCTGGTCAGCGCTGAGCGCTGCCATATAAAATTAGTAAACAACTGCTTCAACATGCTTCCTTTGTGTAGAACGGACCAGCGTTGTCAAGCGCCGGTAAGCGCTTATAAGTTTCCAGCTTTCTTTCTGTATTAGGCCGGAGTCTAAAGGATAGATGACGTGGTTGTGACATTGCCACAGAATATAAAAAGGAACAGAAGGCTCACTTCACGAAGTTAAATAAATATCGACTCTTGTAGCAACGCGACAAAGTTCAATTCAGCTCACATAATCGCCTTGAGATAATTACCTAAATATAGCTAAACGCTTCTTGCGTATAGCGCTGTCACTGTCTGGGGCGGAGCGACGCGTTAGCGCTCATGCACACAAAACCGTGGTTTTGCCGAAGCTCATCCATTATGCCGCTATTCATCAATCCATTAATTCATCTCGCATGTATAATACGCGTCTAGCAAGTTATTTGATGTCTGGTGATGTTAAGCTCTGTCCCGCTCTTTAACGTCAGAGTTGCGTATTACGCATTCATGTCATGTGGTTTTCCAGAGGTACTTTATTATATGCACCTCTCTTGTTCGATTGGTATCTCACTAAAAAGAAGATAACACTGAAAATTAGGCTGTACGCAGCTGTACCTACGTGTGTTTCTGCCAATTCTATTATATCCCTAATATAGTAAAGAATCAGTAATGCCTTTTAACGTTGACTTTACGAATTTATTTCGTTTACAGACATGGATAGAGGATGCGTTGGCGACATGAAAACACTCGGCATCACAGAATCGTACGTTGTGAAACGCCAAGTGCTGCTCTCAGCGTCAGAAGCCGCCGAGATGATTCTCCGTGTGGACAACATTCTCAAGTCAGCGCCGCGTCGCCGCGGACCCGACCGTCGTCCTTGCTAGATATATAACTTACTGTCGAGGTCAGATCTTAACCATCTACATATCCAAATAATTACCTAAAACACTTCTCTATTCACGTCGTATTGTCCTCACTTATGCTGTACTTATACTTCAGTCATATTCGACGTTCCATGTTTGAAAACAAACTGTCAAAACCTAATCTAAACGTAACTTTTTTTCTGTTGATTTTTATACATATTTCTCAATTGTATGGGGATTTGTGTGTGTGGTCTTCAGTATAAATTTCTATCAACTTGGGTCAAAAAACCAACCATTAGGAAGCAATTTTTTATGAGTCTGTTCACAAACATGCCATGTCGAATTTGGCTGAAGTCGGTTAAGCGTAGCTGTATCAATATCGATGTGTTGAGATTGAGCACTAAATATAGCCTTACTATCGGAAACAGCATTTGTCTACTATAAAACTTGATTTAACATCTTTTGATCAATTGGTAGAGTAGGTACAGTATGTACACTAAACTGTTTTGATTGGAATACCGATAGTGACTGTAAAGTTCATATTGTGCCTATTTCACTTATCAGTGATTTTTCTTTTTCAAATATCTTGCATTTATAAATGCTTTCTGAAGTAAAAGTATTCACGTTTATTTATTTGGTACATTATGCTGAATGCAGTTTGGTTTATCTTGACATAACGCGCTTTAATTCCCCATAGCATATTTTATATCACGCTTATTTGTACAATAAGCTTCTATTTTAATTTCGTTCTGTTGTGAACCATCTTTAATTAAAAATATTAAAATATCTTGTCCTCTAGGTAAGCTAGACGAAAATATGTAAGAGCGCTAGTTTCATTTACAATTTTAGCTTTAGTTGTCGGCAGTGGTTGCCTTGAATGTATTAACAATTTAATATTTAATAAAAAACATAAAACACAACAAACTATACGCCATTTTTATTCATCAGACAACTATCTTTATAATTTTTTTTAATTCTCAAATAGGTCAAAACGATAACTATATTTTTTTACTGAAACTTTGAACTTCGTTATGACAAGATGTAGTTAAATAAAAGAATATCCTTTTACAGTTCGCCCGCAACTGAATAAGTACATAATTTTATCATAGAGTAGGTCTCTAATATCATAGGTAGATAGGAATCATACAGTGCGTAATGTATGTGTTATTTAAATATGTATTAGAAGACTGAACTTGCCACACTCAATAAATAGAGAGATAATAGATTATTAACTCGGTCTTGTGATAATCATCGTGTATAATCTTAGCCATTCTACTGTCAGCAATCATTTCCTGAATCCCTAGCAATTATTTAGCACTTCCTCTAACTAAAGTATCTTACATATTTATAGGAAACACTCGTGAGCCTATTGACGTTATAATCAACAATCTTGAACGAATTCATCATTTTGGGTAAAAACCGTGCAAAAAAGCCCACCTAACAATTTCAGCTAGCCGAGCCGTTCATTCTTGAAAATAGGGTCCAAATTAAATTTTCATGTTCGCGAAATGTCTAAAGGTTTCCATTCAATATAGGGCGGGTCCACACAATATACTGTTCAGTCAAGTATGCAAACGGGTAGTTACTATTTATCACGAATCTTACCTTTAATATTCGCCTGACGTTTCGACTGGATTGCACCAGCCGTGGTCGCAGGAAGACTCTTTTCAAATTAGGAAGATAAGGATGCCTAATACCAGTCCTTGATAGAGTCTTATCATATTGTCATGACAAGCAAACTTTGCGTCAACAGTCCGACATATAAATATTTTTTTCCTAAAAGGACTTTGTCTATCGTGAATCATCTGCATTTTTAGCAGACTTAAAGTAAGGAAGTTTCTCAATTCGACTGTAAGTAGGTATATAAATAATGGTTGTTCGCGGATAACTTCGTCGTTTATGAATCGATTTTGATGATTCTTTTTTTGTTGGAAAGAAGATATCCTAATGGGGGTCATAAAAAAGTTTTGACGATCTGATGAGCATCTTTGGATTTATGCACAGAAATTCACCTCGAGAGTGCAGAAAATTGATCTTTTCTTACGAAATTGAAGTTGATTTTATTAAAAACATTAATTTTGCCACTTGTCAACAAAAGCGACGCGAACATCTAAAAGCGACAGTCCAACTTAGATCAAAGAAGCAACTGCCCTATTTTGGCACATGTGAAACAATTGTCCCATTTACAATAAGTAGTAACTTCGATGTTGGCAAAGTGAAATTTTTGCCAAATTTTACAATATTGGAGAGCCAAGAATCTTTAATACCTACCTACATGACATGTGAATTACGATTCACAGGTGAAATAACTAGCTAGAATGTTACCTGCTATGCTAATGATGTAATCTGTTAAGATTATCTGTCATTCACTGTAGGTGTTTTGCAATAAGTAGGTATATTCGTCGGTGAAGTTCTAACAGTGCGGAAGTCGGTTTTTACATTTGATCGCCATTTGTTTTTGTCTTCCAAATCTTGTCTATCTTGCCAGGTTGTCTACGGTCACAGCTTTTACCTAATTTAAACCATAACGGAGGCCTACAGGCAGCCCTAAAACTCCGTCACCTAGAGTTAGTAGTTACTAGCTTATTTGAACGAGGTTGTCAACGTTACTAAATAGATTATTTAAATAAAAAATGAATACAAATTCGCGTAGAATTTTTCTAAAACAAGGGCCAAAGATATGAATTTAAACAAGTCCTATCTGGGAAAGGGTATACGTAAACTTGTTACAAACGGAACAAATTTTATATCTGGACGGGGACAGTAATAGAATTCTCCTCTTTTATTTGATTTACCCTGTTCGTACAATTTTATATCGGTGCAATACTCGACATTTTTGTAGAGAACCTACGGTGTGTAGGTACCTACTATAATCATTAGCCTCGTGCATCTATACTTTGTACACTGATGAATTTGTTATAATTAAATATAACTAGAACGTTGCAAATCAGTAAAATGTTACTCTACAAAACGGAGCTCGTCTCCGCGTTATCGCATCATGTGCGCGTTAATGCCGCGTTTTGTTTGGTCATAGCGAATAACCACCCAGACATGCTCACTTTAGCAGCAGTTCACGCATACCATACTACGTGAGTCGTGACAGATTACGAGCCCGTCGCTGTCATCATGTAGGTAATTATTTGTTGCCATTATTTCATCAATAATTAGGTAAGTATAATAATTTAGCAAAGTTTATGGAGAACGTAATTTTTTTTGTTTTACTTTAAGTCAATGTAAAGTGACGACTAAATATTTAGCAGCCATGCCACAATCTAAGCTCGAAGTCTCTACTGGAATTAGTAGAGACTTCTTTTATTGAATACCAGCGATAGTTTATAAGTTAAGTATATTTAATTTAAATCATAAGGGAAGCATCTAACAGAAAAGCCGTATTGCCGCATTCGCCGCATATCTGCGAATAGTTTCTGAACATGCGATAGTTGTTTATGGAAATGGCAATTCAAATATTGCTATAATTATGAGCCATTCCGTTTCCACAGAAGCTTGTAAAACTCGCGTATTGCCTACCACATGACCACATTTACAAGAAATCATAAACATTTCTCCCCATGTTTAACGTAGAAAATAGGATTTAATGATACCTTCATGAAAATATGTAGGTATGGTTTTTTATTTCTTATTTCCATTACCTAGTTGGATCAACCGATATTTTATTTTATATTCGTATCGTAAGTACCTTACCTTTACATAATCCCTACATCCTACTATCCTAAAATATACATTTTATTCAATCTTTATGCTTCCTTTTGGTGTAAAACGTTATACACGTGACTTTTTAATATCAAACGCTGTATGAAGTCGTTTATCGTCTATTAAGCTTTGCCACGGTATAGGTACCTAATTACAGTTCTTGTTCTTACTGATTCTATTTAGGGAAATCTGACACGATTAGGTACCTGTGCACATTGCTCGATCAAAGCTGTGAACTTTAACGCGCAAGGTGTTGCTAGGAACTAGCTACAGACACGGCAAACGACAGACATAAATATCACCTTGCGAGGCGAATCGGTGCGAGCGCGACTCAAACTGGCAGCTCGTTCATTTTTAACTCGCGCCCCGTTCCGTACTTCTTTCTACGTCGCTTTTGGAGACAATTTGGATAAATGGTACATCCGCCGTCGACTGAATAAATAATTCAGGCTGCCCCCGACTATTCGTGACAAGGAGAGGATTGTACAATAAAGTGGAATATTTAGAGAGTAGGTAATCACGTACGCAACATACCGGCAAAGTGGCTTACTGAGTCTTGCGCTTCTTTCCGTGATGTCATTTCTATTCGCGTCATAACATATTTCCAGGGAGGATATCGCCTCATATCCTCATTGTAATATCGAATTCATGGGTTTTTGTAAAACGTCGCAATTCTATAAGGGTAAAATTCACCTACGGTTGCGGTGAAAAGCGGTAGGTAAGCTTTTCTAAGTTTCAAAATATTTCCGCAATAATATTTTAACAGAACTATGGACAATTTAGATGTACATATTAGGTGCATCCAAGTTAGCAAAACAATCCCATCATCAACAATCCCATCTAAATTGAAGTTTCATCCATAAATCCCTACCTCAGGTGGTACCTAACCTACGTAATTACCCGACTCTGATCGCGGTGGAGTTACAAGTTTTGTCGGAATGGTTTCCTTTCTCGTTTATCTTTCTTAAACACTGGAATTGGCCGGGGATTCCGAGGATAATTACGTTGCCTATTTAGTTGGTAAATAAGGTCTTTAGTTGGTAAGCAGCACGTTATTTTTCTTTCGGTTTTGTGCTCATCTTTAATGAAGTGGCCTGAAAGGTTGGTTTGTTCGACGGTAATTGGGTTTGTGGTTTTAGGAGTAGGTGTAAGCCTATGCTCACCCGTCTATCTGAACAAGACCTTATTGAGTTAAGAGAGTAATGGGTGTCTAGAGTCTAGACACTTCGCGCTAGTTGGCTTTTTGTATAAGTTTAATTATGTGCTAGGTGAACAAAACAGTATTACATAAATCAAATCTATCTTTTATGACGTCGTCATTGAGGAAATGGGACTAAAATTTAAAGTGGAAATCACAATCTAACTTTCTGACTTCCCCTTATTTTCCTATAAGGTTCATGAATATCTAAAAGAAGGACATCGTGCTTGAATACTCTAGGTACTCGTTATACCGATTCGTTTTGCTACCTTATATTTCCTCAGTGAGTACCTACAAGAAGAACAGGAAGAAACCTACAGAATATTCAACTTTTCTTTGAGTTTAATTTTTTTGTGCATGTCTGCGTATGATTCTTCTTCTTCATGCCCTCAGTCGGATGAAAGCATGAAGAAGAAGAAGAATCTTAGTGATAGAATCGTAGACATAGTGATGTGGGGTCAACACATCATCAGATCATCATAAGATTATGGCACGACATGTATTCTTTTTCCATTTCCCTCCATCAGACCTTCCGTCCTTTCTTTCTGATGTCATCCCTTAGACTTCCACCCACCTTTTCTTCGGTTTACCTTTACACCTATTAATACATCCACATTATGAGTAACTGTTGAATACTGAGAGAGCATTGAACACACTAACATCGATACTGTGATAGTGCGGTAAGCTCTAATTGCCCCAGTTTGGGCTCGCACTAAAATAGAGATTTGCTGGATTAATTCCTGCTGATACCATGAATCCCCCTTAACGTACGGGTTGGCTAAACTAACTTGGAGTCGTACTTTGTTGTTGTACGGGATTTCCACAGGTACTTTCGTACTTTGAAATAGAAATTGTTATCGACTTTCAAACGTCTGATTTTGCCTATTTTATTCATTGAGATGTATTAAAGAGTCACAATCTAATAGCTGACAACACTCAAAAAATGTGCGTGCAAATTCCATGTTCTACAATGACATTTGACATTTGAATGTAGACGTTATGTCGTTTGTTTTAATGTTCAATGTCGCTTGTACGCAAAAAAAGAAAAACTCTGCGCACTACGTAGCGTGCGCCGAGTTTTGGCGTTTACATTTTATTTGTCTGATTGTGGCTCTATCAACGATTTTATTCCAAAAATGTTTCAAAGTTAAGAGGCCGTAGGTAGCAAATATGTGGTTTGAATCGTATTAGATCTCAAAATCCGTGAAAGATACCACCTTATAATGTTTGGAGAAATTAAACTTTGAACTTTTATCTTGCGTTGTGGTTTTTTAGAAACACGATTGGTAAAAGTTTTCTCGATCATATATTTTTTTGAAAAATACATGTTTTTCACACAGTTTGCTATTTATCTCAGGAACAGAACGCTATTTTTGTTGGTTTTATGTTTTGACAAATAGCCTAGAAGTATTCATTTAGTTCTGGTTTTTTAATTTTTCGATTACTTGTTTAATTAACTTGTAATTAAATAAAAACTGTTTTTTCGCTATAAATTATGTTGCGTGTCTATCGTTCTGCGCTTCTCACTCACGAGTAAAAACATTATTCGCTCTCCCGCTCATTCCTCGGCGTTATGGCACACACTATTCCCAGGTAAAAAAATATCTACCTTTTTAAGTTTCGATTATTTTATGCAAATCTTGTGAATCAAATCACTTTCAGAGGCTCTATGTAAACAACCCTTAGTTAAGTACCTACTTACACGTCCCTTAAGTGTCCCTAGCGCCTAAAATCTAAAATTCACGATTGACCCTGAATTAGAATTTCGCTCTCCACGGCTAATGGACTAAATCCATTTAATTAACATTGCTTATAAGGTCACGTAAATAGCCAATGTCTTAAATCTCAATAAAAGCGTTTGTTGAACTTGCTCCCTTGCGCAGAAAAATAAATTCCTAAGAAACATAGATAAAGGGAGGGAGGAAAGCTTGGTAAAGAATAAATGTTTGTAAGTACCTATGTCTTTCAGATACGTAACAAACATTTTCTTGCTCACCTCTTGGGGCCGATGCATATTTCATGACAAAGGTACGATGAATGATGATATTTCGGCGTTTGGACAGAGGGGCTGTACACTTATGGTGCGGCCTTTGCCTTCCTTTATTTTTGACAATATAAGTGAACGTGAAAAACTAATTGAAAGGTTTGTTCTTGACAACGTTTTCTTTAAAATAAACAACATTTTTATCGCCGAAAGAAAAGAGAATAGTAATAATTTTTAGGTAAGTACCTACTTATATAATTTTTTAATTATAATATTAATAACGTAATTTTTTTGTTTTTATTATGTTCTTAAGTATATGAAAATATTTTACACCTACCCGGTCTTAAAAAAAAAAGAAGAAAGTAGAGTTAGATAGATCCACACCGTGTGTCGACTTAGGTAGGTACCTACTTATCTTACAGATCCCAAGTCACTGAGCTAAGTAATATTGTTTTAGTTAGCGCGGCACCCTGGCAGCTAGTCTTGGCAGCCTCTCGCATGATGCATGTTAATGTCACGTGGAAGATTATTTCTTGGCACTAACATGTTAGTTCAACTTCAAACAATTGCTACTATTCATGGATCTTATACTCGTAAGTCCCAACTTACGATTGAAAGCAGTCTAGTTGAAAATATTGCATTATGCCGCTTTGCAACTTACTTTGTCTTCGAATACTTATATGATTTTGAGCCTCAAACGATGCTTTTTTCGGCGACTATAACATTATTTTGTTTGTAAGTACCTAGTTCTTTTCTGGTAAAGTTTTATCAAAACTTATTCATAACAAGCTTCCGCCCACGGCGCGGCTGTCCGTTCAGTAGTTTTTGCGTGAAAGAGTACTTATGATATGAACAAACATCCATCCATACAAGCTTTCGTGTGTAAAATATTAGGGATAAGATAGTGGGATTCCGATGTGCGCTTCCATCAAAACGGCTTGACCAATTACGATGTTTTTTGTAACTGAGTAGATAGATGTGGTTGTTTCTTAGCTGTAGCTGGATCCTTCCATGTTCTTAGCTTTGGTTTATTTCTTTGGTTGATTGTTATTGTATTTTTTTATTGATTTTCTCGGATTTCTCAAATATTATGCTAGGGTATATTTGAGAAAAACTACCCACCGGGTCATTTAGTTACCTACTATAATAGAACAACAATGTAAATTATAAGAACTAGATTTTCAATATAGTACAAATTCGTGTAAGTGCTGCACTACAGAAAAAGAAAACAATTCCATAAAGTTAGTCTCCGAGCGATTGAATTCACTAACTTTAAAGTGTGTTATCTCTTTCACGCGTAACTTTGCTGCCAAACGGAACTGACAGTTATATGTATTGACTGTGCAATACGTGTTATTTCTAGATACACACACACGTAGTGAGCCGTAAGAACAAGAGCAACTTTGTTAAGTGTTCGAAAGACATTGCTTTCTTTATAATTTAAAAGTTGTTGGTTTCGGTGGAACTTCATCTTTTTTTTGTGTATTACCAAACGGTCAATGGACACAGATACTTTGCTATAAGGACTACCTACTTTAAAAGCTCTTCTTCAAATTCTTCTAGACTATTTAGGTTTTTTTCTAAAGCAGAATGAGAAAAACGAAAAAACATTCCCCCACTTTCACCCTGCACCTATAAAGCTTTTCCTCAATTGCTCGAAGACAAAAGGTTATTTATATTTGACAAATATGGCGTGGGGAAATCAAAAGTTGTCTCATTTTCCCTATTCAAGAAAACTTTCTTTGGAAGACCGCACCGTCGGTAGCAATAAAGTATTTGCACAAAGGTTTTATGATCTGCATTAAGTTAATGGATGCGATCAGACATACGCTTTGACTAACTTCTATTAGTGATAGTGATATGAGTCAGACAGTCAGGTACAAGAATTATTGTTATGACTCTAATTCAGTCTATACTGGGTTTAGTTATCTATTTCAGTAAAAGTTTAATCGAACATGGATGATGATGTTTTTTTCCAACAATTACCTTTTTATTTTGATTTCAACAAACTGTTTTCTACTCTCTAAGAATGTTTGATTTCCATAACTCGATATAAAGTTTATATTTTTTCTCAAATTTTTAAAAGTCTGTGAGAGTATATAATTGTTTGTTCACCGTCTAGTTTTTCCCGGTAATATTGATCCTATTTACCATGAGCAGCTAGTGAACCACCCCAGCAATTAGAGATGAAAATGTCCGGTAACTCGGATAGCCGTTGCATTCGCTAGCCCTGGAGGGGAGCAGTCGGTTTTATTGGCGTCACAAATGAGTTGCTAATTCAATTTCACGGCTCGCAGGGCTGGCGAGACGGCCGGCGGGCGTGGTCAAGCCAGTAGGTACGCACTATGATCATCATACATGTCATCCTACTGATGGTTATACTCTTATGCCACACACTAACCTATATAATGTGTGGTGCCGGCATTATTGGTTAGATTCATCTTGAGGTACAAATGCAGTGTCATACGTATAATGATATTATTTTTTTATTTGAAAAGGCTTACTCCCAAAATAATCCTATAAAATTTGGTGAGGATCTTCGAAGCTATGCACACAAATGCACTTCGAGAGTGTAGAAAATTGAGAATTCTTACATAATTATAGAATACGTTGTTTTTTAAATTTTTAATTTTGCCACTTGTTACGTAGAAAGATTCTTCGCGTTTGAACTTTACTGAAAAGCAAAGGTATAAAATATACGAGTAACCAAACCATGAGTCTGATAATTTATTAGAGAAAAGTCTTATGAAAAGGTTCAGAAACAGAAATCATAGAATTAGCTGTGTGGTGTGGTTCAACCCTTGACTTGCTACCATTCGCTTCTGGCAAACAGGGGTCAATACGATTTCACATTATTGCCGACGCGATAAAATCGGAAGATCCGATTAAATAAGTTCGTTTGAGGAAGTAATCGTAGGTACCTACTATGATGTTGGATTACCTCAAAGCATCAAGACAAAAATGTTAATAGAAATATTATGTTACTTTTTAATACTTAAGCGTTTATTTCTATCGAGTCTGTTAAAAATCACCTCAGAAAACTGTCATCCGAGAAGGATATCGTATCGGATGTCGTGAACGGTTCCCACATTTCGTCTACCCTGGGTAACCCCTGACCGCGGTGGCCTGTCGTAATTTGCTCATTATAGTCAATTTACATGCACGGTTTACATTTAAATGTTGCTGAGGTAAAAGTGAATAATTTTCAACGGACTTCCGCCACGTTTCATTTTCTTTTATCTATCGATACATAACTGATGCATAGACAGCGGGAATTCGAACTTCGAATCTCCATATCTTTGCTTCGAAAGTCGAGGTACTTCTCTGTTAACTAATAAATTAATTATTGATTTAAATTCAAGTAGTGTAAATAAATATCCTTTGGGTACGGATCCCTAAAAGGAACCCTAAAAACACAACGCATATAATATAGGTCCCGTTAGTAGGAAAATATAATTCTTAATGTATCCTTACCATCACTGTTTGTAAAAAAACAAGGAAAATGTTCATACACAATAAGAGATAGGGCTGAGGATAGTGGCTGATGAATATTCATGAGGGTAGTCTTTCTGCCCGCAGCATAATTTTTACTGAAATACGGCGGCTGAAGTTAGTTTGTTACTGCGAGTTTTGAGCTGCAATATCTATAAACATGTACCTAGGAGGCTACACAACGTAGTTTTGGTTAACCCACCTGTAAAATAACTTTTTAGAGCTTGCATTTGTAGCCATAAAGTGTAAAGAAAATTTGAAAAGATATGGTAAGTGTTTATAATAACAATAACACTGTAACATTTTCTGTAATGATTATAAGATTTTTATGCGATATTATTTAACGAACGGATACGATTCGAAGGATGTACTGAAATTTAATATTAATAAACATAGTAAAGGCTGCATTGGCCGAGTGAAACGGTGATCTGCTTTAGATCCGAAGGTCCAAAAGATTTGGAATTCATGCTTGTTAGTTTTTGAAAATAATATGAGTTTTGCCATAAGCAGTAGATTAAAGGCTATGGAAAACATCGTGAGGTAATACATGGATTAGATTTCGGGTTTAAAAACATAACTACCTCCAGACCATGGTGGAAATCATCTTGCACATCTGTAGGAGCCCTTTATTTTCTTAGGCACTACCGCTTGGCACTACTAGCATCTGTCAAACAAGGTTTTTTTGTGAAAGGCACATAAGAACCTCCAGCTACATCGTCTAAGTAGAACCTTAACACCTTTCCTCAAGTTAAACAGTTTAATCCTTCTTTGAATTCTGTATATATAGTAGGTTTGTAGATTTATACTATGTGTAGGTATGTAAGGAATATTTCAGAGCAGTGGTGCGAGAATCCCCGCGGGCGTAGAGGTAACTTGCGAATTATAGCCACTTAGTTTAAGTGATGGTCCTAGGGGATGAAATTAACACTCACCTACGTATTTAGTGCATTACGGATTTCAAATCGAGTTATGATATGGCATGCAGTGCGTAACTGACGTCATGTGATAGTGCGTAACTAGTGCTACGAGATAATGTAGTGTTGTATGAAACTGGTGTTACGAGATGTAGTATAGTGTAATTTGTAGCGTTTGCTACGAGATAGCGTGAAATAGTGCGTAACTGGTACTATGAGATACTAAGTGTAGTGTATAATCGATGCTAAGTGCCTGTGTACAGTATTTTAATAGTACCTACTGGGATTATATCTCAGCATGTAGTACGTAACTGTTGCTACAAGGTATCTCAACTACTGCCACTGCGTAACTTATGCTACGAGATAGTGTAGAGTAGTGTGTAGCTGGTGCTACGAGATAGTTCAGAGTGTAGTACCTAACTGGTACCTACTTTGAGATACAGTTGTGTTGAGTGCTGCTAAGAGAAATTGTATAGTTTATTGTGAATTGTCACGAGATAGTTCTACTACTGGCATTGATGCTAAGATACAATGAAGTGCGTAACTGGTGCTACGAGATTGATAAGAGTACAGCGTGTAACTTAGTGCTATCAAATTGCAAATTATAGATTACTATTACCAAAGACGATTAATATCTAGAAGACAGACAAAGGCCATACACAAAATCGTAACCCTGATCCCGCAGTACCAGATAGCCTGGAAACTTTAAAACATCAATTTTATCCAAGAAATTTCAATACTTAGTAGTAGGTAGCAACAATATTCAATATCAAAAATTTTTAGGTAATTTTAACTAGAAAGTAATTGAAATTTCTTGGATAAAATTGATGTTTTAGAGTTTCCAGGCTATCTGGTACGGGTTACGATTTTGTGTATGGCCTTTGTCTGTCTTCTAGATATTAATCGTCTTTGCTATTACTTACTACTACTAACAGCTTTGCTGCTACGACATAGTTAAGTGCGTAGCTAGTGCTACAATAGTTAAGAGTGTAGCGCGTAGCTATCTCTACAAGATAAAGTGTAGTGCGTTACTAGTATTGAAAGATAGTCCATTTATAGCGCTTCACTACTACTAATAGCACAATGATGCTAGGAAATAATGATCGCGCAGCGAATAACCGATGCTGTAACATCAGTGTTATTAAAATTAATTAAAATTATTTGTAGATTCAAACAAGTCATGAATCTGCATAACAATACACTTTTTTGAATAAAAACTCTGTCTAAGTTTTCAGCTTTATTGATTTATTTTATCAGCACTAGATATTTCCCTGCACTCACGATAATTCATTCAACTTTAAGCAGGCCAATCAAGGTGTATAATTACAACAAAAAGCAAAGCTTAACTTCTTTACAGACGAAGTTAGAATAAATTAGCAACATTTGTAAAAAGCTACTAATGAGGTTTACATTAACTTGTAACTTTCAAATGTTCACTAGAATTTTACCTACTAACGATCCTTTGGTATGGTGTTTAGATTTATACAGACATTGTTGGCGTGGATTAAAAGTGTATAATGTAAAGTTTGATAATACAATTCAGTGACCCTATAAATACAAAAGATAATCATCAAAATCGGTTGTCGTTCAGGTGGAGAAGAATTTTGAACAGACAGTTTAGAGGCTTACAGGCGGCTTTAAAACACCAGCACGTGTATATTATACGTATGTTTATATTATGTTTGTATGAGCTGGTTCTGGTTCCTAAATATAAGACTAGTACGTTCGTAGTATTTAAGCCACTATTCATATTTACTCTCACCACGAGAGTACTAGAAAAACTTAGATCGATGAAGCAAATATTTGAAAGTGTCCACTCTCTCCTTTAGTTGTGATAGCATAGCTGAAAGGAACGCAAACGGAAGCATATAACAATATTAAATTAACAGCTCCGCTCTTTGATAAATCGATTACAGCAAGCTTTGTAGAGACGTAGAGCAGGATGTCTTAATTTGATCCAATTTATTGCTCAAAGTTGGCCTCCAAATGATAGCAACTTAAACTAATTTGTTGGCAAGTTCTTACAGCTATGATCTAGTTAGATTAGTGGTTACGATATGAAAGTATTTTGTCTAGTTTGTTTCTCTGTAGAGTAAGAATTGTTATTGTATTCTATGCCAAATTGATTTTCTTCATCTTACAAACTTAGCATAAATATTATAGGGAATGTAAAAGTCACCATACAAACTTTTAGCTTTAGGCTACTAGGACGAACACGTGAAAGAAGTCGCGGGCGGAAAAAAATAGGATAGGTACTACTGACGAATTTCACTAAACGTAAAAGTTATAATGTACCTACCTACGCCGTCTTATTTTAAGTATATCAGCTGTGATACGTATTTACATTGAATTATCAATCATATGTGATTTGTTGAGTTGAAAGAAAAATACGAGGCATTTTTACGCATTCCGGACACTTTGATACAGCAAGTAAATAATTCTGACACATACAATGCCAACATTATTTACTTGCTGTACCCAGTCCAAAGCACATTCCTATTTCTAGAAACGTTAGGAGAAGAAAAGAACTACTTACAAAATGTTTTAATCCACAGTCCTAAAAAATTATAAAGAGGCGAGGGCAAACAGTTTCTGTGAGGAATGTCGCGGGCCGGGTTAATGTTGCGTATGAAGTTATGTTCCGGCAACTGCATGCAATTTGCTCTTCCTACTTCGCTTCTACGGATTTATTAAGCTTCAGAACTGCTGCAGCTTAATAAGAATTGTGTAAATTGGCTCCTCTCATACGTGGACCCCAAAAAAGTAAATCTGCGTAAAATAATCCTGAAGTTATACGGCGACCAATAATCGACAATGTTAAATTGTAATTAGATTTGCTACTCGCACGTAGTAAATGTAATTTTTTTTTTATTAAATTACGGTTTAATTGCTTATATTTTGTGTTACTTATGTTTTATAAAAATTATAAGCTAGAATTACCTACCTGCTCCTACACTTTTTTCGGGCTTTAAACTAATTCGGATACCACCAAGTAAAAGAGACAGACATAAAATAAATAATGTAGAAACATTCATTTCCTAAATCAGACCAATAAAAATAATTGTACGCTTCATACTAAATGTTTGAGATACACGTAAGACAATAGAGATTTCCTCATTAACCACCTCGTACACCGCGGTTGTATTGTAAGATGGTTTCTATTAAGTGCGTATCACTTAATAGTAAACCATCTAATGGTTTAATCCCTGTATCTGTACGTCTACTTAGAGATACTTATTTTGTTTACTGCTCTCAAGATCTCTAGGCAGGTGGAGAATTTCTCACAAAGCAATTAACGCAAGTTGAAGGGCTGCCTTGAACCTCAAAAAGAGGCAAAGAACACCTTGGAATGTTTTCTGAAATAACATGTTCTTCGACAGATGTAGAAAGGACTAAGGATATAACCTGTTTTGCAATTATTATTATATTTACTTGCATACATAATAACGATAAAGGTTTACCCGGGTGTAGGTAACTTTGTACACTCTAATAATTAAACTTTGTAGGTACTGGTTCTATTTTTACTCAAAGTGTCGGTAAAAAACAAAGCGTAATTTCTGCATGGAAAATGTCGTTCCCTGAGCTACTATACAGCAATATTATTCACTTATTTCTGTATTATTATACATTTTCATTCCTTTAATTTCATAACCCAGAATACATTCACATTAAAAATTACAGGTTTGATACGCAGGCAGGTAATAAATCAGAGATTCATTGAACATTATACAGATTATAATATCCATTTTGGATTGTGTAATGCCGCCCCGGGACGCATAAAGTGAAATATTTATAGCAGATATGACAATATTTTAGAAGAAATAGCTTTATTTTTAAAATGAGCGTTGTCATAAATCGCACGCGAGTGCAATAACGTGGCGCCGAAGATGTGACCGGAATGCCGAAACATCCATCGCATTAAAACGTCCATTTTGCATATTGTGAAATATTTTTAAAGAGTTTTTTGCAACATTCATACCTACATAAAAAAATAAAAGGTGAGTTTACCATTAGGACAAAATTATACTGTAGAAGCTGAGGATTTATTTGGTTGGTAAACAGCTCTTATACATTAGGAGAGTCCCTTTAAAATCACCCTTTACGTTATAAGTAGGTATCTAAATGACTTGCACTGTCATCATTTGGTAGAACATTGAGCAGTGAACCTAAATAAGTTGGTACCCATTTAATTGCGTCGTTACAACTCAATAATTCAAGTGCGTCTGAGTCGTGCCATTCTAATATCCTCTGGGGGTAAAGGCCATTACTGTAAAAGAATTGCAGACAAGGTGATTGTGTAAAATTCGCTTGTAAAAAGAACGGATTTGTATTAAGGCAGATTTATGTTCTAATTAGTCGCGCTGCGAAAGCGGCAGATCCGTGTAAAACGAATTTATGAGACCACGTCTTTGTTTGCACAAAATGTTCTAACTACGAGTATACCTATACTCGTATGTATGATTTTCATAAATTTTTTTGCTTTGATTATATTAATCGCGTTTTTTTTTTATTACCCTATCATGTCCCACTGCTGGGCAAAGGTCTCCCCTTTCAACTTCCACTCTTGCTAATAATTTTATTTTATCAAAATATTTTTAACTAGTGCTTGTAAGCTATTACATAATCTAATAAACATTTAAATTCATCTACAAATAGTGCAAGATACTTATAGATACATACACTTGAAAAACTTAACCTTCCTTCTGAGCAGTAGGTGCAGGTACCTATTAGCTTCATGTTAATAAAAAATAATAAGTTCATTCATGTAAATCCCGACCCGTTTTGGAAGCTGACTGTACATTAGTTATCAGAAGGATGCGTTTGATTCCATTGGCGCAATACCACCAAACTGACTAACTAACAAAACAAACGCGCACGACCAACCATTATCAATTCACAGTCGGTGGCCAACAACAAAAGGTTCGCCTGTGTTTCACTCTCGTCTCACAACGTCATAACAAAGCATTCTCTACTCAAAAAGTTGTTTTGCCTCTATTTTGTTAGCGGAGAAAACAAATGAAAAGATTTCGGACGGATGTGTTTCTGTTTTTAGTGGGTAGTCCGAGGTCACGTTGCCGAGCTCATTATTTCTTGTCCGGTTGCCCTAGACTACTTTACTTTGATGATATTCCACCAACCAAGTTCCTAATAAATAAACAAAAAAGCGATGTAAAAAAATCTTATAACACTGTAACTCAATCAGATTTTTATTTGCAGAAAATTAAGAATATTTAAATGAGATTCTAGTTAACATTTGTAAATAGATATATATATTATAATGTAACTTTGGAAACAGTTGTTGAAACCCATTGAGCTTAGAGCTTTAAGTACCTACGTTACAAAGAGATATGATTTAAAGCACAACGCGGATTTTGAATACTGGCTTTAAACCGATAGGCAATCGATGTTGAAGGGACTGTGTGAATCGATCCGCTGCTTGCAAACTACGTAGTTACCTTGGCACTTAATCAAAAAGCAGTGTCTCTAGTTCAATGGGCTACATTTTCAGTAACAAACGAATACCATACAAGTGTAAAATAATTTCAGTGTTCAAACAAATGCTCGCTCTCGGTACACCAATGGAAACCTGTTTTGAAGTTAAATTACCAAAGTTTGACAAGCGGTTCTCTAGTTACGCTGCCAATAATTGTGCATCGCTCCAAAGACCACCATTTGAATATTTCAAATTCTAGTGTAGCGAGTAGGCGCGTACTTTCGATTCAGTTATCAAAATACAATGTTTCTTTGAACTTTTATATGTGTACAGTTACTACGGTTGATAAAACCATGTAAATTAATGTGAGTCATACATTATTTATTGAGGGCATATAATGCTTCGGTCGTAGGTATGTGTTTTATTTTATTCCTGACGTTTGATTCAATAACCCATTACCGACCCAGCCCGCGATGCGAGTCCAAACCAATGTGAGTCATGGGCACAGAAAGTGTTAAACCGAGCTATGTTTGATTGCAGCTAAAAAATAATATAAAATACTGTAAACTTTTATTGAATCCAATCACCTACAGAGAGTTCCGTACGACACAGGTGCACATGCTACGTCCGTCTAATGAAATACTTTCCCTTGACACTCCCGGCTCTTCAAATTGATACAGAAGATTATCTCTCGTCCCGGTGAATTTGCCCTGGCTTTATACTTTTCATTAAATTGAACAGACGTCGCGGGCCCGCAAATCGCCTTACTCTTTAATTCGACGGCTTTTCGCGTTTGGGACTCGTCGCTAAATATCGTCGCGAACATGTCGCTGGCTGGCTTAACTAAGAGGGGAAAGATGATAGTATAGGTGGTTCTTTTTAAATAATTACCTATGTACTGTACACTGGTAGCTACTTTTAGGCGATTAAGAATGCATGTTATTTAGCATAACTTTATAAACTTTACCTACATACTTGCTTGGTTTGTGTAATTGAGTTTTGAACTGATTTGTATGTTCTTTACAAAATTACAAATATACTACTTCTTAATAAAACGAGCAGGGTTACCGTTGAAAATTTGTTGTTTATGTCTACATAGTAAACTGATAGCATCCAACTCTCGTTTTCATTAGAATCGGCCGAAGCAAGTCTGGGCCTGGCTCTAGTAGTAGACAACTCTAGTCCGTCACTCGCGCTCTGTAGTATTGGTTTCCCTCTGCTCGACCCACACGATATTAATTCTGAGCTGTTCTGGGCCACAGGCTTATAAGATTAGAATAATTTTGTCGTTCCAACGACTCCCTCGCACAACCAGCAGTTTAATTAAAACTAACAGTTGTCTCACACAGTCTTATCCGGCAATTTGCGAGGTATTACAGGCCGAAGTTCGTCCACAAATTATCTCGACTCCATTCAACAGAGCGGTTATGTTAATGCGCACCAGATTTAGAAGAATGTTTTTGTTATTGGGTCGGCTGCGGTGGATTACCGCATTATTTACAGGTAATAGTACCTTTGTGAATCTCTTTTGATCCCCAAATCGTTAGCTCAAGTCCTGTAGCGGTCTTAAAGTAAGTGTTGTCCCAAAGGATCAAAAAGCTTATGTGATATCTAGGACAGCAACTAAGTATTCGGTTCGATCTCGGGTAATTATGATAAAACTGCTCAATTAACATTTGACTGCACCATGATGATGAACACATTAAACTACGCTATTTAATTTCGAATAAGTATTAATGAAGCCGTCATTGTTGTACAACTATTCGCCCGCGCGGAGAGAGATCATTAAACCCGCGTAAATGAGCTTTTTATGGGCATCATAACACTCACAGATGCTGCGAACTATTGAATTACTTATACCGTTTATTAGAGTCGCTTTATGTTCTACTTTAAGTTTTTAGCAATCATGGAACAAGCACAAGAGCTTTTCGTAATAGCTTTTATATAGTGGGTGTTACTGGTGCTCTATTGTTTTTGTTCTCCATTTTTATTTGTTACAATGCAACAACTTTTCCAATACCACTGGAACATTCGAACTTATAACAAAGACTTTTTGTTACCAGCTTATTTACTTCAGCTTGATCTATCAAGGCTTTGCGAGTTTTACGACAAAAATAGGCTAAGCCAGCATAAATAAAAATAAAGTGCTCCCTATATGTCCGAATAAAATCCTATTGTCTTCATGCATATAAAATTCAGTCGCACCCGGTGTGTGTATTATGTGTCGCGAATGTAAGGGCATGAATCTCAAGGAGGCTGATTCGGGAATAGCCCCCTTCTATCTACCCTTTATCTTTACTACGAGAATAAAGGAAAAAGCACCAATCTTTCCTGTAATATCTTATGCGTATGAGTGCTTATGAAATATGAATTCTATCTTGGAAAACATATTATTTCGTTATTACTGAATATATCGCTACACGTTTGGGGGTAATAAAACCGTTTTTGCTTAATAAGCTGTGAAGGGATCGCTGCCATCTTTAAATTGGATATCAGTAATTTTGCAAATGGTATGAATATAACAGAGATTACCTATATACTTACGAGTAAATTGCAATCTTTTTGAAAATTTGTAATACTTTAAAGTTTATTGCCAGTTCTTGGTGTTATTACCTCCAAGTTTATTTATTTTTCATGGATTCTTAAAAATAAAAATTTTTCATGTTGGTTGAAGCGTTATTGCAAAGTTTCATGTCACGCTGTGTCCCTCGGTTGGTTTGTAACTGGCCCGTGACGGCGCCGGGGCGTCCAACACAGAATACTAATGTTGAAGGAAAACAGGCCTTATTACAAACTTCGTAAAATTGATTTGATGATTGATTTACAAAAAATAGAAATGAAGAGTACCTACGTGTTTGGAATGCTTGTTTATGATGAAAAGCCGTTTAGTTTTATATCATTTGACCTCATTGTTTAATAAGTGAATAGCATGCTTTATCTTAAGGTGTCTGTGTGCGTCAAACTAGCGCTGTAATAGTTTTATTTTATATTACAGTTGTATTATATGTAGATATAGTTTAGGAGCAGTAGCAAAGTTGCACTTGGTGGCCACTAAACTCTGTTTTCGCTACTTTTCCTAAACCATACAAAATAAAACTATTACAGAGGTATTAAAAAAAGCTTATGATAGGTTTCACAAACGGAACATTCAGTTTTTTTAAATTTCTTTGTTCAACGTAATTATAAAATAAAATAGGCGGCGGTGCTAGTTTGACGCATACAACCACACTCAATTAAAATAGACTTGAAAAATAAAAAATATTTCTTCATCGCGAAATTGACCAAGACGCCAATGGCGCCTTACAATTTTCGAAAGTGACAGATGACAAGAAAATTTGTCAATCAAGAATTATAATGTGATTGCTAATATAAAATTTAACTTAAAAATAAAGTTTATTTGCCTTTAACTAAAATAAACTGGGGTCCTATTAGACATACCTAGTATTTATAAAATTGAAGCCTGAAACACTGTTTCATTTCTCAGAATTACCCCAATAATACCTATTGAGAGCGTACCTACGACACAATGTAACTAATATTTCTCTTGTTAGCTCGTAAACTGTGCAAGTTATTTATTTAAGTAGTGGCTTGATTAAAAAACTTTTAGGGTTAGCTAGGATTGAATTGCTACATTTTAAATAAATCAAGTAACACAATTTATATCAATCATATCAACTTTATGTTAACTAAAAAGCTTTCAAAAACCTTTTCAATGCCAAAAACCTAAAAGCCAGTTCTACTCGCACGCGTTTTATTTCGTAGTAAAAATTTGTGGGAGCACGATGGTGATCCTCGGCAATCTGTCCCGAACAATAAGTCGGTCTCTAACAAAAGCCGGCCATTTGAACAAGTCGGAAACTTTTGTAAGTTTAGCTCTTTCTCTACGGGGTCTTGGCAGCGGCCGCGGTGCTCACAATAGGGGAAATAATCGTTAGGGCTAGTCATAAGAAAAGGCATTACAAAAACAACGACGCACTTCAAACCCGTATTGCTCTGCGTTTTGTCAGTGCCAACTTCTTAATTTTGAGAGTTGATGGCTATGGCGGCGTTACGGACATAAAGACGACGCGTCTACCTTCAGAGATATATTCAATTTCAGAGCCTAATGGCTCTTGAAATTAACAGAACGCTCATCACATTTTATTATGTGGTGTGAACGTTAAACTTTTTATATTAAATCGTTTACTTTAACGTTGAAAAATACTGATTAGGTGCCTACTTCATTTCTCTTGCTTATTCTTCATAAAATATTAAGAACAAAGTACAAGCATGTATAAAAGCAGTCGTAAATGCTTTTACGAGTATGTTAGTTCTTAGTATAGTTGAGTATGCAAGACGATGTGGGATGATGGCAGACATAACGAAGGAACGCGATCCGGCATCGCTTCCGGCGTCCGTCACTCGGGAACGACTTCCGTCGCGGCGCCAACAGTCTCTCACTTACAATCACTTAGCTCTCGAACACCCGATCTCGTGTAAACACCTTATAAACCTGTGTCTCGGCGACGCTTTACATTTACGTATTCATGAAGGTACTCGAGTCTGTTTTTCGATAAGGTCGTCAATATGAGCACTTGAGTAGGCTATAAATACGCTGACGAACGAATTATTCATTGTTTACACTTTGGAAGGGATTAATAGCTTGAGACATAAAATGTTCAATAATAAACACATCGATTTTTGTTGAATACAAATATGTATAAACAAAGGCAAAACCTTTGTGCATAAAACAAATTGAGCCATAAATCAGCATCCATTTGAAGATCTCAGTTTATTTTCATACGTTGGTTTAATTTCCGTTTTGGCATTGTTTTCAGAGGGAAATTCGATTGGAATAGGAGCGTCGATACGGGCCTATAGTAATTTCCTTTATATTAAATTCAATTCTTTGAAGGATGCATGTGGATTGTGGACCCCTTATGTCCTAAATAGGAACCAATTCAATTGGAAAGGGAATTAGAATATGAAATTTTTTGTTCATTCTTTTGAGCAATAAAATTATCGTAGCGAAGTGCTACGGCGTAGCACGTACAGTAAAATGTTGAACATTATTAGAAATAAAACGCCAGAAATTGCTTAAAGTTTCTTTGTGCTAATTAAGTTAATTTTTTTTGTTATAATCTTATAAAAATGTAGTTTCATAAATGCATAATATCGATAGACTTTCAAAGATAACGATGAATTAGTAAAGAATTAATGTTGACATTAGTAGCAATTGCTACTGATGAATTATAGAAAAAAAAAGTTGATAAAAGTTTGCTTTGTAATGAGTTAATGAGATTTTTTACCAGTGTTCTGTTGTAAGTGATGTCTAAATCGGTGAGTGCGTGCGTCGCGCGCTCAGTGTCGCGCGGCACGCGACATCGCCTGTCGCACTATCGACTTACACCCTGTTAAATCTGGCCCAATATTTGTACAGCCTATTCATTACCATCACGCCGCTTTATTTTATTGTTTTTTCTTGTATAAACTTGCCTAATTCAAGCAATTATACAAAATTTGTTCATTCAGAATTTATTGCCTATGAATGTTCCGTGATTTAAATTATTAGCCTAGATTTACAAATAACATGACGTTTTAAACGAAATTACAAAGTAAATTCCTTTTCCTTTAAAATACAAGTTACAAAACCCAGACGGTACAGAAAGGCAAAGAATTCTTGTAGTTTCGGCACTCGATCCGGAAACCTGTCAATGGTGAAAGGCAGTGAAAGAAAATCTAATTTGGATTTGAAGGATTACACTGAGACTTGTTTCGGCCTAGTGTTGCTGCTCCTTGAGCTCAAATTGGATGTGAAGCGAGAAGGTTTCGCGTACACGGCCTGTAATACAAAATCCAGGGTTTAAATTCTGATATTCTAGACAAAGATTTCTGAAACTTGAGACTTTGCTCTCGTATATTTTCGTTGTTTAAATTGGCTGTGCGAATAATGGTCTCCCTTCATGTTTTAGTTATGAGTACGTAATTTCTTACTGAATGAAAAATGGATCGACTTAAAATAATTGTCTTGTCAAAATGTTACCGTAGACTTGTCTATAAACATGCACAAAGGTATGTCATAAAAGTGTTGAAATATTAGTTTTAAAAATATCATCGTGAAAAGGCGATAAAATCTAATATCGGTTCGGAAAAATGCAATTATTCACGTGTGGTGTCAACGTCATAACCTGCGTTAATTAACGACGTGACGCGGGCTAACTGAAACTACGAGTCACTCTCATTGTCTATCTTTTTGACCCTGCACGATCACAGACGGATTACATAGCGCGTGACTGGTTAATATTTAGCCTATTTCAAATAATAAAATAGAAAAAAAGACATTTGTATAGGGTATTCTATGAGTTATATATTTCGATATCAAAGTCCCTTTTTGTTACAGGGTTTAGTTGTTACCTATGTTACGGTGTTATGTGGTTTTTATTTGTAATAAAACAGAGCTTTTTGCTCTGTCTACTTAAACTAAATAACGATTTCGGTTCAATTGAAAGTAGTATTGTTGTATGAACTTTTGATCTGTGGTAAAGAATCAATAATGTAGGTAACACTAAATCTTCAAAGTAGAGAGACACAAAAGCGGAAACATTTTTCAAAAGCTCAGAGTTCAGCTAACCGAAACATAACCGAACCATAAAGAGCCTTTCCCGCACAAATATGATTTTATCTCTTTGGTTTGAGTTAAATCTATCGGCGATATGAGTAACGCGCGCCAAGAGCCAGAGTTCGAGCAGTTAGCTGCATATTTCATACTAGCTCGACTTCTTTTATTTCTGTCTGCTGGCTGACACATAGGTTTGTGTCTCTTGGCCTTTTTCACTAAAGTATGGTTATTTAGGCTAAGTGAAGCGTAACAGAATAGCGGTTTCTGTTTCCTTTGTCTGTATTCAAGGCTCTATTCAGTTTTAAGAGTACTTCTTTTTTTTTTTATTTAAATTAACAAGTTACCATAAAACATTTCGAAGACGCCTAATAAACCGCATAAGGTTTGTCTTAGACGCTAACTTGAACTTCAGGTTCAAGATTTGTTAATATTGTTCAACTACACAGGGGAGTACTTAGTGTGATTTTATTTTAAAATTTTACCCAAAAAACCTAATAACTGATCATTGCCAGACTAATTTAATTGCTAACTTGCACATAAATATCAAATACCCCACTGCGCGGTAAAACTAACCATTAGATTTATATTTGTTTTCTTCTCCCACCGGTTTCGAATCAAATAAAAAAATACTGAAAGTATTTTTTACACACAGGAACATTCTATAATTTTTTCATTTCCTACAGTATCTCTATCTCATTAAATCCTTATCTCATAAATACCAATCAGATCAGACAGAGTTATCAAACAGAATAAGTGGATATATTTGCAGCTCAGCAAAAGTCGCGTTTCATTTTCTCTCGTAGCATATTGTACTGCCAGCGAGATGACGAGGGGAGCAAAGATTGAATTAAGCTATCGACAGGAAGACTGTTTTTAGTTAGAAAGCAGGGGTGTGTCTGTTCGCGCTTTAACGGCACTTGTGTGAGTCTAAAATTATTATTTATTATTATAAGGTAAGTAATGAGTTTGTATGTTAAGCTATGGTATTTGGTTCTTCTAAAATTGTTTTGTAAGAACTAGTTAGAAATCAAATTATCTAGGGTCTCTCACTCTCCCGTTACAAATTTTTATTTTTGTTTAAAATTATAAAGTACCTTAGGTAGGTACTTACTGGAAATCTCTCAAAAGTAAAGGGGTTTGAAAGATGGACATACTTAAGGACACCAATGAAGTGATCCTCTGAAGGTTTCATTTTGCCATTACGGAATCCTAAAAGTTCTCACTTTTGAATCTATAGGGAAACTGGTAGCCATATTGGGTACCTGCTTTCTTAATAAATGCAAGAGAAAGGCTTTCCTTATTTATGGCAGAAAGAATACTGACCTTATCTGCTAACTATTAATTCCGACAATAATTAAAGCTGGCCACCTCGTTTATTTCTGCCGACGTTTCGCTTACCTATTTCTGCTTTCAGTTTTGCAGAAATCGTGAGAAATACCAGCAACATTTTGTTATATTATTTAGTCAGAAATAAATTAAACAAGCGCTTAATAATGCCCTGACATTGTTTATATTGATATTTTAATAATGGTTTTTGTTTCGTTTAAATTGTTTGCAACGTAAAACGGATATTAGTGTTATTTATTAATTGTCAAGAATACTCGTAGAGTAAAATAATTGTAAAAAAATTAAGTCCATTAACGTTCACTAACGTTCTTCATTTTCGAAAATCATTTCAAGGTGATTTATAACAATGCCAGAAGACAGTCAGAAGAAAGTGAGGATGTAGTGCCTGAAAATGTATTAGGCTACGAAGATCTACACTATGCTCTCGATTTATTTATCTAGTCTAGATTGATTTATATTGTATTTAAATTTACAAGACTTAATACACCTACAAATATGTCCTTACATACTTTTACCTACTTGGCCTTTATAATAAACTAGCTGTGCCCCGCGGTGTTACCCGCGGTGAATACCTAAGTTAATAAATTTTTTAACGACTTCAAAAAAGGAGGAGGTTTTCAATTCGTCGACTGGGTGAACCGTTTTTGATGATTATTTTTATGATCTGTTGAGAATCGTCAGAGATATAAATAAAAATGCACCTCGAGAGTGAAAAAATTACTCTCTTCTTACGTAAGTAATTGAAAAAGTTTTCATAATTTTTTTTATTTTGCTCAGAGAAGACCAATGCGTCATTGTGTTACTTGATTTTGGTGCTCATAGAAAAGGATGACTGCTGGTGGGTTACTATTCTATGGTCTTACACAGTTAGAAGCTACCATGCGAGCGAAGCGAGCTTCGAACCAAGCGAGCGCAGCGAGCCGAAATTTTTAAGACAAATTCGTCATGTGACACTTGATTCTGCTTAAGGTGCTCATAGAAAAGGCTGACTGTTGGTCGGTCCCTATTCTATAGTCTGACATAGATCAATTTTCCAGCAAAATATTCAAGAAGCTACCGTGCGAGCGAAGCGAGCCGAAATTTTGAAAAACAAATGCGTCCTGACGTGACACTTGATTTTGCTTATGGGGCTTAGGTATAGAAAAGGCTGACTGTTGGTCGGTTCCTATTCTATGGTCTGACATAGTTCAATTTGCTAGCAAAATATTCAAGAAGCTACCGTGCGATCGAAGCGAGCTTTGAACCAAGCGAGCATAGTAAGCTTCGAACTTAGCGAGCGTAGCGAGCCTTTTATACTCGCAAAGCGAGCCGAATTTTTAAAGAAAAATGCGTCATGTGACACTTGATTTTGCTTATAGTACTCATAGAAAAGGCTGACTGATGGTCTGTTCCTATTCTATGACCTGACATAGTTCAATTTGCTTGCAAAAGATTAAAAAAGCTACATGCGAGCAAAGCAAGCGTAGCGAGGATTTTAGACTCGAAGCGAGCCGAAACTGTGGGAAAATATAATAAAATAGCGATGACGAGGTGCTTTGAAGACCGAATTTTAATTGAAGACACAAATATAAACTTTGTCCTAATGGTTTATGTTGAGCCAGAAATATTTTTATCGGGGATTTATATACGTAGGTACGGTACATAAGTCCCAATTCCGTGAGATTATGGGGACAAAAATAAAACCAATAAATATTTGAAATTCGTTAAGTTTGAGTTTGAAGAAGCATAATTTAAGTATTTTGATAATCTCACGGGAACAATACGCTTTTAAGGGATTGAAAGTAGCCTATGACATGTGTTAATCCAGGATATCAACTGTTACTGTCCTGGTACCAAATTTCATTCAAATCCGTCTAGCCGTTTGAGCGTGAAGGAGTTATAACTTTGCTTGTGCTGCCATCTATTAACATTATTTTGACTAAAAGTTACGTTTTCACGGCCAAACTATTTTGATGAATAATTTGGTTTATAATCCCACGGAACCATTCCTTTTTAATTTGTTAATCCAGGAAATAAACAATCCTGCTACTAAATTTAATTCAAATTCCAGCCGTTAGAGCGTGAGGGAATAATAACTTTGCCTGTGCTGCCATCTATTGAAATTATTTTGTTACTTTTTCAGTTAGTACTTTTTCACGGCCAAACTATTTTGTATTAACTATTTTAATGAATTTGATTAATAATCCCACGGAGTCAATGCACTTTTCAGGAATTTTAAGTAGCGTATTTTTTAATTCTGTGTATTAGCAATCCTGCTTTCAAATCCGTCCAGCCGTTTAGCGTGAAGGAGTTATAACTTCGCTTGTGCTGCCATCTATTAACATTATTTTGACTAACAGTTACATTTTCACGGCCAAACTATTTTGATGAATAATTTGGTTTACAATCCCACGGAACCATTCCTTTTTTGGGAATTTTAGGTAGCCTATTTGTTAATCCAGGAAATAAACAATCCTGCTATCAAATTTAATTCTAATTCATCCAGCCGTTTTAGCGTGAAGGAATAATAACTTTGCCTGTGCTGCCATCTATTGAAATTATTTTGTAACTTTTTCATGGCCAAACTATTTAGTATAAACTATTTTAATGAATTTGATTAATAATCCCACGGAATCAATGCACTGTTTAGGAATTTTAAGTCGCGCATATTTTAATCCAGGGTATAAGCAATCCTGCTACCAAATTTCATTCAAATCCGTCCACCCGTGCGAGCGTGAAGGAGTTAAATTTTTGCCTGTGCTGCCATCTATGAAGTTATTTTGTCTGACAGCTACCTTTTGCACTGCCAAACTACCGAAACTATTTTGATGAATAATTTGGTTAATAATCCCACGGGAACACTGCACTTTTCAGGAATTTAAAGTAGCCTATTTGTTATTCCAGGGTATAAGCAATTCTGGTACCAAATTTCATTCAAATCCGTTCAGCCGTTTGAGCGTGAAAGAGTAACAAACACACTTACATACTTACACACACACAAACTTTCACCTTTATAATATTAGTGGGATTTACATAATGAATTTTTTTAAACAATTATTTGCGTCTTGACAATCGCAGTCGGATAAAAAAACAAATGCATCAAGATAAAGACGCCGCAGACTTTTTAGCCACTTTTCCGCGTAAAATCCGACCCCAATTATCGCTAATGGAAAATTAATGGGGTCGGTAATTTGTGAAATGTCATACCCTATAAATATCATACTCGCGACATTTTATGTAGATATCTTTTTATCTCTTCATAAAAGTTATCTTTTCAAACATTATAGCGCTTTATTATTTTTAAAGACTTATCAAATTAGTTCATAGCAATGGTCCCAACACCTACCTACATCATAATTATTTTGGATCTGTTAATAATTTATTATAATAATTTAAATCTGTGCTAAGACTTGTGCTAACGCTACAACGTAGTAGGGCACTACCACTGGATAAAAAAAAGTAGTACAAGAAAGAGGCTTCATGTAAATGGTACTTATGTCTTGCTGGAAGGCTAATGCTCAAGGATCAATGTTCAATAACGCTTTTATAAAGTAAAAAAATATATAGTTAATCAAAAGTTAAATATCAGCAGATTAATAACTATTAGTAGTAGGATGTGTCTGCACGCATCATTAAACTTGCTACCGGTTTTCTTGCAGTATTTTCCAACTTTCACTCGCCCCCGTTTCATCTGCTGAAATAAATAACTTCCTGATGATTTAGTTTTATTGTTACTTAACTTCGAAATCGATTCTAATCTTCGCAATTCCGTTCTAATAATTAAATAAGCTTATAATTTTTTTTCGTAATTTTAAAGCGGATAGGATTATTTTGCTTTGTCTATTGTTTGCTGATACGAGTAAGTATAAGTATAGATTTCGAACGGTCTCGTATTCGTATGAATATGAGAGACCGAGTTAAGGGTAGTCAAAGACATTAAATGAATATTCAAAGCAGTAACTACGAAGTCGGAACAGGTACCTAAATTGTTTTTAGCATTTCATGTTGTTGGATCATTCTGTATGCCAACAATTAATATTTAGTCAATGTACACACTATTTTGTGACAGATCGTAGTTTTAAGGATTTCACGGACAGACGTTATAATGTGTTAGCTTCTTCTATTCTTCTTAATTAATAATTAATTAACAGCAACTGTGAGATAAAAAAATATACATTTATTTACAGAAACTAAACTGCTACATACCTAGTTACATAACTGTACAAAATACAATTAGAACCAGTTGAGCGGATTGTTACAAACGATAGCTCAACTGAAATAGAAAAGGTAAAAAGAATAATAATAGTAAAAGATTGGAAGCTATTTTGTGATATGATGCACTCGTCTGGCGATGTGACCTGCTCCCAGAATAATACTTTTAAAATAAAAATCATACATTATTTCTCAATGTCTAGCATAGAGATGGAAATATAAAATTATAACAAAATAAGTGTTTCTAGAAAACATTTGACCTCTAATTATGACAAACTTAATTTTACTTCTTTCTATTATATATTCTGTAAGTACTTTAACATGGATAGGTATTAACTTTTATATTTTTCTGTTGATGATTATTTTGAATTTGATCAGCTTCGAACAGAAAACATCTACCTACTTATTACCCTCACTAAATCATATAAAAAGCTTTATTCTTCGGAAGCTTATGTTCTTAGGTACCTAAGTATTCATTTCGTGATGGTGCCATGAAACGACTCCATCTTGGGTTTGTGACTTGTGTAAACGTGCATGCACGCATTTTTATCCAAACAACTTTACGGTTCCTTTCTAAAGTCGTAAAATTTATTTTTCTTCGTGTTTACTAATGCAGCAGTGAAATTCAATCAGGAACGTTCATAAAACGTAGACAGTAAAGAATAAAACAACGTTTTAGATCCTATAATAACTGTAAAAAGTAGGATCTGTGACACACCATAGGAATGCCTATTATTATTATTATTATTATATTATTATTATATGGAAAGCCGTCCAAAGTATTCTTTTTCAGTGATTAAATAATATACAGCTCTTGTGAACAAAATTACTTTGTCATGTTCCAATCTAAAAGAGTGCCATTTGAGTCAAGGCCGAAAAGTTTCAAAGATGAAAATTAGTGTTCGTCGGTCGTCGCCGTTTGCGGCGACACGTGAGGGCGCGGAGAGATCAGCAACTCCTTGTCACGTCCTCCAATTTTTACAACTTCGGACGGAGCCCTGGACCGATTCGGAAAGATTTTATTGGCTCGTTCGGTCACGTCCCCGCAAAAGATCGTCCCCAGGCGAAGTGCTGCCCGTTCTGCACGATATAGGTTAACAGTGTTAATTCATCGGTCCAAGATCGTTTTATGACAAACGCAGCAAATAAGGACAAGATCATTTAGTTGAAAGACAACTATTTGCATTTATATCGTCTCAGACAAATGTACGAAACAAAACAGCTCGGGAGTGCAATTCAAAGCGTCTAATTTAAGGATTCTCGTCTGTTCAACCCGCTGAGACGCGCTGGCGACTGCTAGTCGGGTATATAGTGCCCGTAATAACGGGGTAGCTTCTATGAAATTGCTATTCAACGCGGTTGGCCACAACACAACAATACAATGCGAGGTAAACCGCTCGTTCTCACGTGAAGGTTATTTCGTGGCCCTTTATCATCCCTCGTCACAGCTCACTGCCATGGACATCCACATGTTATTTCGCACCTACTTATTTAACACATCCACATCTATACATACGTACTCTAGCTGTTTGACTTGAACCCGTATTTATCCGAGTAGATATTTGTATACTGTCCTGCTAATTTAATTTGTTTATTTTAGTGCTGACACGGTATTCTTTTTCTTTTATTTATCGCGTCTCTGAAAGTTTGTTAGTATATTTGTCTTAAATCACGACTCAATCGTTGTATCTATGTGGACGATACTTTAAATAAATATAGACGAATACGAATAGTTTATAAAATATTTATAAGATTAAAACAATAACCCTATAGAAAAAAAAACTAAAACGGCACGCCTTTAATTAAGGATTTGAGAAAAAATACATCGCAAACATTCCACCTCTTCTTGAATGATCTGGATGAGTGAATAGGGGTAGGGTGCATAACAATAAAGCTAAATCACTAAGGCATCGTCTATTGTGCCTCTTGGCGCCGGCGGAAAGCGAGCATATGTAGGGGACAACTTATTTTACTCAGGAAATAAAATAAACTATAGCTACTATGGTATTTCTATTGGCAGCGTGGTAGCTTGTAATAATATTAATTGCATTTAATTAAGGTTATTACATGCTCTTTGTTATTTGCTGAAGCCTTATAAGATTGGTTGTTATTATTGCCTGGGACTGAATTGTTAAGCAACTCGCGTTCTTCAATATATTGAAGAAACATTACAATGTTACGACAAACCTTATTAGGAATGAATAGTAACAACACGATTGAATCAAATCAAACATGTGAGTGTTTAAAATCTTATATCGTAAAATTTAAAATATTACGATTATTTTCTATATTCATTGCATTCATACAAGCTCGCCTGATCCTGTCTATTTAGCGATTTAAATTAGGCGAAATAATTGTCTCCGATTACATTCTTCATACAACCTCACAGGCTTAATTCTTCTTTCCAGAATAACACTAATTTAGTTCAAGAATGCATATTTTTCTATGTCTTTCTGTTTCATCCCTATACAGATGCAATGAGACGAGTATGTAAAAAATGTTTTTAATTAATACCTACATACCTATTTGTTTACATGTAAAATTTTCGCTTGTGAAGTAAGTGAGAAATGGTTTTGAAAGCGAGTGTCTTTTGTCTTATACCAAGGTTCTGCCTAAAACAAGGCTTTCTACAGTGAGTTGTGGAAATGTTCCGCTCACGAGCGGAATATAAAAACAATCAATGCAGTTTGTAGCGGCTCTAAATTGAATCGCCTGTGGACGGCCGGATGCCGGATTCGCTGTCGACCTATCCTAACTTACCTCTTTGCAAGATTTTGGAATGAAGTACCTACTTACTTGTTTACAGGAACTTGGGCTAAACTTGTAGGCTACCTATAGGTACCTGAAAAGGCTAATTACAAATTCTGATTTACTCTGGCGTTCTCATTGTTTTATAAATAAATACAAAAAATAATTACGATGTTCAGCTGGTAAATGAATTCACAATTTTTGGATTGAAGATCAAGGTTAACTCCATCAATTAAGTTCACCTTGAATTGTTCAATTAAGAATTATTTTTTGTACTCAAGAAAAGTACAGTTAGGTACTTCTAGGGAGAAATAACTGTAATTTTCTTAAGTTACATGGTGCATCAGAATCCAATTCAGTTGTCAATACACGTAGACGTTTCCTGAACGGAACTAAATCACTAAAGTTCAGAAGTAGTTATTTTAGTTCGAGCACGTTTAGCCCAGACGATCATCTTCGTACAATAGGTACTTGACATATGAATGGCGTCTGAAACGCGAACATGCTCAATTTACGAAGAAAGCAGGATTACTTGGAAACCAGCATGTTAGTATTATCTTTCTTGTGCTTTTGCTATTAATTAATAAAGTCTTTGTGCTTAAAAATAAAAAATAGGTAGGTAAGCGAAAATAGCCCGATATTCAAATATTATAAAGCTGAAAGTTGCTTGGATTTATATGTTTGTGTTTCAAACATGCCAGTTAATTTATTTAGATGAAACTTGATATTGATGTATAGGTTGATGATACATTAGGCTATTTTGAAGGTTCGTACCACGTGAGCTAAGCCACATGTATATTATATTCATCAAAAATTACGACCGTAAACCAATCTGTCGAGGACACAAGTATCCTAAACCGACGAACAGGGAAACCATATTTGTTGCTCGCCTAAACAACAGGTACATATACCTACTATAATTTGAAAACAAAAAATAATATAAGAGTGTACCATACTGATAGTTGGTACCAAGTAGGTACTAGTTACCTACCGGCAACAGGTACGTTTGATTGACGATGATGTATAAGCCACCGGTAAATGCCGATAATAAGAACGCGTTGGGGTGTCCCAACGCTATGCCACATGCATGAGAAGTACTTTAAATATTGTCATAATACTGCAATCAAAGATTTTCAACAAATTGTGTGCTTTGGACTGGGAATCGAACTGACTAAATGTGAAAAAATAAGCACCCCTTATGACATTCGAAAGGTTATACAATACGAAACGATCCCTTTAAAGTAACATAATATAATATCAACAAAGAAGTAACGTAAAATTAATCTCCATCATGTGGCATAGCGTTTGGACACCCTGTATAAGCTTTCTATAACACTACAATAACTTCAGGAACAGAAACTTCGGCAACAGGTTGAAGTTTTCTAACTCCTAAGTATCTCGCGACTTTTCTATCGTAAAATTATACGACGAATACGGTTCACGAGTACTTCTCAGAGTAAATTCGGTGCAATTTATAGATATTTGTTGAAAGCTTGAGATTATTCACCTCTTGCAGTGGTTTTAGAGTTTTGTTTTTTAGTAAATAAGTAATGCCAAAATCTAATAACAGTAAGCAACAAACTGGCTGTAAAAGAAAAAACTTAATAGTCTGATCAGTTAAACAGATCAAGAAACTATTCTAAGATAGAGCAATAAATTAGCTAGCAAATGCCTGTCCAATAATTACATGGTGAGTTGTAATTAGTGGTGTCCCATGATTCAGCGCGATTTAATTGTCGCGTCTTGGCTAAGGCTCTGGATTTATAGCTTCAATTATAGCCAGGCACCTGGAACTGGCCGGTAAACTTGCAGAACATTGTTTTTAACTTTTAAAATAAACGTAAGATTCTCGACTCATACCTTTGGTAATCTATGTTGTGAAAAGTAACTTTTGTAAAGAGAATGTTCTAAGTCAGAACTAGGTTACACCTTCTGTCTTTATATAATAGTAATTTAATAGGGGAAAAATACCTTTCAATTCCCTTCTATTGTAATATGTAAATATTCACAAACAAAATGTATATAAATATTATATCAGTCATCTGGTTACCATATCATAAGCATTAAGTCAGCTATTATGCATAACACTTACATATTATTGTACACAAAATACCCATGCGAAGCCGGGGCGGTCGCTAGTCAAGTATATACATCTGAAATTTTCAGCAGACGGTGACGACGAGTTATAAACATTTTAAGTTCTCAGTTTTTAAACGTTTCTTCTCTCATAATAGAGATGATTCTCTCTTAATCGGTCACTTCATCTTTGCAATTCTTTGTAACTTCAGCCCCACCTGTGGGCTAAGAAGCCGTCGGAAGATGCAGCGAAGATTTAATTACATTTGAGAGGGATGCGGCAATAAGTTGCGATTTGCTCGAGGGGCTCCGATTTATTGCACCAATTTCGTACTTCACAGGTGGTACACGGCTAAACTATTCGTATGTGTAAATTGTTATGGAGTGGATTTAGTGTCTGGAGCCAAATGTTTGGGCTTCTACATCTTTAAGGAATCTTGGCTGTCAGAAAATAGGAAAGGGAAAGTGAACTTTAGGATATGTCAAGTAACTGATAAATTAGTCGAGTTTATTAAGTTACCCCATTATTCATAATGATTTGTCAATTTAAGATGGCTTTAAATAATGTTATTTTCTTGTTACTCTTAAGTAAATGAAAAGAGATAGCAACAGATATAACAGCCGTCGGAGTACTAGTCCTATATGAATAGCGGGGTAGGGTATGTCTATACTGAGTAGCCTAGCCATATACCTACAATATAATAATACTGGTTACAAAAAAAAAATACAGTACGAGTACACCGTTGAAATGTTTCCTTCATACATCATTAGATATTGTGGTGTCTCAGAACCATATTTTTTTTTAAATTAATTTAGAAAATACTTATCTTACTGACCCTGACAGGAACATTAAATAAGAAAACTTTTTATTATAAGTTTAAAACTATCAAAACTAATATTATAATAAAACTATGCACAGTAATGTGCAAAATGAAATTAATTTTGCAAATAATCTATAAAATAAAGTGATATACTCTTTATTGCTATTTTATTTTCGGGTGGCACTGTCATTAAGGCAAAGCAGTAACCCCTTGATGTAGTCGTAACTTGTTTATAGTAGCGCCTTAAATTAGAAAGCGGTATGCATAAATGTGGTCACACTTGATGAAACCGAAGAAAATTCCATCTAAGATTAAAGTGTAATTGCGTCTAGTGCTTTACGACTGCAGTTATAAAACCAGCAATGTTGGAATAACACTTAAAGCTGTTACTCGGCTTCAGTGGCTCATTGGACAAGATGGCGATCCCTATAGGTACACATAGTAACTAGGTATTAAAGATACGACTGCGTTCCTACCATTACATTTGCCAATCAATCAATGCGTAGGTACCTATAGATTGATTGGCAGCTAAAATGTATTTGAGTAAAAAACAAGGAATTAATAACGGAGTTTTTAGGTCGACTTACGATCTATGTCTCCGTCCCGGAAAGGAGAATAACTATTAAAAACATTGGATAATAACCAAAATTAAAAGCAAAAACATTTTCCTATACAAAATGTTCATACCATCTCAATGATAGCAACTGTCAATTCGATTGGTTTCAATTATTACAGATTTTGGCATAACCAAAGACGATTAATATCTAGAAGACAGACAATGGCCATACACAAAATCGTAACCCTAAAAAATAGCCTGAAAACTCTAAAACATCAATTTTATCCAAGAAATTTCAATTACTTTCTAGTTAAAAATGTTTAAATATTGAATATTGTTGCTACCTACTACTAAGTATTGAAATTTCTTGGATAAAATTGATGTTTTAAAGTTCTCAGGCTATCTGGTACTGCGGGATAGGGTTACGATTTTGTGTATGGCCTTTGTCTGTCTTCTAGATATTAATCGTCTTTGGCATAACGAAGTTTGCCGAGCCGAGACAGCTTGTTAGTTGTTATGTATAAAACATACGTTACAATTTAACAACCAACTTCCGCATCCGAAGTAAGGGAAATCTCCTATTTTGATTTTCCCTTGCCGCCAAAAATACTTTAGATAGTAGCACCTCCATCAATGTCAATTAACATAATAGGAACGACCGACGATCAGACATCCGTAGATTTGCTTTTAGGCTCGAGGCATGGAATCATCTGATAGAGATAAGAATTATTAGGTTATTATGTAACCGTGTTTGTATTGTTACATTGTATCGATTATAGAGGATTCATTAGCAAAAACATTATACATATTATATTAGACGTCGAGATTTTCTAAGATTGATAAATAATACACATTATAATTTATTTATTAAAATAAATAAATAAATTGCTGTATGTGTTTACATACGATCATTTTGAGAGATTAGAAGCTAATACTTAACTTCGGTTGTATACCCACAAAAATATAATTAAAACAATTAAACTAAATTATTTTAAAACGCCTAGGCTGTAAAATCTTGGTTCTTTGCTTTTATAATTTTATATCAGTTCAACAACATAATGAATTTTGTCCTCATTTCTTAATACAGGATCACCACACCAAAGTACACTTCTAGAGCAAAATAAAAGTGAATGCGTCTTCAGATTTATGAGACTGCAAGATCCTATACGTCTTCTATTCAATTCTCGGCGAAAGAGCAGCTTACCTGCATCGGAAGAAACTGTGTTTGTTACTAGTAGGTACCTAATGTAAGAAAGTGTATGTATATAACTGCTGATATAAAAAGTTATTTGATAGATAAAACATATTTTATTGAAAATATCCATTTTGAACACAGTTTGTACGTACTACGCCTATGTTATTAGTTACCCGTCTAGGTATTTATAATGAAATTTAAATATTGGCCATTGAAAACAGTTGTACGAATTTATATGAACATTCAATATAATTAGAAAAAAAAGGTAAAAGGTTAAGTAAAAACTGAAATTGTTATTTTCCTTTTTGAAATTCATGTTTTATTGAAATGAAACAGGGTAGCGTCAGTCATATCTTTTTTTGTTCTTCAGCCTTCTAAAGAACAAAAATAAGATATGATAAGAAGCTGACAATTTGCAAATGAAAACACTGATATCCGTATCAAATCAACCAAAAAGTTGAATATTTTCCTGATAATTCACAACTCTTCTGGGACATTTAGAACAAGTAGGTTTAAAACTGGGTAATTAAACAGAATCGCACACGATTTGGTTACCTGCTCCCGAGTAAGTTCAAAGATAATACGTCCCTGAGGGAAGCATTAGTGCCAATTCGTTACACTTTCACATGCCAACCTACAATCTTCATATTTAGCAAAGTCTAGTAAGTAAATTACACAATTCTAATTTACTTACTAGACTATAGCCTGCAATACCTAACAAATAAAAATCTATGAGGAATAGGAATATTCCGTTCAATAAAAATTTTGTTCAGTCAGAGATAAAAAGTAGCTAAAACTTAAGCTACACTTAGGAGTTCTTTTAATTCAGGTTATCCCAGTCAGTATATTTCAATATATTATATGTACTATATGTGACTGGACTAACAGTCTTTTTAGCACATACTGAATTAGCCTGTATAAGAATTTCACAGAAATTCCGACATCATAAAATCAAGACACACTTTTGTATGAAATCAAAAATGTAAGCGTCGGAGGAAACAATTGCAGCATAAAATATCTTTGTGAATGTCTTGAAATATACGTCGTAGTGTTCGTTTGCTGCCAAGATATAATCTGTTATGGTGACATTATCTGGATCTCCTGCCAACTGTGAATCCGGCCAAGAGTTAAAGCATTCTGTTCACAAAACTGCCTTTATCCATTTTTATGTCGGGTGACGTAAGTTTCCTGTAATTTGCATTCACTCGATTTTTATTACTTTGAAATGTTGAATCATCTACGAGCACCATTGCTGTTTAATTGATTGCATATTTTAAAGACACGCCGTGGAACACCACCACCACTAGCTCATATCCTACTACTTTTTGAAGATAATATATGTTAAAACTCTATTTACCTACCTACTTTTTACTGTTTCTATTAACATAGTTAATTTCATCTATATTTTTCAGAATATAAGATAAGTTAAAAATAAAAAGACAAAATTAAATTATACTAATCATCATTCATAATTCTCAATTTAAAGTGTAATGTGTGTATCATGACTTTATCAAATAAACAAATTTTCTGAAACCCGAGACAAAACAACTTGATAACACAACATGGTCGCAGCATCAGTAATATTGTTGCGGTATTACTTTGGTGAGCCGTATCATAATGTCAGTAATATGTCGTCTCGCGGGAGTAATCGCAGTTTGCTAATGAAGATGTGTCGGTGAGGCCACGGGCCTTGTCACCGCAACGGGCGGGACGAACTCGTATAACTTTCCCTCGCCAATTTCTGTCTTATTGCAAAATACAAGAGATTTTCGGAGCACCTAAAATATCTAGTCTTTGCCTGATACGCTCATGGTACCTACGTGGTAGTCGGCAAAGGTTTTTAAATACTTGTACTACTTGTTTTTATATAAGTATAACCCACGGAGACGGTGATGAAAGATGAGATGACTTAATATTTTCACAAACCGACAATCACGTAATTTGAGTTAACAATATTTATAAAGTTACCACATTTAACACAACAAACTTTAAATTTATGTAGTTTAAAGGTTTTAAGTTAAAAAGTTCTGCGGCCGTGCTCCAGATAATTTTCTGACCGATAAAAACTTTCGACCTTTGTCGCGGTTGGTTTACGATACAACTGCGGGCAGGGGCGGGCCAGGCGTGATACTGACAGTTTTGAGTTACAGTACAGGCAACGTACAGAATACAGGGATTCAACTGCCCACACAAATCCTGTCGCTGTCCAAGAATTTTACAAGACTCCTTATTCTCGGCGATAAGGGCATGCTATTATACAGTTATTTGGTAGGTACTAAATTAAGTATGTGATGTTTAAAAAAAAATGTTAACTGCGATACTAGTCTTCATTTTATACTATGCAATGTAATAGTCCTATCCAGCTCCTCAACCGACCCTGCCAACGTCAACGTTATCCCAACGCACCCATTTACATGGATGACGTTTTGACCTCGATAGCCCTCTATTGACCTGACAACGTTGAGCGAAATACAGCCACCCATCTATACCCGAATCTGCGAGACTTACGTAGGTACAGAGTCGATGTGGATGAGATAGGCTACCCTAATTCAAACTAGATTGACTTAAGTGTGTGCCATAACGCCGAGGAATGAGCGGGAGAGCGAATAATGTTTTTACTCGTGAGTGAGAAGCGCAGAACGATAGACACGCAACATAATTTATAGCGAAAAAACAGTTTTTATTTAATTACAAGTTAATTAAACAAGCAATCGAAAAATTCAAAAACTAGAACTAAAGAAATACTTCTAGGCTATTTGTCAAAACATAAAACCAACAAAAATAACGTTCTGTTCCTGAGATAAATAGCAAACTGAGTGAAAAACATGTATTTTTCAAAAAAATATATGATCGAGAAAACTTTTACCAATCGTGTTTCTGAAAAACCAAAACGCAAGATAAAAGTTCAAAGTATCATTTCCCTAAATATGAAGGACGTAGCTTTCACATTTATTGAGATAAATAAGGATTTCGACGACTAATTTGCATATGGCACTCTCTTAAGGAAGCGGAATTTCGCATTTGATCAAGTCAAAATCAGCTTTGGATGTGGCAGTTGTTTCTTTTAGACTTTAGAAATGTTTAGACGAGATAATCGCACTAAGATATAGGAATTCAAGACAATACAGTAAAAAGTGTACCTACCTAAAACATTGTTTTAATGTTAGGATTTTAACTAAGATTTTTTTCTCTTCGGCTTGCAAAATTAAGTTATGCTCGAGTGATTGAGTGCCTGACTACTTTAGTAAGACACTTTTAAAATATCTGAGCGTTCATCATAGAAAGTGCGTCAAAGTTTTTCAGACATTTAGATTTGCGAATCATTAACATAATAATTCATGTAAAATATAGGTAAGTACCCATTTGAAAACGAGATTGCCTGAATATTACAGCGAAATACGACATTAAAAATTCAAAATGATAAATTTTATAACATAGAGCGGTATAAATCATCTCACTAAGTTGGCGTACTAGACTAAAATGGCCCGTTTATTCTTATGAGAATATGAAAGCCGTATATATCTACAGGCTGTTATAACTTGTCGCGTGAATTACCTTTGTGATTTTTTTATGAAAGCACACACTCCGCGGCGCCCAATAAATCTGGTGCTGGCGCTCCCACTTTACGGCTGTACCTATCAATTCAAGGCAAATTATTTGGGTTTTCGCGCTTTTTATGTTTTCTTTTATTAGATAGTAACTGCTTGGTTATTGAGTGTTTTAATAAAATTGTATTTTAGGATTGATTTATTTAACATTTCTTTAAAAAAAAAGTTAGTTTACTTATTTAAGTAATAATAAATCAACAAGGACTAACCTATCTACCTACCTACTGCGTATATATAAATAGGTAAATAATAAATATAAATATTCTTATTATGAACTTAGTTAACATTTAAATTGTATATTTATCTTATGAACAACGTATCTATATTTTAATTTGAATCCAAAAAGAGCAAAAAAAAAATTTGTGTTCAATTGTTTGCAATATCTATGAATGCGATGGTTCTAAATAGACCGTGGGAGGGTTCAACTTAATTTAAAAAGTTAATTTTTTGCCTTGCTCCCTTCTTTTCAATTCAGGTGATGTTCTGTAATGCTAAGAGCAAGCCAGCCCCGCCAGGAGTAGAATATTAAATGAGTAGTTTTTCCAAGAGTGTTATCTTGGAGTACGGTCCGACTTCTGTCACTTATTATACAGGTTCAAACTTTTTTCCGTTGTCTAGGTAGGTTGGTACTATTCAAATCCCATCCCACTAATATTATAAAGGTGAAAGTTTGTGTGTGTGTAAGTATGTAAGTGTGTTTGTTACTCTTTCACGCTCAAACGGCTGAACGGATTTGAATGAAATTTGGTACCAGAATTGCTTATACCCTGGAATAACAAATAGGCTACTTTAAATTCCTGAAAAGTGCAGTGTTCCCGTGGGATTATTAACCAAATTATTCATCAAAATAGTTTCGGTAGTTTGGCAGTGCAAAAGGTAGCTGTCAGACAAAATAACTTCATAGATGGCAGCACAGGCAAAAATTTAACTCCTTCACGCTCGCACGGGTGGACGGATTTGAATGAAATTTGGTAGCAGGATTGCTTATACCCTGGATTAAAATATGCGCGACTTAAAATTCCTAAACAGTGCATTGATTCCGTGGGATTATTAATCAAATTCATTAAAATAGTTTATACTAAATAGTTTGGCCATGAAAAAGTTACAAAATAATTTCAATAGATGGCAGCACAGGCAAAGTTATTATTCCTTCACGCTAAAACGGCTGGATGAATTAGAATTAAATTTGATAGCAGGATTGTTTATTTCCTGGATTAACAAATAGGCTACCTAAAATTCCCAAAAAAGGAATGGTTCCGTGGGATTGTAAACCAAATTATTCATCAAAATAGTTTGGCCGTGAAAATGTAACTGTTAGTCAAAATAATGTTAATAGATGGCAGCACAAGCGAAGTTATAACTCCTTCACGCTAAACGGCTGGACGGATTTGAAAGCAGGATTGCTAATACACAGAATTAAAAAATACGCTACTTAAAATTCCTGAAAAGTGCATTGACTCCGTGGGATTATTAATCAAATTCATTAAAATAGTTAATACAAAATAGTTTGGCCGTGAAAAAGTACTAACTGAAAAAGTAACAAAATAATTTCAATAGATGGCAGCACAGGCAAAGTTATTATTCCCTCACGCTCTAACGGCTGGAATTTGAATTAAATTTAGTAGCAGGATTGTTTATTTCCTGGATTAACAAATTAAAAAGGAATGGTTCCGTGGGATTATAAACCAAATTATTCATCAAAATAGTTTGGCCGTGAAAACGTAACTTTTAGTCAAAATAATGTTAATAGATGGCAGCACAAGCAAAGTTATAACTCCTTCACGCTCAAACGGCTAGACGGATTTGAATGAAATTTGGTACCAGGACAGTAACAGTTGATATCCTGGATTAACACATGTCATAGGCTACTTTCAATCCCTTAAAAGCGTATTGTTCCCGTGAGATTATCAAAATACTTAAATTATGCTTCTTCAAACTCAAACTTAACGAATTTCAAATATTTATTGGTTTTATTTTTGTCCCCATAATCTCACGGAATTGGGACTTATGTACCGTACCTACGTATATAAATCCCCGATAAAAATATTTCTGGCTCAACATAAACCATTAGGACAAAGTTTATATTTGTGTCTTCAATTAAAATTCGGTCTTCAAAGCACCTCGTCATCGCTATTTTATTATATTTTCCCACAGTTTCGGCTCGCTTCGAGTCTAAAATCCTCGCTACGCTTGCTTTGCTCGCATGTAGCTTTTTTAATCTTTTGCAAGCAAATTGAACTATGTCAGGTCATAGAATAGGAACAGACCATCAGTCAGCCTTTTCTATGAGTACTATAAGCAAAATCAAGTGTCACATGACGCATTTTTCTTTAAAAATTCGGCTCGCTTTGCGAGTATAAAAGGCTCGCTACGCTCGCTAAGTTCGAAGCTTACTATGCTCGCTTGGTTCAAAGCTCGCTTCGATCGCACGGTAGCTTCTTGAATATTTTGCTAGCAAATTGAACTATGTCAGACCATAGAATAGGAACCGACCAACAGTCAGCCTTTTCTATACCTAAGCCCCATAAGCAAAATCAAGTGTCACGTCAGGACGCATTTGTTTTTCAAAATTTCGGCTCGCTTCGCTCGCACGGTAGCTTCTTGAATATTTTGCTGGAAAATTGATCTATGTCAGACTATAGAATAGGGACCGACCAACAGTCAGCCTTTTCTATGAGCACCTTAAGCAGAATCAAGTGTCACATGACGAATTTGTCTTAAAAATTTCGGCTCGCTGCGCTCGCTTGGTTCGAAGCTCGCTTCGCTCGCATGGTAGCTTCTAACTGTGTAAGACCATAGAATAGTAACCCACCAGCAGTCATCCTTTTCTATGAGCACCAAAATCAAGTAACACAATGACGCATTGGTCTTCTCTGAGCAAAATAAAAAAAATTATGAAAACTTTTTCAATTACTTACGTAAGAAGAGAGTAATTTTTTCACTCTCGAGGTGCATTTTTATTTATATCTCTGACGATTCTCAACAGATCATAAAAATAATCATCAAAAACGGTTCACCCAGTCGACGAATTGAAAACCTCCTCCTTTTTTGAAGTCGTTAAAAAATTTATTAACTTAGGTATTCACCGCGGGTAACACCGCGGGGCACAGCTAGTAGTAGATAATTAATACAATAATTGAGTAAAATAGTTTATTCAAACCTTTAATATTTTCAGCCTATATGGAAACAAATAAACACACCCGGTCAGCTATTTCTCTGATTACAGTAGTGAATACCTATCTTCATCTTTTCCCAAGCATCTTTTTTAATCATTCTTCGTTCTTGTCTTTAAAGTGAAACTTATGAATTTTGTTACTGCTATACATCTGTGTCATAGTGAACCCGTGGGGCTTAGTAGTGTCATCTGTCGGCCGTCTCATCTCGGACAGTTTCTATCCAACAAATTCACACGATGCAAAATTATGTGAAAAAATTCTGGGCATTTTTCTCTGCGTACATTTTCCTAAGTAGCTAGACACAATGTTGGTTTCAGACTTTTTGTTAGGAAGTTATTTTATTTTTAATGCTAAGGTTTCCATTGTTGGAAACAATGAAAATTAAAAAGTGAAACATTGATCTAAATCATTTTGGATCTCCGAACCGGCGCATACATTCAATCTACACTTTTTCGAGGCGGATGCTTCGGGGCCGCCGGAAATTAAAAAACTGTCTACTATGAATGTTTACTGAAAGCCAGGGAATACTTTTTGATATTCATATTTTCTAAAAAGCGCAGCGAAACATGAAATCAACTGTAGTTTGAGTGGAAAAGTTTTAAAGTAGTATCCCTAGAGTTATTGCAGTCGCGCGAAATTTAACTATTTAAAGCAGTAAGCTACTAGGAACTTTGTAAAAACTCTAATGTTAGATGCTTAGTAAAAGAGTAGTAGAATAAGTTTTTTGCATCTGTTATTAGCTTCTATAATTGAATCTACATATCTGCGTGCATGATATCTAGGCGGGAAATGGCAGCAATTACGAGCGCATGGGTTAATAAAACTTAATTGAGAACATAACGGGTGTTCATCCCTCTCACAACAATGCAGGAAACATTGATAGGCGTGCGATAAACATGCCCTATGCGAGCTACGCATTATAACATGCGTAATAAAAGGACTGAAATGGGTGAACTGTGGTAACTTGACCAGGGCATTTTCAAGACAGCGTTGAACATTTTTTGGTGGCCGTTTTTTTATTCTGGAAGTTTCTGCACAAATTACTTTGCAGCTAATTAGTTCGTTAGGGAATTTTTTACGCTTTTATTATATTGCAAATTGAAATATCGCTATGCATTTGTTTAATGGAACAGATAGGTAAGAGTTTATTTACAGAAACTAAACTACTACATATTTACATAACTGTACAAAATACAATTAGAACCAGTTGAGCCACCTAAGGATCGTTACAAACGATCTATAGGTAGCTCAACTGATCTAAACCACTGCCAGACGGAAGCGTGCCCAAGACACTGGCAGCATTGCCGCGCTGGATGGCAATGCTGATCTTTTGAGCCAAATAAGTGCCAGCCCTCGGATCACGCGTCGCTTCGACCAGACGTCCCGATAGAATTTTAAAAACGCGATGGGCCCCGGTACCCCACGGACCCAGGGTCTCAACCCCAAAAGGTTCAAATATGTAAACCCTATCTAGATTTACATACTTGCGCCTCTTCAGATTCTCAGCCGAGTCTGCCGCCGCGCCAGGCCTAACTGATGTCCCCGGAAGATGTGAATGCGCAAGGGTGTCGACACAAGTTGCATCCCACACCAAAGGCCTTCCCCTCTCCCAAGGGACGAGAGTCATACCGTCGGGGCGCTTGCCGTCGTCACGCATCAGACCGCTCGGTTCCAGAACGGCTGGTACATTGGCGCCGACAAGCGCTCGACGGATGATATCGTTAAGACTGGCATGACGGCAGATCCGACCGGCGGCCCTGGTGCACGACAATCCGTGATGACCAAGCTGTTCGACCGCTGTACCGCACTGACAGAGGTGAGGGGCGCAACACGGCGCACCCAACCGTAGGCACACTGCAACACGGAAGCTAGCGGGATCCATAACATGGAACAGATTAACAATTAACAACCTATAAATAAAAAAACCAAATATCGCATTTGGGTATGGAAGATTATCAGGCTTGATACATTTGATCGGTTATTGTTATTGTGTAATTTTTTACATAAAATCACACGTCTTTGTCTCGTAGAAGTAAGTTTGTACCAAGGACAGGCTTGAATGTAAGAAAGCCGCCCAAAGTCCATACTATGTAGTTATCACAATACCCAGCCCTAGCCCAACATAGAAATTGCATAGTGGCAAAGCCAGGATATGAATCTGCATAGTTATAATTGGTTAATACTCGTAGAACGTTCTGACGTTCACCAACTTATCAAAATCAGGTACAAGTTTGTCCTGTTATCACACATAAATAAGACGGCAGTTAATGCGGTCCATCGAGGATCCAATCCCGGTTACATTGTGGCTCGGGAGATTAGATAGGCGTGATGATTGCCAAACTTTGATTGAGCCTCCTCGGAACCCTTTCGCGATCTCTTGATTACGGCTATAGGTAATTGGCGTCTGTGGATTGGATACACGGACGTTGGAGTTCACGGACTCCCAATCTGGGTAAATAATGGCCATTGGCTGGTCTGTATTTTGTTAGTTGAATCTGTTTGAATATAGTAATTTCTGCGTTACTGGTCTGGTCGTATATGCTCAATTCTCGTGTTCGATTTTAGAATTCTATTTTCTGAGAACGTTTTAGTGCGGTACTTTGGTGTCTTTTTGTAAAAGGATTTGTATTGAGCAGAGCTTTTGTGTACCTATAAAAGAGCAGAAAGCTAGGCCACCTTTTTGTTGTCCTGATTCTTCCTGATGTTGGTCACGGAAGAACATAAATAGGTATAATCAATTAGCTCTTATGACGTGTTAATGTGTTCCTAGAAGTCTTAAAATTTCAGGATTTTGTCTCACGTGCTTTGCTTGGTATACCTATTCTATATTTTTTATACGTGGCATACGTATAAAAAATATAGAAAATATATAAAAGAACCATGTTATTTCGTTTCAATACACATTCGCTGCAACAACAAACAAAGTTCACATGCAGATTACCACAAGGGGAACCCCCGGCAGTGTACACACCATTAAACACGAGTGCCAATCTTATTCTTATTTGTGTATTGTTGTGGTGCTTTAGTCTACACCTCGTATGAGGTTTGGTCAACTATAACATTTATATTCGTACCTGATTTCTGTAGTCAACTATATTTCTAGCTCAGAATTGCATAACCGACATGCTTGACTATTTTAGCATCAAGTGGATGGACTTTTAGAACAAATTGTCTCTTGGGGTTAGACTACTTTAGAAAGGTAAGTCTTTTCAATGGAACGGAAACATTTATATTTTCTAAATCATCATTATCATCATCTCAGCCTGGTTGCAACCACTGCTGGGTATATGACTCCTCTCTGTTACTCACTCCGATCCTTTGCAAAGTGGGCAATCCATTTGATACTTTCTAATAATTTATAAAATTAATTACTGAATTAAAATTAAAATCTTTGTGGAATATTAATTTATGAACGTCAGCAAACAAGTAACATATTTGAACGTTATTATTTTATTTAATATGCTCGCGATGCCAATTTAAATACTTACGTATTGTTTACTTGGTAGAATAAATACGAAAGTATGTGAAACAAACATGATACAAACACCCTTGTTTTCCTCCACATCATAATCCAGTGTTTGGCAATGTTCACTTCCGGTGGAGATTGGTGGTAGGAATTGCGTTGTTTTGCTACTTTTACTATAAAACGAAGTACGAAGTGTTACTCTTACTAGTTTAGCTAGCCGTTCCCTATATATATAAATAAAAGGTTTTGCTTTTACTTGCTGGACTTATATCTACACTATAATTTTAATAAAGCAGAAGAGTTTGTTGTTTGCATCTGATAGCCTATTTTTTGTGGGAGGTAAAATGACTGGTGTAATCGCGGGGCACAGCTAGTATTTCATCATGTAGTCTTCTGACTATGATTTCCACATGAAAGAAGAAGTAAATTTATATAGGTAGTTGAGGTTATGTTCTTTAATAACATTTCCAAATTTAATTTACATAAAACAATAGAGGTAACTAAAAGCAAACATTGAATACATTAACAGACAAACCACAGCAGTAATTTAGCGAAGCTCGAAGCCCGATCCCTCCAAATTAGCGCTAATATGCCCAAAAGCAGAACGAGCCAATTTCTGACATGAATTTGCATTCGTGACTGGACACGGTCCAAGCTGCCTGCAGCGATGACAGGTGCATCGCTCACCATATTCTACTTAGTGGACCTAACAAACAATCAAAGACCTGGATACTAATGAAGTACACATTATTGTACACTAGAGACCTATAACCAGCTGTGGGTGAAGTCAGGCTGCGGATGATGATGATGATGAGTTTAATGAGATGGTGAAGTAAGCACTCATTCTCTTGACAAAATATTTTTTGTTTGGAAAGTTATTGGCTCCCGAGGTGGTCCCATAGAAAAATTAAGGATTTGATTAGGATCTCCGAAGTTATGAACAGAACTGCACCTCAAAATTGGTCTCTTTTTACAACATAAAAAAATTTTATTTTGCCTTTTGTGTGAAATGAGTTGTCATACAACATCAATGTTGAATTAAAGCCATAATTAATTACTGAGCTAGCAAACTTTAGATGGCACAACATTTAATTTTGTTAAATGTTATTCTCGAAGCAGTGAAGCAGGATTCTATTTCCTAGCTTATTCTGTATTAGCTTAGATGTAATATCTGCATAGAGCTAAATACCATAAATTTATCAAAGCTCATTTGTTTCTTGTCACGCACGACTCTAGGTATTCAGGTGACACATAATCTTAACAAGATTCCCAAGAACATGTTCCATTTTCCAGATAAACGATAATTGTGTCAGAGAGTTTATTGAAGCAACTTTGTTTCACTTTATGTCTATGAAAACAAATAAAACAACAAACGTTATAAGATTATACCTATTACATTATAGTAAAAGGTTACATTTATACGATGCTGTTATTTTTGAGCTTAGGTATGTGTTTTATTTATAAGTTTGAAAGTGATTCTGACCACCCTCTTTGACACCTGCAAAAGATTTCGAATACCATGAGATCTAAAAGAATATCTATTGTGATTTTTTTCAACTTATTGTATTCATTTGTTTTTTTAAACAACTCAATTGTTAAAAGTTTTTAGTTGGCAACGTTTTGCAAGAAACAGAAATAAACTTTCAACTACTGACAAAAGTAATAAGGAGAACAGCGGAATCGCTAGGGCGAGTAAGTTCTAATCTCAGAGACACAGCAAGGGGGCGTAGCGAGCGGAGCCAAATGCAAAGCTTTATTTAGTTTAAGGCGCCATTACACGGGTCATATATGTGCTGTCAAAGTTCGGGGCGACGCTCTTTCCCCGTTCTCCTCTAACCTAGACTGCGCTTCGAATGTTTGAAAATATTTAACGGAGTTTTGCACACATTAAATTCATAATCATAAAGCTATCTCTAAGTAAACTTTAGTGATAAAAGTATTATAAAATTCACGGACATTGTATACAGCGTCATCTCTGCCCAAGTTAAGCAACTTAATGCTTGGGTTATCGTAACCCAATGACTGATGTAGGTACGAGTATGTACCTACTACTTATAGTTAAGTAGGTATATCTCTTATGACAAGCCTATGACATGTATTTTTTTACTTAAAAGGCGATTTTATCAATGTTAAAGACTATGTATCTTTCGGAGCAAATATCTGCAGAAGATAGATATTTGTCCCGCGGCGGGGTTCGAAATCGCAACATCGCGTGTTTCCGGCAGGATTTCACCCACTGAGCCACAGAGGTCGTCCAGAATCTGAATTTTACTTTGTTATTTACTTCTGAGATACAATAAAGATGAACACCTATCTACGTCTATGACACAAAAAAGCCCTACACTACAAAACACAACAGCCCTTAGCGGGCGTGTATTTATACATTACACCGTTTTCAAATGCGGTGGTGAAATATGCCGGGGCGTTAAATAAGGTGTCACCGGCTAAAAAATGGCGCGACACGGAAGAAAGATTAGTTATTCCGGGTACACGATCCGGGAACAATTACTGAGAGCTTCGCAGTGATTGTGTGTCGTGACTTTTACGCACTTGTTTTGGATGCAGTCAAGCAAAGTAATTTAAAACATAGACAAGCTTGTTGGTCGGTACTTAATATAATGTAGGTATATTTATCGTTGCTAAAAGTATTTTTATTACAGTCTAGTATTTAAGTATAGAGTAGGTAAGTATAAGAATGTTTATTACAGTCTAAGTTCTTTAAATTAATTTACATTATCTGTTTTCTCCAATAAAGCTTTCGTGTTAAACTGTACGATAAAAACGTGCCCCTCGGCATTTCTCGATCAAACTTTTATTTATTTAGGACCAAAATAAGTCGTATCGTCCTGTTGTAAAGAATTTATTTCGGGGATTTTAGTAAGTACCAGTGCAAACAAGTTCTTTTTCTCTGATTTTTCGCTCGCTGTTTGTTGTTTCTTCCGATCGCGTAATCGAGTTTGTCTGTTTCGGATCTAGTCAGTTGCTTCTAAGAAGATATAATTTAACAAGCTTATGGCACGTGTACTTTTTTTAAGTCTATGATTAAGAACATTTTGAAAACATTATGCGGCTAAATATTTAATTATTTATATGGTCATTGGTTGTAGCTTATAGATGTGATGCCGGAAACAAAGTTATTTTTATTTAATAATAAATTCTTACGTAAATTCGTAGTACCTACTTATAGTGGTAAGTAAGTACATACTATAAATTCAATATAAGCGCGCTTAACTACCAAATACAATTCCAAACAACTTCAAAAGGAAGAAGCTTTGATTTCGGTTGCTATGGTACCTACTGAATAATAATTCTGATCAAAACCAGTCTATGCAAGGGTAAAACTATTTCATAATTCCAAGATCCATTCTTGATAGAAACATTCAAGATGGTCACGCTGTATACGAATATTTAAATGAGGTTCTTCGCCTAAAAACAATCAAACCCTTGGAGTATGAGGGGTGGTGTCTAATAGTTTGTCACCACACCGCGCCGGGGTGAATAACAATAAGACCCTTTGTTCCGGCTTGTCTTTAGCCAGTGATGTTACTACTGGACTTAAAAAATAACAGCTAATTCTTGGCCCGAATACGGAATTTTCAATAAATTGAAACAATATTCGTTGCTGCAATTTTGAAAAGCAAATCATTACACGAAGTGAAAGCCTCGCATTAATTTTCAGTTCAGAACCACATTTGTTTTTACCTACGTAAGTTTCAATCACATATAGAGCATGTTAGTCTAATCGAATTTCGTTCGTCGTTACCTTACGAAATTATTATGTTTAATAATATTTCTTAGAGAAATTTGATAAAATAATTAACAAAACTGGTTTTACAAATTATTGAAATCATTTTAAAGTAAAAAAGGGTTAATATTTGTTTGATTATTATGTCCTTAATATTTTTAGTAAGAAAAAATATTATTGTAATCTTAATCATACCAAGTCTTATATAAATTATCGCGATATCCGGATACGGATACGGTTCCCAGATTTGGAACCGTACCTACCTACTGAGATGTATTCAATCTGCTCCAGACAACCAAGACATTGTACGGTGTCCCTCTGAACGGCGTAAGTTTCCCGGCCAACTATTATAATGTCCTAAAGGATTTATGCTTTTTGTTTTCATTTGTGCTCTGTCTCTTACTGAAATCAATGTGCCGTGGTTTCATTGGCACGTAGCGCTGAACAAAGTTGTGTAACACTCAAATGGTGAATGTCAGCATTCGATAAATCTGTTTTACGTGTTTGTACAAACTGCAGTTTATACTACAAACCTATTGTTGCAGTTTTTTTGTTTTAGTTATTAATAAAAAAACACGAGCACATCATTTACCGAGTGACCTTTTTATTATTGCATTTGGTTTCAAATTAAAAAGTGAAATAGTTGAATATTATTTATGTATTTTATGATATTTTATTTACATACCTACCTCTGACTACCCCCTTAAACATTTTCAAAGGATCTGAAATTTGTCTAAAAGATCTGAAAAGAAATGTCTACCGCCGCCCCCTGGGAACAAAGTCGTGATCATATATTATATTTTAACACTTATGCAAAACATCAAATTGAAGTATGTACCTACCTAGGTGTTTAGTGCCTTAATAATGAGCCTGTTTTATTTATTTCCCATAGTTTTGTCATATTGCCGATTTTCAAAGATATGTCTATCATCTATAACAGCCCACATTCCACTGCTGGGTATAGGCCTCTTCGTTATCCACGTTATCCACTCTCTCCGGTCCTGCGCCAGTCTCATCCACTGCTTTAAAACTCAAGAATAATATTTTATAAGAAAAATATTTTACTTTATCTCTCTTTAAATTTTCTGAAAATTATGAATTTTCCGTGAAATGAGCGCGTGGATTTTCTAAAAACAAATGAAGAGAAAGTATTTCTGTCTGAATAACAAAAGCAGATCTGTGATCTACGGTAAACATTATCCTCGGGATACCTGCAGTAATTAACAGCCGTCGGACGAAAACCGCAAGCACTAATTTGGAAATGATTGGCATCGACGGAGAGTGATCCAAATAGGCGGCTCGACTCATTTTGACTCATTTGATATTCACATTCGGTCCGAAACGACCGGCACGCGGCAAATTGCCACTAATTTGTCCATATTCAGTACGGACTTTTGTCGTGTTTGAATTTCAAATAAATAATTCTGATATTTTCGAGTGTTTTTGAGGTTTTTTGTTTTAAATACTGCTGATGGATTAATGATATATACATTTTTTTATGGATAGTGAAATTGCACTCTGTGAATTTTCAGACCTTTCAATTTGTTCAATTTAATACATTAACTAAGTGGGTATGTACACATTTTTGGTAAATTGTTTTATTAAGTACTAGCTGCGCCCCGCGTGGTGAATAGTTCCCGTTCCCGTGGGAATACCGGGATCAAAAGTTTTTAAATGCGTCCAGCCGTTTGAGCGTGAAAGAGTAACAAACACACTTACATACCTACTAAAAGACACACACAAACTTTCATCTTTATAATATTAGTAGGATAGTAGGATTTTATTTGATTGCACTACTAGGCAAAGATCAACTTAATGTGTCTTATAATCCCAATCTGTCACTATCATTTCATACCCCCTTTTGAAAGCGCCAAGATCTTTACACTTCCTAAGCGACCAGCAGTAAAAACTACAATAAACCTCCATCTAATATAACTTAAAAGTTTCAGCTTAAAGTAAAATATAACCTCTTACAAATCCCACAAAGTAGGCTACCACGAGACGGAACTTATATAAGGTTTAATGTAAGCGCAGTTGATCCTCTTGTTTAAGGTTGCAGTGCACCTGCACCCGGCATCGCTCGCCAAATCCTGTGACCCATATTCTGTTGGCTCTAGTTCAGCATTCATAAATTATGTATGGATACAACAGATATTTTAAAGCGTGTTGAACGGAATGTGTACTATTATAGTGGCTGAAATTACTCAAAACCTATGCCCTATATTATTAACATGCGTAAAAATATCATCTGTTTTTATGTGAAAATACTTACGTAACTCTCTTTTGTGTGTATTATTATACTGTCTAGTATAAATCACGAGACGTGTTGACCGAGTGGCAGAGAGTCTCGAAATTTGATCCTAAGCAGAGTTATTGTTTGATAATAATAATAACTTTCTTTCAGACAACAAGCACATGATGTCATTTGACTAAGGCTCTTAGAAATGTAACCCAGTAATCCTAAGTACCTGGTGACACATTTTACATTGTACAATAAATGTATCCAGGTTATGTTAACTAAAGACATGTAATCCCAATCTTGTGATATTTAATACCTTACTTAGTTTAGCTACTAAATAATGTCTGTCTAAAACATCAGCAATCGTTAGGTGTTTACCCGCCACGCCTAAACTTGATAATTAAAACTCATTAAAAGCTTAATTTCGACAATGTTGGTAATTAAGAAGATTCACGATCTGCCAACGTTGTTTTCTTCGCCTTCGTAAAGGAGAAAAGTAACGCTATTAAATCTGCTTTTAGGACTAATTTTATCATAACTTCATTATTACTTTAGTAAAATACAAGGAATTTAAATATACCTGTTTCATTAGAAAATAAAACTTAAATTGCTGAATTTGTTGTTGTAAATTTTAATTTCAGTATTTTAAAGTTTGTGGGAATATTAATTTGACTAAGCCGTTGGCGATATGTATTTAATATTTTCATTAAATTATATTGGTCATGACTTTCTGTTCCCTGCTTGCTACAGTCATGTTGAATAGTTAGTGGAATAGTACGTTGTTTAGTTAACATTCAGTCACCTCAAATTTTGTTAAGAGAAATGTAGGGATAGCTATTTAGCGTTTAATTAAGCGAAGCAGTTACGAACTGGCTACGAATGTTACGAGGGCGCGTCAGGCTTCGGGACCACTGCTCAAAAAATATAGTACCTAGTCATAGATACGAAAATCCCGTTATTTTTTATTTTTTAATGTATTGGTAACCCAAAATCAAATTATATCAATATGTTGGTAAGAAAACATTTTATTAAAAATATACCTACCCAATTTTGTGTTCACTTCGAGAATTATATATGTCTGGTAGAGATCGCTTTTTAGCGATAAGACCGCCGATTGTATATCATAGGAAAGTTTTTTTTTTGTTGTTTTTTATGTATATTGATGTATTTGTAAATTATGGTGTGCAATAAAGTATTTTCTATCTTCTATCTATCTATCTATATTATATTATATTCTATTTCGCGACCTTGACATCCCCACCCACTTCCGTCAGTAAAAGGCAATAAATCAAATTCAATTTTCTGTAAAATTGAATTTGATTACTTGTTTATCTCGTCCGGTATTCATCGTTTATTAATTTTGTTAATATTATTCGCAAAACTAATTACCTGAATTATTTAAAATAATATTTTGTAAACTGTTAATATAAAATTTATATCATTCGTGTATTCTGTTTGTTTATGTATATAATACATTTTCTATTTAATTTTGACCATCGCCGCATGCATGTTTTACAATGATAATATTTGTACCTACACATAAATTGCACACTAAAATGAAAACATTATATTTTTTCAATAAAAAATTGGTACTGTTTAGGTACTTGAAATTACTGCAATCTGCATCATTAATTTCCTTTCTTTACAAAAAAAATGCTAAATTAATTTTGATAACCCAACAGTCCAGATTCACGGATGCTTCGAGCCAACACTCAAATATTTACCTTGTTAAATAACTGTTGACTGTCAGGAAACTAGGTCGGCTCCTTCGAGAGTCTAAGGTTTGTTCCTAATCACAGGAGCCAGTCTTGATTGATTGCGGTGTCTGGCAATCAAGACTTTGTTTCAACCATTGCTGATTGTGCTTCAGTGATCGACTCTAATCAGCTGACACGTAGTATAAGTTTCCAATCTTCGTTTGCACGGGTTTATAAAACCAAGAATTTTCTCTGAAAGAAAAGAACCTTAGGAAGTTTTTTTGACCAACTTCAAAGAAGGAGGTGGTTCTATCAGGAGGAGGTCAATAGTGAATCGATTATGAATATTCTTTTCTTGTTTCAAAGAGTACAAATACTTCAAAATTTTGAGGATTTGAACGTTCGGTTTAGGGTCTTCGGAGTTATAGACAGAAATGCACCGAGAATGAAACAAATGGCTTTCTTCTGATTGAAAATTAATTTATGTCGGTTTTAATAAAAAAAAAATTTTGATATGTACCTTATGATAAGTAGTACTATTTTAATCAGCAATGAAAAATTATCGAAGGATGACTCTTTTCTTTTTCTAGATTAAATTTACAAACTCTTTGTTCAACACATTGTGTTGTACCTATAGCTGGAATTAAACGATCACGATCGGACCATCGATCAAATTAACTAAACAAAATCTGTCTAAACCACTCAGTTCTTCAGTTATGCTAATACAAGTTGTCTAAAAAATACAATACATTACTATGTTGGAAAAAATAATTTGAAGATCCATTACAACACACACTAAATATTGTTTTTATTAAATAGGTGGCTTTGTAAACAGATTTAAAAGTTTAGTTTTCAGGCCGTGTGTCATGCGCAGATAAAAGAAAGTTGTGTTGTTTTTTTATATACAAAATCGAACCGAACCGAGTGAAGTACTCTATTTATTTTAGTTTATGACATAAAATACGATTTTTATGATACGAATTCATGTCCTCGTACAAGAATATGTCCTTCAGAGAGTAAGCCTCCGAGGCTGGCTCCTAATTACGAGCGTGTCACAGACAGTCTGTGATTGATTGTAACGCTAATATCTGAGACAACGGCTCGGCCCCAATGATAGCTGACGTGTGGGACAATGCATGGCGTCTTGCCTTTCCTCCCGAGATCTTTGTTATTGTTTGGTATAATGATTGTAGCCTCTAATGTGTTTCTTTTTTCGTACATATCTGCTGTTACTAATATTATGCCAGTGTCGACACTTTTAATATCGATTTAAAAACCCGATATAATCATGGTCCAGCTAGGTGCTTGACTATAACTTGTCACGAGACCGGAACTTGTCGCCATCACGATTCACGACAAAAATTATTTATCAAATATGACTTTACAACACTAACTAAACTGTTAAATAAGTATGATTTATTTGACGGTTTAGTCGTTTATAATTATTATTAAAAAACAATTCCAGTGTTCGGTTTATTTTGTTGGTTTTTGTCCGTACCCTATTCGGTAATATGAATAGTTCATAGTATAATGACTCAGTTGAAGACAGTGTCCAAGATTCCTGTTTTTTTAAATAACCTCTTGTGTTCTCAACTACAAAGGGTTCTAAATATAAAAAAAAAATCCTCAAATAATAAACATAATCCCAAAATCTTAGGTTGGGAACTTATATCATACACTTACTTTGTGGCTACAAAAACTGGTTCCGCCAGTATTTGTAATAATTCTAATAAACGTGTTTAATGCATACAAGCTATTTAAAGAATATTAGCTGCACGTGTGCATATTGTAGGTTCTTCTTTATTCAGCAATATAAGCTGAGCTCATTCCCTGTGGGCGGTTTACGTGTATTACGTGAGCATTGGCACCTTGGCGAGTACTAACAACGTACGCTTTTGACTGGAAATTACTTAAAGGTATTACTTTTTGAACCTCGCTCTTGTGTGGACTATTTGTACACAATCTGATTTCGATGCTGTTACCTTGTTATTGACATAGATTTATAAAGTGAATGAGAAATATACGAGTATATTGTGTTGTGTATGTCATTGTTGCATTTTTAGGGTTCTGAAGTCAACAAGGAACCCTTATAGTTTCGCCATGTCCGTCCGTCTGTCCGCGGCTTTGCTCAGAGACTTAGAAAATGTGAAAAAAGTTACAGTAGTAGTGCCTATGAATATCAATCGTTTCAATGGCCGTACAGTTTTCTTAAAAAAAATCAGATCAATCCTGTCAAAAATTACCTTACATTATGTAAATCAGCAATACAGTCTGTAGAAAAACCATTAACACTTAAAAGAAAGGCACTTCAAGATTTCCATTTTCATTGGACAGAGTGAAGAGCGAGCACTCATGGCATATTACAGATAGCGTCACATCGCAAAGGGGATTTGGTTTGAAGAGGACCTCTACTGAACTGAGTGATCACTGGGCTCCTAGTTTGACATAACGATAATGATGACGAGTCAGTGGTGATATTCAATTGCATTTATACGTGTGGCGACTCTATCGTGCGTGTCACATCACTAGTGTGGTGACATCACTAGTCAGTTTTGACAAGCCGCCATTACCAACCATTCACTCTCACTGTCATGCACACGTTTGAACTGGTACTGGGTGCTATTTGAAATGCTGTATTATTCTTTCTGACCCACTGTATCTACTTTCATTATCTCGTGTTGTTATTGTGTTTTATCTACTCAATTAAATAGTGTTCTACGCAAACAACTCCGTTTAATTTCTACGCTGGGAGAGCAGATCACTCCCACATTGGTGACCTTTTCGACGTTCGAATGAATAACAAGTGTGCCGGTTGTTAGGTTTCCGACACGACAACCATACTGTACCTATAGCAGCAGCGCAGGAGTTCTACACCATAACCGGCTTTGTGGCATTCCACCGGCAACATCCTTGGTGAATCGCCAGTCAATTGAAGAGCCGACGACGACGCATGCATGCACGGCGGCGACCTGCTGATCCTACATTTCGACATACCTACATGGTTCTCCAACCCTGGTCAATCTTCGATCTACGAGGAAGCGTCGTCCGTATTCATCGTGCAGTTGCGCAGGCCTAGTTGAACAGTGTCAACAGTTGCCTTGTGTTGCGTTCAGTTGCGTTGCATGTTTCCGGATTGCATCCTGCCTGTTTGTGTGTTGTGCTTTGCAGTGTAAAAATCCCTCAGTGTAAAAACATAACAACTTTTCCAAACCTATTATCTACTAAACTTTCCATAAAGAGACGGTGTGTTCCTGTTTGCTTGGAGTTTGGTTGCAGCTAAGGACTTTGCACGCAAGTTTTTGAACATTATCATTAAACAGAGAAAACTTATTTTTATCATCCAAGTCTAAATTTAGTACCTACTTACTAATTACTAACACTATCATTTTGAAACTACTAAGAAACTACGGAATTAATTTTTGGATGACTTATTTCATGTTTTAGACACTACCATATCTACATAACATTGAGTTTTGTATATTTTGGTGTTGGATATCATATCTATTTAATTATTTAGTGGTCCTAGATAGGTAAAAACTTTATAGTGCATTTGCCAAGTAATTTCTACTGGTTTAGTAGTTCAAAAATTAATTTCTGATGATAGTAATTAACCGCATAATATTTACAAAACTTAATTTTTATTTTAACTTGGGTTTTGTATAAGGTTTTGTTATTTTGAATATTTTGTTATATTGCCTGTGTGCCTTCCCTAACATTTTTATTTTTGGTGTTGGTCGTGTGTATATACCAGAACGTTGTCTTATTGGTTGATTGTGTTGCTCTGCTTGGGTGTGTGGTATTATTGCTTTTTGTGTTAAATAAGTGTTGCACCATGGCTGATGAGCAACTTCAGGCACAACTACAGCAACTGTTGGCTGAAAACGCAGCATTACAAAAGCGACTCGGCCAGAACGAAGTTGAGGCAAAGGTTTGTAGAGTTGCAGTAAAATTGCCAACATTTTGGGCTGACAAGCCAGCTATTTGGTTTGCTCAGGTAGAGGCCCAATTTCAAATTGCCAATATTGTTGGGGACACAACTAAATATAATTATGTGGTCGGTCATCTAGATCAAAAATTGGCGGGCGAGGTTGAGGATCTAATAACAAATCCTCCAGCTGAAGGAAAATATAATAAACTAAAGGATATTCTCATACAGCGCCTATCCACTTCACAAGAAAAAAGGGTAAGACAACTGCTAAGTGAGGAAGAACTCGGAGATAGAAAACCATCCCAATTTCTTCGTCACCTGCGGTCACTTGCTGGGTCAGCCCTTTCAGATGACAATATTATACGCCAACTTTGGTTGCGTCGCCTGCCCCAACAAGCTCAGGCCATCCTAGCAGCACAAGCGGACCTAAATCTAGATAAGGTTGCAGAGTTAGCGGACAAGATCACAGAATTGGCCCCACCACCAGCCATCTGTTCTACCTCATCAACACCAGCTCTTTCATTAGCCACCTTAGCTAAACAGCTGGAAGAGGTTAGCAACCAAGTCGCCGCACTCTCTAGGCAGCAGCGCCGACCATCACGCGACCGTTCGGTGTCTTCAGACAGGTCATTGAGTAGTTCCAAGCGGTGTTGGTATCATAGGAAATGGGGGGTCAAGGCAACTAGATGTACCAGCCCCTGCAACTGGAAGTCGGAAAACTCGACCAGCAGTCAGTAGCGGCGGCAACTGATTGCCAGAGCACTAGCCGCCGTCTGTTCGTCACTGATAAAGTGACCAAGCGTCGGTTTCTCATTGATACCGGATCGGACTTATGTTGTTACCCTCACAGTTGGTTGCCATCTCGCAGGCAAGCTACCAACTATGACCTCAGTGCAGCGAATGGAAGCTGTATTCAAACTTTCGGTACAGTTAACCTGAATTTAAATTTAGGTTTGCGTCGTGACTTTGCCTGGCAGTTTGTGATAGCCGATGTCAGCACAGCCATTATTGGCTCTGATTTTTTGGCATTTTATCACCTTTTACCTGACTGCCGCAATACAAAACTAGTCGACGGCACTACTGGACTGACATCCACTGCTTCTACGGCCATTATTGACCAGCCCAGTATACGAGCAGTAGTTTTAGGAAACTCTATTTTCACGAAACTTTTATCTGAATTCCCAGATATTGCTCGACCACCTGGACTTCCCAGAGTTATCAAACATGACACTGTGCATTATATTAAGACCACAGAGGGACCTCCAGTATCCTGCCGTCCTCGTCGCCTAGCGCCACAGAAACTCATTGCGGCAAAAAAGGAATTTGAGGAAATGGTAAGATGTGGAACAGCACGGCCATCTAAAAGCGCATGGTCTTCTCCGTTACATATGACCATCAAAAAGGATAATACATGGCGTCCCTGTGGAGACTACCGCGCCTTGAACGCCAGGACCGTTCCAGACAGATACCCAGTGCGACACATCAACGACTTTACCCACAATCTCGCTGGCGCCAAAGTATTCAGCACCTTGGACCTTGTTAAGGCGTATCATCAAATCCCAGTTTTTGAAGAGGATATTGCCAAAACCTCTATCGTGACTCCGTTTGGCCTCTTTGAATTTCCCTACATGACCTTCGGTTTGAGGAACGCTGGCCAAACCTTCCAGCGTTTTATCGACGAGGTCACACGGGGTCTTGAATTTTGTTTTCCATATGTAGACGACATTCTCGTTTTTTCAGAAGACGAATCAACTCACCTTCAACACTTGCGCATTCTTTTCAAACGCCTTCACGATTACGGAGTGGTAATAAATCCATCTAAATGCGTCTTCGGTGTCAGTGAGGTCGTATTCTTAGGCTATCACATAAGCAGCGAAGGTACTCGACCTCCTCAAGAGCGCATTCAAACTCTGTTAGATTTTCCACCACCTGCCACTGTACAAGGCATGCGCCGATTCCTCGGCATGCTGAATTATTATCGTCGTTTTGTACCTCGTGCGGCACAGTTTCAGGCGCCATTGATTGAGGCATTGGTTGCAACTAACAGTAAGGGTGCTAAACCATTTCCATGGTCACCCGAGCTGCTAACAATTTTTGAAAATTGCAAGAAGAGCCTTTCCAACGCCACTTTAGTCAACAACGCCAATCTTGGTTTGTTTACGGATGCGTCAGGCGTTCATATAGGATCCTGTCTACACCAACAGGTAAACGGCAAATGGTTCCCTCTTTCATTTTTTAGCAAGAAGTTAACCCCTCAACAGGCGCAGTGGCCGGCATACTACAGAGAATTGCTAGCAGTGTACGAGAGTGTCCAACATTTTCGTCACATTCTAGAAGTCCAGCATGCGACGATATTTACTGATCATAAGCCTCTTTTATATGCTTTTTCACAGCGACGCGACAAACTTCCACCACCGCAACTTAACCAGCTATCTTTTATCAGTCAATTTACCACAGACATTCAATACATTAAGGGTGAGGATAACGTCGTTGCTGACGCTATGTCGCGCATCGATATTGATGCCATATCTCTAGAGCATGATTATAAAGCTCTCGCTGACTCACAAGCCTCTGATCAGGAACTTGCTCGTTTTCTGCAAGATGGTTCCAGTTTAAAGCTGACCAAGATCTGCCCAACTGGAACCGACACTCCTGTTTTTTGTGACATTTCTAATGGCAAGCCGCGTCTCTATTTGACCCCTTCCTTTCGCCGTGCCGCATTCGATAAATTGCACAATTTAAGTCATCCCGGCGCTCAAGCTTCTACGCGTCTTGTTGTGGAGCGTTTTGTCTGGCCCTCTGTGAGAAAAGACTGCCGAACTTGGGCTCGATCTTGTGAAGCATGTCAACGAAGCAAGGTGTCAAGACACAATTCCGCACCTACTGGTAGGTTTGATTTACCCTCTGGGCGTTTCATGCATGTCCACATCGATATCATTGGGCCCTTGCCTGTCTGCAATGAATACCGATATTGTCTGACGGCGATAGACAGAGTGTCCAGGTGGCCCGAAGTTTGGCCCATGCGATCTATCACTGCGGAAGAGGTGGCCGAGACCTTTACGAGAGAATGGATCTCTCGCTTCGGCGTACGCGTATTGAGCGGGTTCATCGGCAGCTTAAGGCAGCTTTAATGTGCCACAATGACTCATGGGTAAGATCGCTTCCAATCGTCCTTTTAGGTATGCGGTCCGTTTTTAAAGAGGATCTGGAAGCAACAGCTGCGGAATTTCTCTACGGCGAGCCCCTGAGGCTCCCTGGAGAAATGTTAGCTCCTCCTGTAGCATCTGAGAATTTTGAAAATCCTGCCGATTTCGTCGTGCAGCTGCGACACAAAATGTCGACGGTGCGACCATTACCAGCTACGCGACACGGTGAGTCCCCTACATTTATTTTTAAGGAGTTGTCAACTGCTTCGCACGTGTTCCTGAGAGATGACACCATTCGACGGGCATTACAACCGCCGTATACTGGCCCTTTCAAGGTCTTAGAGCGCTCTCGCGATGGAAAGACGTTTACCATCATGGTAAAAGGCAACAGCGTCGTCGTCAGTGTCGATAGGCTCAAACCAGCTTTCATTGATTTTTCGAACAAGCAGCCGTCTCTAACAGCTCCGACGCCTCAGCCTGTTCTGCCTGCTCCGAATGCTCGACAAAATGCTCCAAGCAAATTGCCCGCTCAGCCATTAGTTTCAAAAGAGCCAGCACAAGTCGAGCAACCCCCTGAGCCAGTAAGGCAACCTTATACCACACGCTCAGGTAGACGCGTTAGATTTAAGAATTTAGATTGATTTTATTGTGTTACATTATTATTTTTTTTTCTTTTTTAAGTGTATACCTACTTAAGAAGTTGTTGTTTCTTCTGTCGTTGGTGAGTTTTATGTTCTCCGTAGGGGGGTGGTGTGGCGACTCTATCGTGCGTGTCACATCACTAGTGTGGTGACATCACTAGTCAGTTTTGACAAGCCGCCATTACCAACCATTCACTCTCACTGTCATGCACACGTTTGAACTGGTACTGGGTGCTATTTGAAATGCTGTATTATTCTTTCTGACCCACTGTATCTACTTTCATTATCTCGTGTTGTTATTGTGTTTTATCTACTCAATTAAATAGTGTTCTACGCAAACAACTCCGTTTAATTTCTACGCTGGGAGAGCAGATCACTCCCACATACGTACATAATACCTACATACATACCTAATACGTTAGTGGCAGGATACTTATTTATAGTCTATCAGCTGAACTAACGACGTCACAAACAGGTGAAAGTACACACATTTAATTTTAGTTTGGAAGTTTTTAAATTTGTGTTAATTTTGTCACCTTCTTGTGATATAGTTTACAAAACCTTTTGCATAATTGTTTAAGATTTTTTTAATAAGTTCATCGATGAGAATCAAATTAGAATCTCTTGTTTTGTATACGGCCGAAGAGATTAAATCATATATTGTATAACTTACGTACTCACTCACGCAGAGCCCTAAAAATACCGAAGCTACGAAAGGATAGATGATTTGAGTGTTTATTTTGGCACTTTCATAGGTAGAGTGGTCGTAAGAATAGTGTTAGCTGGTTATATAAAGGGGGATACAAGCGCGGATCTAGAGCCCGGCACGTGCTTCTACAATATTCATGAGCACCGACAGCTATCGGCTGTGGTGCCAACTTTATTTTCTTCATCTCTACATGGTATAAAACAAAGACACTTTCCACTTAGATTTTATAACACTTTCAGTGCCCATTAACATGTACTTCAAGCTAGGGACCTCCTGTAGTGCTCCTAGCCAGCTACACGACGCGCAACGGATTTTATATGGTTTTCATCAAAAGACAGAATTATTAAAGAGAAAGGTTTATATTTATGATACATTATTGGTTTATAAAATACCCATGCAAAGCCGGGCGGGTTGCTATTTCTTCATAAAGTATAATGCTTCTTGGGTTTGTGCATTATCTTAGTCACTTTCCCGAAGTGAAGAATCTATAAAAACTTTATAACAGTCAAATGTTTGAGGGTGTAAAACATAATGAAGTAAACTTTTTAATACAAGACCAAAGTTTCCTAGAGCATTTTGGAATTGAGCAGTCGTAAATTATGCACTGTGGATTCGGAAGTTCTTCTCTTTTTTAATATTACTACTTTAATATTGAATAATCACAAACTATTCTAAGAATATTGTTAGTGAACTTGAACTCTCATATCTCTATACCTACGGTACACAATTTCTGATATGTATTACATACATTTCTACCGAAAAAACTCCGTCACCAGAGTTGGCCACTTGCTCATACGAACGAACGAACGAACGAACCGAAATAATTGGGTTACACAATGTAGTTTATGCAACGAAATATCTATAGGTATGTAGGTACGCATTTTGTAATTAGTATGTAGAGCTGAGTAGTAGAGAAAGCGCCAACCCACAATTTGAAAGTTGGCCAAGTTGAGTCTGCGGCCGGTCCGCGCCGCTCGTCGCTACCCCCTGCCACAGAGGCCGCTACGCCAACTAAATTAGTGTTCATGGAAGGTTGGATTGACTTACGTGCACTTACCTTGATGAATTTCGTCTTGCTATCTGTGATTAACTTTGTACACATGATGTAGAATAATAATAAAATAATTAACATTTGTTGTAGGTACGGTTTTTACGTAGGCAAATAGCTTCGTGCATTATATACCTACGAGTACAACTACAAACAAAGTAAACAAACTTTTAACGTTATTTTCAATTCAATAAGTAGGTTTAGCTGTATTTATTTTTTAAATTACAATGTTTAACCTAGTATCATAACTTTCCAGCTATACATTTAACCTCTCCACAGTAACTCTCCCAGATAGCAATTTGTCTGCTTTTCTAATTTAGGTTTGCACATTAACCTCGGAGCAAAACGACGAAAAAGATACTGAATGTGTTGCAACCTGGGCAAAATAAGTTGCAACCTGAGCGAAATTTAGTTGTTGGCGTCTGCGTTCAAGCAAGCGGAGCGGGTAGTCTACAGGACCTGGATAATTGAACTAATAAATCTAGTCGGAGGTTGCAGCGCTCAGAGTTTGGGGTCTGTCCGACGCTCTGGCTCAACATGCTACTGTAAAGCCTTGCAGTCTTGGGGCCCAATTTCTTAACACACGAAGATTTTCAAAACGGATAATGTATTCATTATTCTAGGTACTCATAGTGTACAAATACCTATGTCACAGACGTTATTCTAACATGAAACTGTGCACTCGAAGTTTTAATAAAAAGTAAAAAACTACATCTCACGTACATTGCAATTTTCCGGTTTTTCATTCAGTCGGTTTCTTATCGCGCACTAGTTTTCATGAATATTTTGTGCAGAAAATTTACATGCGTTTTGACTATTTTAACATTTACTTTAAACATTCGAATGTGTGTTCAGGTATGTTTATAAATGCTGCTAAACAAGCCCGTGTTATGGAAACTACAATCTAATCAGTTCCATCTTGCATTAATTATAACTTACTTATATGCCCTTGGTCTTATTAAAACTCGCACGCGATACGGTTAAAATTAATCAAAAGCACCATGTTAAATTAACAAAACTTACTTCAGATAACACATGAAAAATCGCCAGAAACTGTATCAGGAGATTTTGAAAGCTTTCTTAACAGCTTGGGATCAATGGTCTACAAATATAAGAAGGCGACACGAGTCGAAGGCGGCGGACAACGGCGGGATGAATATTCATTCAGCACGAGCTCGCCGCCACCAACTCAAATTTCAATGAGAAACGAAGTCAGTAAGTTTTAATTTCCCACATTTTATTAAGCTATTTAGTAAACCCACCATTTTATGTAGGTGCTTTGCTTCCAGAGTAAATTTAAAACACAAAAGGCGGCACTAAGAGATGTGCTTATGATGAAACTCGTTTCCTATTACGAGAATAAATACAAAATTATCGAGCACGCTTCCACAACGCCTGTTATTTATGTTCAGTCAGTACATAATATAATAAATGATGCCAATGCACTCAGTCAGATGAAACGAACTGAATATACACCAAGTAATTTGAAATCAGTGAGTGTACTTTTCATAATAACATATTAATTCAAACAAGCAACGTGTAATTTTAAGAATATTTCGTTATTTTTTCAGGTTATTGAAGAAGAAGTATTAGTGATATAGTTTTTAAATATTACAATTTTTTAACAATTAGAAGCTGATGCTAAGAAAATCGAAGGAGTGAGCAAATACAAAGCTAATAAAATTGTAAATTGGCACACAGTTTATAGCAGCGAGACGGCTACGCATACCTTCCCAAACGGTATTTATGGCGATGTAATTTAATGGATCAGCTTTACCCAAGTTCTTTTTCAACAAATTTTCCTCAAGATTGGCTTTCATTGGCATTTGTTCAACGGCGCGAACAAAAAGGCACTCCTGGGGACAACTCCATCTGCACTAAACGTCATCTATCAGCGGAGTATGCCGGATTTTCAGCAAAAACATCGAGTCCGATTCATCTCCAGGGTGTATAAAATTCAAATTTGAGCATCCGAGCCAACAAGCTTAGGAACAAGATTTGCAATCGTTTGAAATTAGTCATGCTTCACTTCTCTCGATAGAGAACGTGTGCAAAGTTGTTCAGGAGAGAAGTCATAGATTCGGCAGCATGTGACAGTTTAATTAAATCCCGCCGCGTTGTTTTGGCAACAACATCACGCAACGCATTACAACAAGAACTTTGTTCACAAATTATGTTTACACCATTCAAATAGACGTTCCTTGCGTAAATACTTCTGTAACTAAGTCCATTAAAGAAACTCAACACAAGTCATTACCATAACACAAAGTGGTTTGTTTAATGTTTAGCTACGAATGAAAGAGATGCTTGTTCTTCAACTATGAGTGCGTGCTCACTGAAGAAAAATATAAACCTTCTCCCCATTATATTGACGAGCCTATTTAGTACAAATGTTCTAAGTTTTCTGTTAGCAATAACGTTTATTTTAGTTGTGCTGTAAACCCTGCGTGAGTGCCGTAAACCTTAGAGTCGCGTGTTTGACCGAGAGGCCATCGTAAAATGCATCATAAACTGTGCACATAAATTTAGAAAATCGAAGTACGTAGGTACCTATAACTTGAAAAACTGATTCTGAATCGTTTGTGCAGCGCGACAGAACTACATCAACCGAGAGTACAAGAGCTGACTGTATATTTCTGCAATAATGTTGTTTTCTATTGAAACGGATAAGAAAGTCGGCTAATAATCATCGAGTCTACTTGGCAGTGTGCCGGCACTGCAATAAAGTTAAATCTCGGGCAACAGGCCCGCCTCGGAATAAGCGAGGAACTTGTTATGATGCCTACTGCGGAACAATGCCCGAAACATGCTGATCGTAAGAATAAAACGACTCACATCAGCCGAAGAATACGGCTCTATTTTGCAGTAAAAATAATAAAAAGAGTGATTGTTCAAACACTGCTTATCGCACATATATCGGATATTATGTAAATATAGAAAGCCTTTGTAAACAAAAATTAGGCGTACCGTTATAGACCCGGCTAAAATGTATACAAAAAGCATTATATTTGTAAAACCATTTACACGTGTTGATAAGATAACCCTGCCGATGATAAATGGATATAAAATGGAAAATTGCGAGTTCCCCCTGACGGCTATACTTTGTCCCAATCGTGTTTCCTATTGAACGATCTCATGGCGGAAATAAACCCATCCGGCAAATGAATAGACTGCACTTGTGCGTGAGGGTTGCGAATCACGTATGACTGGGGAGTGGGGATGCCAGGTAGATTTGAAACCAAAAAAAGTTAGAGAATTAAACATTCGCGGAAGACGCTGATAATTTACTGCCCTAAGATTTAAGACGAACGGAATTTAAAATTTAAATGAAAATGGACTCTCTATTATTTCTATTGAACATAATTTTATTTCACTTGTGTTCAAAAATGTCCCCCTCAACTCTTTAATCTTTATTTAGCCGGTACGAATATACATTCCGAAACGAAATATCCATTAAAGAAAGCACTGCTGGGATTCCAACAAATGACTTTGGGAACGACAGTCGATAGTACATAGTAACATACCATGCCAGCACAGTTTTATTTATTAACACAATAAAATAATTAACTGAGTTTAAAAAAGTTTTATCCTATCAAGCGATAAAGTACACAGTTTACATGATGCTATTTTCTTGTAGGTACGTACCAGAGCAATAATTGAATGCAATAATTGCGGCCTAATTGACGTTCAATAAATTGTAAGCAACTATTGTCTAGCTAGACCATGCAAGTCATGATGACAGTCAATTTAATTGTAAGCATGCAACGGGCAAGAATCTTGCATCGTGTAAATAACACTTTATGAGACAGCCCTACAGTATGACTGATGTTTTAATAACTTTAGTTTGAATACAAATAAACGAATTAATATTTTCACTCGCCACTTCTGATAGGCAAAAGTATTTCAAAATGTTTACAACCAAATTCATTTTCACAAATCTAATTAAGAAGTTTTATGTTGTCTGCACACTGATCGATGGGACTCCAAACTTTGTTTAAACGTGGCTTTTACTGTTTAGTTAGTGGAACGAAACTTTTTCTATAAACCTTTTAATACGATGGGCTTGCAACTTATCACGTGTAATTTTAACATGGAAAATTGGTCCTAATATTTCTATTTCATGGAAAATCGTGGTCTCTGCCTACCTCTATGTGAAAGAGGCGTCGATTTGGCGTGATGTACCTATGTAAAATATATTTGTAATCCTATTCTACTAATATTATAAACGCAAAATTTTGTATGGATGTTTGTTACTTTTTCACGCAAAAACAACTACACGGATTTGGCTGAAACTTTGAGTAAGTATATATTTGCTATAGTTTCTTTGTAAAAATATAAAGATTATGCATCTATATACCTACCTGATCATTTTATTTTGATGACTAGAATTATCATAATATACTTTCATTATATAAAAGTAATGATTGACAATGAATTTGTTGCACGCGAGGTTGCATGTTATCCATCACACTGAATCCTTCAAACTATTCAAGTTATATTTTAATATACATATTCCAACACTTTACTTACAATTACACTAGAGACCTATGAGGTCCTAAGGAAACTTTTAAGGTCATCCTTTCGACCTTTTTAAATCTACGGGTATTTTACACGTATAAGTAGAAGTAATCGCTTTACTTTCGAATTTTCGTGTGATGCTTTGGTATTCCAAAAATGAATCCTTAATATTGTTTTTAGTGCATCAACCCAGTAAAGTATAAAACTATCAGCAACGTTCTGAGCGGTCACAACTTGGATGGTTGCAAGTGGCATTAACAGCTGAGTGCTTCCGTGCTACGTAGGGAACGTTAAATCGTCGGTCCCCGCTTCTAAAGACGTTACGTTAAGCCATGACAGTGCCCTTTAGGCTAAAAACTCCGTCACCAGAGCCCGTCACTTGCTCATACGACCTTACGTTCTTTTAGCTCGCTAATGATAACTTAATATTTTCTTTAAAACATTTACTGTTCAAAATGGTTCGTAGCCATTTAATTGTTTGTTTAACAATTTAACTGTATGGAAAGGAGACCGATAACCGTTTCCAGTTTTGAAAAGGTAAAGGTAATCTTAGTAGGTATTCGTGTTTACAAGCATGGCTCAATCGATCAAACGCCATTGTTAACCTTGTCACACTTCATGTACCGAATTGTTATTTTTGTGAGTTTCAGTCAAAGACGATTAATATCTAGAAGACAGACAAAGGCCATACACAAAATCGTAACCCGATCCCGCAGTACCAGATAGCCTGAAAACTTTAAAACATCAATTTTATCCAAGAAATTTCAATACTTAGTAGTAGGTAGCAACAATATTCAATATTTAAACATTTTTAACTAGAAAGTAATTGAAATTTCTTGGATAAAATGGATGTTTTAGAGTTTTCAGGCTATTTTTTAGGGTTACGATTTTGTGTATGGCCTTTGTCTGTCTTCTAGATATTAATCGTCTTTGGTTTCAGTTAAGCACAAGCAGGTAGGTAGGTAATATTTTGTAAATACTAAACCCTATTCGATCCGAAAGTAGCATGTAGGAATTCCTTTTATCACTTCACAAGATAATAGCGAAATTTATTTTAGCATGGTAATTATCCTCAATTTTTTTCACGTTTGAATTTTTAGGCCCATTTTTGTTTGAAAAGTAAATTTATCACCATCGGGATTCTCTTTACCTTCTTGCAAAATTTATCAAAATCGGTCAGTTTTTAAGGTGTGAAAGTGACAATAATATTTAAACAAAAAGAAACAACGCAAATTGTCAATAAAACGAGACGGAGCTGTAGGAAGCCCCTCGATTATTTATGGGCGAATTAATAATATTAGTGCAGAGTGGCTAGCTGTTAAACGAGTAATCTTAACGTATTCAGTGCCCATGATGCACGTGGGCTAGTTGCGAGCGGTCGGTTGTGCTCCTTCTTTCGGAGCCGGGTCGTAAATGGTCTAAACTTAATTATCGTCATCAAAACAATATTTGCCCTAGTTAGTTATGCAGTCCAGCAGAATAGTTTTTGATTGGACGCTGATGTTCTAAGGGAAACTTGCGATATTTGTCTGGTGCATTAGTGGAATTAGCAATCTCATATCTGCGGAGCTAATATTTCTGGTGTTCGTTCGCCGGCCGAATTAATCAGTTTGCGGCCAATGCTGGCGGAATGAGCAATTTCTCTCCGTTAAGGTGGTGCCACATTCACGACTTACGCAGTAATACTAGCAGTTGAAAACTTTTAACTACTATCAGTATTATTTTATACTGCATCTCCTGGTACCGAAGACTAAAATTTCTAAAATTTAATGGTTTCTACTAACTCGAAAGTTTGTATAGATGCATAGGATGGATGTTTGCTACTCTTTTAAGCAAAAACTACTGAAGAGATTTGGCTGAAACTTAGACTCTACATAGTTTATGACCTGAAATAACACATAAGCTACTTTTTATATAGGTTAGTTAGGTTAGTACTTTGTAAGCAAAGCCGCGGGCGGACTTTTTTTTCTTTGTTAAATATTTACCTAAAACGACATAGAGTTTTTGTAAACGGTTACCATTATAAACTTTTCTATTTTTATCAAGAAAATGATTATGAAACCTAGGAAAGCGCTTTGCAAAGTATTATTCATTTACTTTTAATCGGTAAATTATTTCAGAAATACTGTATTTGCTGGTCTATTAGCACCTTAGCACTCCGCTCACCTTGATAGGTACTTATCCACCAAGCTGGCGGAAAATCCTTGATTAAGCACGGCCACAACTTTATTACCACTTTTTTGGGTTTTAATTAAGCGTATTTTATCGCTTTGAATATTGCTATGCAGTAAGAAAACCTCAAAGTAATAAAAAATTAAATTGTCTTTCCATTTTTATTTTTAAAAGTTTTCTGGGAGCCATTGGGTGTAGACTGGTGCGACTATGAAATTGATCTTTATGATTAGAAGTGGATTTCCTACGAGTGACATGATACATACATGATCAATGAAAAGGCGTGTCGAGTAAATTATGTTAATATCGCGGCTACGTAAGACGTGGGAGTCATTATTGCATTATCGTTTGCGATATTATCGACTCCAACAAAAAGGTAAAGTAAAAATAGTATGATCCCTGTTTATGATTCATTGTATTTGAATATTGTTTTCTACAGCTTACCTATGAAGTCCAAAACTTTTATAATTACCATTAGCAAAATAGATGGGATGCGTTAAATAACGTTTTGTTTTACTACGTGTACTCCATACCTTTATGTTTTACTCTGTGGTAAACTTACCTAAACCAAACGCTTAGCAATACTCAAGAAGAGATCGTGGCTCCTCGCAATACCAGCAAAACATTTAAACACGAGCTACTAAACAAACTAAATAGGTACACAAAAAGTCCATTACGCAGTCTCCAGCAGAGTTTGATGAAAACAAAAGGAACTGGGAACTCTGCTATCGAATGTCTAAGTAAACACGATCGACCAACGGCTGTAATTCAACATTGGTTGATCTGTTAATTATGTAGCCGCTATTTTAAAACAAGTAGGTACCTATAGGAAAATGAGGAAAATAAGATAAAATTTTTTTTAGGAATTGTGAATTAATTTGTAGTTAAAACGACTTTTAAAAATGTCTGGAGATGCAGGTGAATACAGCTGTCCAACAATCAACTGACACAGAAGGTACACAACCCGTACTTTATGCCACAATGACTGATAAACTTTGTCATTGCATGGTCATTTTATTGAACTAGTGAACATTGCAACTATAATAGGTAAAACGTTTAGCGCTTCACATTAGGATTAGGCACGGCGCAAACGTTCCGTACCATCGCCTGTAAACCCCTAATGAAAACAAAGCATAACGCTGATACACATTATAGCCAGACAAGAGGCCTACCACAACCACGTTCCTAGTTTTGGTCCAATTTTAACGGTTCGGTTTTATTAACACGGCATGATAAGGCTATGTCTACTTTAGGTAAGTTCGTATAGTTAAGTGGTTGTAGGTCAGTGGATGGTAAAGGCTTAATTAAGATCAGTCCTGGCACTCTTTTGGGGATGCCTATGTCCAGTAGTGGACTTCTATTAGCTGATAGCTAAATGGTATGAGTTAGGTTTTTCAGTGCAGCCTGAAGGCAAAGAGGTCTTGTATGTTGTAAATGTTACTAGGTAATTGAAATCAGTAAAAAAGTCAATTGCAAATGTTTAGTAAGCTCAGCACGAATTACAATTTAAAAAAAAATAGTTTTCCAAAATTGCCAAAATAACCGTTCCATTAAACGGTGTAGCTGGAACGTCACGGTAGGACTGCATATTCAGATAGTGATCTCATATTCAGATTCACATCGCGCGATCATGACTCATTTCGTATGTACGAGTAGTATCGACATATTACGAACAATCGATGGACTTTCATCGTGCCGTGTTTAGCTGCAGGATTATGGCCGTTTTAAGCTTAATCCTTTTATGTCAGAGCTAAAGCTGACAATTTGGAATATTATTCAGAAGCAAAAGCTTTTTTGAAAATTGATGTATGATTATGGTTTTCCTGGTGTTTCTGTAGGCAAAAACTAAAGTTATCGTTTGCAAGTAAATAGTTTGTTTGTTATCATGACTGACTGATCTATCCACGCACAACCAAAACTACTTACCTACTAAGATTAGAAAATTTAAATCATTTAATGACCTGAGCATTCGCTAAGAAAGGATTTTTGAAATGTTAACTTTAGGGGGGTGGCAGTTAGTATTTGTGTTTAGATGTTTTAAAACCTTTCAGTTAAATGTACCTACATACTTACAATAAATTGCATCAAAATTATTAAGGGTAGGAATCAATAGTTAAATTTCAGTCGGGCCTAAGGGGAAAAATGATTTTCGCTTAGCACCCGAGAAGAGAGTTGTAAAAATGTTCAGAAACGAATAAGAAAAGCACCTAAATTTCGAAGAAAAGTCAAGAAATCTGGCACAATATCAATGAAATCTAATTCCCGATTAAAGTCCGGCTGTAATCCCAAGTTCCTAATTATATCGTCGAGGGCAGTAATTAAGCAGCATAAAGTGCTCCTCGGCAGTAATCCAACCACTTTTCTGATATTTAAATCGAGTTTCACCACGCTTTGACTATAACAGCAGTACTTACGAGAAATCGACTGGAAACATCACGGTTCACTTCGAATAACCCGAATTGTAGACTCTGAAAATAAATATACCAGGCCACATTGTATAAGATATTCGATTAACTCAATCGACATTTTACTCGCGATTAAATCGGATGCCAGCCGACGATTAGAATACCTACTTTAATACTGTGAGTATATTTCAACTGCCGTTATTCAATTTCCTATTTATTTTTTGCGTGGTAGTTAAATGATTTCTATGAATGAGCACAAAAATCATGAAAAATACATAAGATATATTACTAATTTGAGTATTGTTTTTTATCCTAAGACATTAATTAATCAGTGATTATATTTGACTTACCACTGATTATTATTATTTTTATATTTACTTTTATCTTTACTGTCATAAAAACATTCATGGAACCTAGAATCTCCTCTTTTTAGAAGTCTGTGAAAAACACACTTTTTGTACTGTACGTACGTACATACACCTATGACAAAAATCATTCACAAATTATTCTGACTTTTCAAAACATTCTATAAACAAAAATACATAACATAATATAAAAAATATATCAACATAAATAAAATATTATCAACAAAAAATGCGAAGTGTAGCTTATTAGATAGCCAAATCTGTTGATATATTTAGTCAGCTGTACAAAGTAACAAAGATAGCAAACACTTACTAATAGATCTTAATCAGACATCGCTCCTTTACAGGAATAGATTCGGAATCGTTGTGCATAATATACTTATGTATAAGATGGCTGTCTAAGGAAAAAATTAAAAACTAAACTAGGTACTACATATTTACATAACTGTACAATTAGAATCAGTTGAGCCACCTAAGGATCGTTACAAACGATCTATACTTAGGTAGCTCAACTGATCTAAACCACTGCCAGACGGATATTTAGATGATAATTGAAGTAAAAATAATATTTTACTGAAACTTGAAACGGCGCGTGGCATAAAAGTTTTTAACCTTTTTTGGAGTACAAAACTAATAATATAAATGGTTTATTTAAACCACTCTAACCATAAGATTTTGTTTACGTTTTTTTCAGTTCTAAACAAACATTTTTGAAGAATTTGTTTTCGAACTCTTGTTGGCCTAATAATGTATTTATCTTTGAAAAGCGTGGGTTCCATTCTCACCCTAAATAGTTTTCTGTTTGGAAAGTTAAAATGCATTACCTGAGCTCAAAAAGTAAAACATACAGTAAACATACAGTGATTAAACGCAGCAGATTAAACGCCTTACTTTTACTCGCTGAAGCAAGCTTTTGAGCGCTTGAGCGCTGCGTCCTGTCGGTCATGTTCTGTCACTACCGTGTATTAGTGAATATTTGGTCCCTTGGTCTCTGCGGTCGCGTTCGCAGGCATTAGCTCGACAATAAACATAAATATTTTTGCGTCGTTCCGCTGCCCGCTCACAGAGTAATTAAATTCCATTGAATCGCACAAATCTTCACCCTCCGCTGCCGTTCCGGTTACCCATTTACCTACACAAGGTAAAGGCACTTTTGTAAAAATAAATTGGGATAATTTATTGAACCAATTCATTGTGTTCAGTCGCACTGAATTATGCAAAATATTTGGATAAAAGATACAGTCAAATATATTTCTAAATTCAACAGGCCGATTTGTATGAAAACACACGAAAAATAATACTTATAAAATTAATTACTCCGTAGAAGAATCTCGCCCCACACGTTTTCTTTTCTTAAAGTTGGCTCATGCTTGTTAGCGGGCCTTCCTTATTATTTCGTTCGCGACTGTAATCTGCCCTTTCAGCTACTTCAAACGACTTGTTCTTTTTTCTTATGTGTAATTGAAATATATTGCCGTAATATCCGCCGGACCGGAGTGTACCTCTTGAGCGCATCAGCTCAAGTTTTCATTACTTGGGGAAGTGATTTTTTTCATGAGACAGTCTAATAATTCATTTTGGTACCCTCGTAGAAGACACTTGGAAAGTTCCCGCTCGAAAAGTGTAGATTTCTTTTCGGGGTAGTTCAAGTACGAGTACCTGCTTGTTTTGAGACTACATACTTTTTATGCATGTATTTTAGGGAGACTTTTTGTAAGAGACACTTAGAACATCCCTTCTTTATAATTTTTGAATGCGGAGTGAAATGTTGATCTGGAAAATTCCAGAAGGTATATATACCTACCCAATTAATTAATAATATTTCACAAAATTTATTTTTATCGGATGAAATTTGGGATACAGTTACAAGATGCTACTTTTTATACAGGATTCAAGTCGAAAGCAAACGCGGGCGGAAGCTACTAAGTAATAAAATATGTACCGGACAGTCGAACCGTATCGGCAGTGCCCAGCGCTCGCATCTTCTTACAATTCCCACATTCGCAGCTGATTTATTGCGGAAAAGAACCAACACGCTGACATTTGGTTTTGCTAGCACTGCTACTCAGATAGTACACTCAACTGAGAAGATATTGGGTTAAAAATTTAAGTACTTACTTACATTTTTAGACCAACAGATAAGATCGTTTACCTTAGGGGCGACTCTGGTGACAGAGTTTTAGGCCGCCTAAAGGCCTCCGTCATGGTTCGCTTCCGTGCTTCGGAACCTTTCGGGCCGTCCCGGCTTTTGAAGTCCTCTAAAAACTCCGTCACCAGAGTTGGCCATACGAACTTGATTTCTTGCTTTTTTACCGCTATTGGATTAATTTTTTTTATTTTTAAATATTTATTGCTAGTCTTTAGGAAATGTGATTCCTTAAAAGTGTTTTTAGAGGCGACTGTAAATACTGAGTTCTTTACGAGCAACCATATTTAATTGTCGATCGATACAGCCAACTTTTAGCTGCTCCGAAAAGAGTTTTTGCATCGTCTGACGTCATAAAAATAAACCCCTTTTAGGTTTGTTTAGTAGCTCTTAGGAATCGAAATAGAAGGAAAATAAACTTGAACTGTAAAAAATGTTTCGTTTGCATAAAATGTAATTTCCTTTATCGGAAAATAATATGCAGGTATTCTACGAAAATGTTCGGTTCAAATAAAAAAATTAATAATAGCTTTGTTAGTCGAGTGGGAAAGTTCCTTAGTATTGAGACGAGCTAGTGGATTCGAATCCAGGTCGAGCATGAATAGGTTATTGGTTTCATTAAACATCTCTCATCTTCAAGGAATCTGCAACTATGTATTACGTATTGTGGATTTCTTGAAGTCACTTAAAACCTAGCTATTAGTTTTATAATGGGACTTGTTTCATATTTTTTTGCGGATTCGTTTTGATACCCAATTGTCAAAGCTAACCGAGGATCACGTGACATCATGTGACCGTTCGGGAAAGTCGTGGTGCACTCTATAACTTTTGGTATTCATGTTCCGAATTCTTTTTGACAGATTTTTATGGGCTTACTCTTTTTGTGTTAACTTTATAGAATACTAGCTAACTTGCCCGTGGCTTCGCTCACGTGCTACCTACCTTGATAAAATATAGCCTATGTTCATTCGGAAAGTCTAAACTACAAATTGGCGAAAGAATTTTTGAAATCGGATGAGTAGTTTCGAAGATTACCCCAAACATACAAACAAACCAACATTACCTCTTTATACTCGTAATATTAGTATAGACTATTGCATTTACTTATTTTGACTTTGTAGTGTTTTATTTATGTAACTCGGATTTTATAGAAAATAGATGACAACAGATGTACAAGCCTTCTTAGCTTTGGTGAACTCATAAAAAATTGATAATTTAATATAGATTTAAAAAATGGTTTTTTCTTGTTACTCTTATGACAATGAAAAAAGATGCAGCAGATTTAACATCCGTTTTAGCTAAAATAAGTTACTAGTCCAATATGCAGAACAGGATCAGTATGTAAGTTCATTATAAAAACAAGTAAATTTTTCAAAGTTTCCTTACAAGCCTTATGTACAGAATTGCGTACAACGATGGGAGGAGTTCTATTTCTGGTCAAACATGACGACATGAGCTCCCAGGGGGCAGCCCTGGGAAGCTACAAAGCAACCAGTTTCCTAACTAGATAAGTGCGCATTACGGTTCCGTATCGGGAAAAGGGTTGACGTATGAGGTTGGCGGAGACAGCCCTGCTCGACGTGCCGCGCATCTCAATTTTGACGTGACCAAGGAGGTACTTGAGTTGTATTCACACCGTCCACGGAGCAATTTATTTTAGGATGATTCTTTTGAAAACTTTCGAAATCACTAAGAACGGTTTTGCTATAACTAAAACTTTTATATAGTTGAACTGAAATAAAATATCGACATTTTTTGTAACTAAAGTGTCATTTACACTATGCAAGAATCTATTCTTGCCTGTTGCATACAATTAAATTGACTGTCATTATAACTTGCATGGTCTAAACAACAGTTGCTTACAATTATTATTGAACGTCAATTAGGTGCGCGTAATTATTGCATTCAATTATTGCTCTGGCATGTACAAGAAAATGGCATCATGTAAATGGTACTTTACAGTCATTGTCGTTACATTAATGTGTTTGTGTACAAAGTTAAACTGGTTTTTATCGTTTAATTGCCTTTTTAATTATTTCCCAACGTTTCAGCTATGTTACAACCGTGGTCGCGGTACGGGTATGACAGAGTAAACGACGTGATAAAATTATGTGTAGGTACTTGAGACCTAAACATAATTAATACAAATAACAAATTATTATGTACCTACTGCTCTTATTAAAGTTCGATAACTTAATATTATTTAAATGTATTAATGTTTATACCCAATCTGTATGTTTTCAGCGATTTTACTGATTTTTTTCGTTCCGCAAAAATCGCACGCATCAATTTTGTTCAGTTCAGTTTTATTTGAAATCTTGAGAAAACTATACTATAGGTAGGTACCTACACAGTTTTCTCTAGATTTATTCACTACATTCCGTCTACCATCAGTTGTTCGATCAAAGAAGAGAGAACTGCGTGCCATGTAAATGCGTCCTTATTTTGACGTGACCAAGTACGTACTCTATGCGGAAAATCCGTCGGCAATCGACTGAAAGACGTATTGTTTGAAAACTTCGTGACTGAGCTCTTTCCACTACTTCAGCTAACATGGGTTTACTTTGTTATAAAGTTTGCCCAATTATCGATAAAACAATGTTATTTTATTGGATTACTGATTTTTTTTATCACTCTGTTTGGTTGGAAATAAGTTTAGCCAATTGAAATAGTTTGACATCGCTATATTTTTGTATTATGAAATATTATTCGACTACCTCTATTGATTTCAAAGTAGGTAATAGAATGAAATAACTTTAAATGATTTTAATAATAATGTATTTAAAGGAGTTAGTGTCCAATTATAAATGTGCAAACGTAAGTTATTGCACAATGGAATTGTCTGGAATACCAGGGATTGCTGAGACAATTCATGGTTCCGTACAGGTATTTAATTAGATCCATAAATCAAGTACGCGGCGAGATTGGCCACTTACTACGAATAACGTGATCCCTCACAATGAAATATCTATCTGTGTACCTAAATCTAGTATTTCAATCAAGTTGTGGAGTTAATAAACTGAGAGAGGTCTATTCTTCAGGTACCAAGGTACTGTTGTTGGTGAAAGCCTAACATGTATTGCTAAAAGTCACCTTCATATTATATTTTTTAGCAAAGATTTGCCTAGGTACTTAGGTGCGAGGCGTCGCTTCAGCCGTTGTGATGCTGAGACTGGGCGCGTGGGTTCACCTCGACGAGTTAAAATGTAGGTACTTACTGAAATGTTTATGATATTGATAGTACATTAGCAACTAAAAGCCCTCATCGCAACACCCCAGGCGTGTTTACATTTTACAACCTTTTTTCTAGCCTAGCGTCTTCAAAGGCTGGTAGAAAATAATACAACTTATCTACACAAGTTTAAATCAGGACCTTTTAAGTTTTACTGTCTACAACTATAAGAGTAAGTTAAATCAGCGCTAAATCTGTAGCTTATCAGAGGGACTCTCCTTGTGCTGCTACAAGCATCGTGCTTGGGTTCGTGCAAGTATTGTAAGCCTTGTATGCGCTAACAGTTTGTGCAAAACTTAAACAAAATATATGGTACTGCACTCTACGGTATCGTTAGCGATTATAAAATAAAAAATAAAACAAAACATCTAAATCTCTTGCGCTATTCTCAGAAATTATACGACTTTTGAACGGTGTGCATAAAGTAACTTATTCTGCGCTAAATTAAAGCAATACCTACATGAATATAAAATAATGTAGGTACCTTTGTTAGCAAAGCTGTAGGTTTAAAAGAATGGATAACGGAATGTGTTTAAAATTCGCGTCTAATTCTATAGAAAACATTCTTTGCAGGTTTTATTTGCTTTCACTGTGTAAACCACCAAGTATTTTGATGTCAGTTTATTTTGAGTCAGCCTGAGTTTGTGCAAGTAACACTGAGGATAAATATATCCGGGCCCTTAAAACTGACAGGACTAACCGCCTTAAGCAGTGGACTCAGCTCACATTTAATTTAAAAAGTTTAATTAGAGCCAAGGTCGACGAGAGATTCTAAGTTTAAAATAGCAAAAGTTTTGAAAGTTAAAACTCATCTGGTAGCCCACCCATGCTGGGCATTCTTGTCCGTATAAGACCCGTTTAACAATTTCTATATGTATTTAAGATTAGAAGTGACCCAGTTAACTCCAATAACATTAAGCATAATTAAGAACATGCCGATAATAGGATTATAGAAACTGAGCTGTTTGTAATCCACGATGATGTATTAATTTACATTTAATTATTTTGCGCTTTCAATACGGCTTAGTAGGAATAAGTACTAACTAAACATTTAGGTAGTTTAAATCCTTTTGGGCCAGTTCATAGTACACCTCTTCAGTAATTGGTTAATTTATAAATAAAAAATACTATCATATACCTACAACAAAGCCAACTCACAGCTAATCAAACAAATTATTATTTTTATAATTTACAGCCATTTTGTGTCCCACTTCTTGAAACAATTCCTTCCTGACAAATTATTCATGATTAGATGTGTATCCAAATATTTGTGAGTATGTTCTACCAGGTTAGGCTAGTTATTCTTTCAAGATTAGATAAAAAAAAATGATAATGTTATATGATTTCTGTATCAAAATATCACCACCTCGTAGGTAACTATTGTTAACCTTATCCCAAGTAGGTATTCGCGGTATAAATCCGGATTAACCCGGTGTCAATTTGCATTTTATTATGATGACACCCTCGAGCCCTAACTATTATCACGGCTTTGTAACTGTTTAATACAGATTAAAAGATAATTTGGATTAAATTGGGAGTGAAATAGTTTGAAAAGGTTTCTGCAGTACCTATTTAGATAACATGGATGCGGAAACTGTTTTATGTAACTATTGGCATTAGGTACCTATACCTAGTAAAAAGATCATTGGTTAAAAGTAATTCGTTATAATAGTTAAGTATTATAAGATTTTCAAAACTCCTGTACAAAACATTTATATTTATATTTAGCTGTTATGTTTTTGTCAAAATTTTAGAATTATATTATTTCAGAATTCTATTAGAATAGTAATGTAAGTATTACGTCTGTAGAATAACCAACTCGTCAACTAAAAATACTGTGTACAAATCCAGATTTTGTTTTGTACTAACAAAATGTGTACCAAGTTTAATTAAATTAAGTTAACAATTTGACAATTTGACCGGATATCGGCCTAAAAACTCCGCCACCAGAGTTTTCCATTTGCTAATAACGAACGAACGAACCGGATACGGGTCGTCCTGAAACAGTCGTGAGCATTTACGAGTACATTTACCTACTTTTAAAAGATTTATTTTATCTATATGGATCTCTTCACACGCATTCCACTACACCATAAATTAAACACAAAAAAAAGTTACGTTCAGTGAAGTGACGCTGTGATTTAATGCTCGAAACAAAAACTCGCCGATATTGAACCGAACACGTGCAGACATGGAGCCGCTACATGCCTTGTTACTCATTTCCAGTTGTGACTCAATCCGATGATATCACTTAGTAAGATCGCCCTAGACTGCTTTTAAATATTCTAAATTTTTAAACTTACTTTAAATATTTAACTCTTTTATTGGTAAATGTAATTTCCGAATAAATTCTTTTGTTCAGCTCCTGAGTCCGTCAGATTTGCTCACGGTCTCACCTGGATATTAATTGTCTCCAAAAGATAGAGTTATCTAATTTAGCTCAAACCAGCTCCAGACTCCATCATCATCATCATCAAACGAGCTCGTCATCCTAATACCTAGTGCAAACGGAATAAATACATACTATGTTCTAGCTAGGGAACTGGCTTCAGTTTCAAGCACTGACCAATACTTTTTCAATTCTTCAAAAAAGATTTTTGCTCTTCGAAAAATATGTTAGTTGATTTTTATTAGCTTGATATCTTTCTGAAAACGTTCCACCTATAGGTAGACAATGGGGGCAATTCGGAGTGTTGCAAAAGCTAAACTAAACTAACTAAAATTATTGTCATCCTTTTTATTCCCATCGCTATGAAAGGGACGGCAACAATTTTAGTTAGCTTAGTTTAGCTTTTGCGACACTCAGAATTGCCACTTCTGTCAGATTATTTAAAGTTTAGAGAGAGCTCTCACGCGTGTGATCGATCAAGCGTTAGATCCAACACATTTCTTACAAGCTATAGTTCGGTTCATCGCTCAACAAATTCGAAGCATATAGGCCTTTTCCTTAATTTGATTACTCGCGAATCGGGCTTTCACGAGCGCACTCGAGCCACCATCGCAACTGAATCGGAAGATCAAAGGATAAATCGAAATGTCTCCAAGGTTGGGCTAAAATGAAATTATGTTATTGGTTTTCTTTAGGGAAACGTTTACCTATAGTATTATTGGATGATTTGACAAGTCAAACCTTTGGTAGTCCGTGATTCACTAACGAAATTGGGGCCATATTATTTTATGTCGAAAAAACGGAGGCTTACATTAAGATTTATTTCGTCAAAGGAAGCAGAACATAGGACTTTACACACACACAATATAAAATAATTATGTTTGAATACACTATTGTTAATATTACTAAATATTACAATAGGTACAAATAGCAGCTTTGAAGGCAGTAGAAATAATTTCACTGCATTGCAATATTTTATTGCATTACTTGTTCGCTGCAGGAAACAAGCAGATGCTTCGACTTTACGAATTAATTTAAATACATTAAAATCAAAACTTCATAATGAGTTTGACATGACGGAAGTTTAAAGTAGTTTAATCCAATGTTTATTCTGTTCCGACTGCCAACGTGCATTGCAATGCTCTCTGGATTTCAATGAATAGTATTATTCTTTTAAATGTCTATTTCTTAATATTATAATCCTTTTGAAATGATGATCACGTCTAGCGAAATTCAGCTTATAAATGATCTCATAGTTGGTGTGTAAAATAGTTGAAAACTCTAAACATGCAAATTTTTCTTTGTTCCCGAAAAACTTTATATCTCCGTAAAAATCTTTAATAAAACTCATCCAGTTTTAGTTTTTTCAGTGCCACTTTGATGTCCCGGTCATCATATTTATAAAGAATATTCAAGCGCAGTTAAAATTTAACAATCCAGCAGAAAATAAATTTCATAAGATATTTCATATTCTACATTCTGTATAATTCGCAGCAGTCTATTTCAATAATGGGGGTGTATTAGTACCGATTTTAGGTCAGCAATTAATATGAAACGAGTCGGATGGCGGTAAAGCGGGCCCGAGGCGGAAAACTATTAATTTCGCAGTAAAGCTCGCCATTACAGACGACTCGCCAATTATTCCAGGCACCCTTGGGTAATTAAATTCTATGATGTTCGCCAATCTAAGACAGGCGCCGTTTACGATACTCAAATTACTGTTTCATTGGCCGTAAAAGATACAGGAACAACTTATTAGCGGGAACGCGCATTTGAGAGCGCGAATTTTTATGAAGGAATTTAAATTATGAGACGAACGGTCTCTGACTCAGATACTTGAGTATTTACGTAATTTTATTTCTTATCTGCGCGGAAAAACTGCTAGCTTTAATAGTAGCTAAAGCTTTCGTTCAATTAGTACCTAGTATAAAATGTACTACGGAGTTATTCGTGTTTTTTTTCCAAATTATGGAAACGACCTGTCTGACGTATTAGGCGAAGGCCCGCTTGTAAAACAGAAGGTTAAGTGTTCGATTCCCGTTGCGACGGAAATGTTAGTATGATTTGCAAATATTTTACTCAGGTCTGGGTATTTTCTAATTATGTAGGTATATGTTCACAAAAAAGTTTACAATTTAATTATAAATTATGTAGTTTCAATAACACAAGCTCAACTAACTTTCATCATCTAGGCTAGATGATGCTGTGTGCAATTATTTATTAGGTATTTTGGGATAAATAACAAAATATTAACTTGATCTAAAATAATTTATTTTTCTGATCCTTTTATAAAATAATAACTTACAAATATTCCAAATCAATTGTATTATACAATAAACACAATTTATAGCATTTTCCTACATTTCTTATTTACAGTATTTCCTATGTAGGTAACAATAAACTTTTTATTTTTTAGGAATGACCTGATTAAGATGAGATTGCTTTATTCTAACAAAAATTTAGCTTAGCTTGTAGGTACAGTAGGTATATAATATACCTACCACGATGAAATTGTGAGATGAAAACAATTAAGTAAATGCAATTGTTATAATTTTAATAAACAATATAGGAATTTAACTGTTTGAAGTACTTAACTAATAATACTAAACTAAAAATAATGTAACTTAATTTCTCTTATTATCTAAAAGTTTGAAATATTTTTCAACATTAAGTTAAGTATATACTACTCTCTGCACATTATTATAATACTGGCGACTTAAAGTTCAGCGGAACATTATTGCTCAATTCACAAATGTTATCCTACACATTTTACTTTACATTATACTCTTCAAAACTCTGTACACAAAAATATAATTTAGTCAGATAAACTCTACTGTAAGCATGCTTCAAGGCACTATTCTAGCAAGATCAAACTCAACTGAAACAACGTAACGAACTCCTATTAAATTCGGTTTTAAAACCCGAAGTCGGTCCTAAAATTACGTTTTATGGCAACGAATCAATAACATTAACTTTTGAACAAAAGCCCTATGTGGAACTGTTATCTAACACGCAACGATACAAAACTACAGTCAGTCGCCGTCAACAAAACTTATCTAGTAAATAAATGCTAGTTACAACTTACAACGTACGCGCCCATACCATGCTCCGACGGTAAACAAGCTTACAATAACTAGGCTAACTCTATATTGGCTCTGTTCTGCGCTTTACATTCTGATCATTATTTATATCTATATTTTTGTTTCAATTGAGATAGGTAAACTTAATAATAGAGCTACATCAAATGCGTAGCTAAAGTGTATATTACACGCTACGCTCCTGTGGGATCGGTTCGGGTGTACATGTACATTATTTATTAGGTAGCATTACAACAAATTAGTTCCAATAAGATCAATTATCGGATCATTCAGCAAACATGTTATTAACGGTAACAAATAGGAATAATTAAAATTGCTTATTTTAGGAACAATGGTTTTCTTGTGACAAGCAGGTAAACTTTCATTCTAAACTATCTAACAATAGTTTCGTGCCATCGTTTTTCTAGTGTTTATGGTTATTGAATCACCCTGCGTTTTTAATATAATAAAAATACTGTGCAATTTTTATCTGAATTATTTTTTTAATACAACCACTCTTAATACCAAAAGAAAAATTATATATTACTGATCTTTTTACAAATACAATTGTTTACAATAATGACCCAACGAGAACTGATATCACAGCATTTTGTATTGGTGGGACCACACCCTTATAATTTTGATTCAACATTATCTCAAATATACATTACAATTAAATGCCAAGGCGTATGAATTACTAATGTTTCACTGAAGCGCTACTTAGTTCCAACCACGGCACTACGATATATTCAGTCGCTTTATATACGTTAATCGATAACACAAACTACCCGATACATGAGCTGCGCAAGTACATAAATGTTTGGAAACAAAGAAAGTTGTCGGTGAAGTTGAACAGAATTCAGTCATCCATCAAGCAGCAGTCTCCGGAACGGACAACAAATCTATTTTAACAGATCATCCCCTCGTTGCTCCCCTTTCGGTTTCATTTCCCCCAACCATTGATTCTCGATTATTCACTTATGCAGGCATTCATTTGCGTAATAAGGCTGATTTGTTTCTACTCTAGCTGGATTCTTGTGATGCCTTATTTTATATTAAATTCATGAACGCAAATATTTCTAATTAAATAGGCTAGCTAGACGAACCTGACGAAGGTCATAACTAGCATAACTAAAAACGATGTCGTTCATTTCGAAATACCTAATGAATGAATTTATAAATCAAACTTCGAAAATGATAAGGCTTTTAAAATAATTTCAACGTATTTAAGGTTCCATTTAAAATGCTTCAGATAATTAACATGTTATCCACATTCTGAAATTATTAGATGTCTATGTTCGAGTCGCTTCCGTTGAATCTGCTACAAGTTATCGAAAACAGAAATTGTAAGGAGTTGAGTGAAATAGCGCAAATAATGCTTAGTAAGGGGCCGGCATATCGGGTAGTTTATGTTAGCGTGGCTCTGTGTGTAATCGTTCATTAATCACTGGCGAGCTGTGCCCTATCACCGCAGCGACGCTACGATCTCATTCGCCATACTATTTTGCTGGCTCGATGCGTTCAGACTTTTAGAACATTGCTGAAATTAAATGAATAAATATTACACTGTATAAGTAAGTTTTATTGTAAGCTTGGTTTGTAGAATGATGTGAAAAAAACAGCGAAACTTTTGAAATGAGGCACTGACGGTTATGTTAAAGGTGAACGATGTAATAAGTCAAAGGACGCGGATTAACAAGTTAAAGCTTAATGGTTCTTAAATAAAAAATACCAGAAGTAGCAACAACTACAACAATCTTTGGAAGCAATTGGTTACCACAAAAAACTATCAGATTGACAGGCAAACGTCAACCTGTTATTAAATCAGTTACTGAATTTAGGACATCTTGTAGTTGTAACGTCTGCTATTATTTTAACGACCGTAATTTACAACTTTTAATACTTGTTAATCATATTGATATTCGAGTTATTATATTGGAAAGAAAAAGTATAATTACTTTTAAACTATGTAACTTTTGATTTATCGATGTTTCAAATAATACTAGATACTTTAGGACCAACCAAAAATCACGATGATGATGACATGAGTAAAGAAGTAGAGAGTGTAGAGATAACAACTGATAAAGCAAAGTATATAGCAAGATAAGGGTAGGAAGTAAATGACTTAAGGACCAACCATTGCTTTACATTTTTTTTTATGAAGGACAGGTATTATGAGTTTTATAGCATACCATTTGGCGTGTCTCCCACGCCTTCATCGCGCTCTTATATTTCTCAAACTCGTGGCACCAGTCCGAGTACACTTGCCGGTACTCTTGCGATTTACTCGGCTGAGTGCATCTGTACAAACATTAAGTATACAGTCAAAAACTTCTGACACCAAGTATGAATTTTAGAAATAAAGTTTGAATGTTGTATTACGTGTACAAAATTCAAACTAATTTTACTTTTACGCATCAAGAGAAAAAAACGATAAATTTATTGTTTGCACCTGCAAAAAAACAGAAAAAAAGAAACGTATTGAGGCTATTATAACAGGTACCGATATTCTTATTTAATTTAAAGATTTCGTTTTGAATGTGAAACAAAATAAATTTAAAATTAAAACAATGCTGGTAGCTTTACTTACCTGTGAATATCAATGTCTAAGTTGTAGGACGCTACAAGCGATGGTCCAAAGTAGCACTCGTACCGCCCTCGATCTGATTCCGTCACCGATAGCAGCACCAGACCCCGTTCAGAGGTCTGCAGTACTCTATCCCAACTGCAAAAACAAACATTTATCACCTAAAAGTCCCAAAACATGAAAAGCGTTAAGCCTCGGGAAAGGAAAATAATCTGGCTTCAAATTCAATTTAATACTTGGTTGACTGCCAAAATAAACATTGTAATATATAGTGCTTACTTGAAATTAATTTTGTATCTCCCTTTTTCTCTGGAATGGTGATACCACACGACCAGTTGGTCTTTTAGCGCCTCAGGCGTTATGCCAAAAGCTGCAAGATGGACGCTCTGACCATAGCCTGCTCTGACGGTCTTCAGAGGAGCGCTGGTCTCGCAGATCGATGGGGTCGAGTTAGTAGCGTCGTGGAGTAGCCCAGGGATGTATGGCCGGCAACCTCCTACTTCTTTGTCCCACCCGCAATACGGGTCCAAAACACAGCGCACACAGCTATCGTACCTGTTTAAACATATTCTAGCTTGATTGGGGACTGTGTCACTTTTATTCTACTGAAATGGTAAGATTTTGACGTTTTTGTCAACAATTAATGTCTAAGACAAATCTAGGAAAAAGTACTATTTAGATGTGCTCTCGACTAAGTATCTGCTTTAAACATTTACAAAAAAAAAAAATTTGTATGATATATTGAAAATTACTTAAAAATAGGCAATATACAAAGCTATTTTTCAGATAACAATTTACTAGGGCTTATGATGTTAACAAGACCCTTGTCCCAATAAATAAGGGTAGTTGCCTAATCCATTATTTAGGGTAAGCTGGAGCTCGCCTTTGCAAACAAAATATTGTTTAAGTCGTGTCGAAAATCTTTAGGGAAATGTTTTAAATAAGTTGTTTCAGATACTTATAACGAAAACTGTCCAATGTCCAAGTCAGCGATTGTCAACATTTTTATAGTTTACTTAAATTAATTTCTAGGAGTTTTGTTCTCTACTTTTACAGTATGGTATGTTAATCCGAAAGCATTTTCAACACGGGTTAAGTTGGGCCTCTATTTCGTTGTTTGCACATGTGGTGAGCAAATGCGGCCTTATCGGGCTAGTCACGGATGCGGCAGTTTGTCAATTATGTCATAAGCCGATTACTAGGGTATGGTATCAACGTTTCAATATTAATACAGGGATTGTGGTTTAAATGACATACCATACCTGTATTTAATCTCAAGTACGGTTAGAGATAAGTGTCCAAGAGATGGGTATTGGGATCCAGTTTATTGTAGTTGAATACTTTGTGATTCAGAAATCAACCGCAGAAGATTATGTTATGTAAATAAAGACTATAAAGCAGTTTTAACATTTTTGAATTCGTTTTACGTAGGTTTCCCGTAAGTAACCAATGGAAGATATTTGCGAACACGTAAGAAATATTGTTTTCATATTTTGCACGCATAAAAGTGCCGGAACTATGGTAATTAATAAAACAATACTATCAACTACTAACTAAAGCTTATATACAACAATATAATGAAACGTCTGGTGCAGTTGTTGCCACCCTAGAATACAATCTCAAACAGTTGGATATAAAAATGATAACAGTCTGTTGTAAGAACAAAGCTAGAGCAAAATCAAGCGTCACCGTTGCTTAACAATATAATATGCTATGGATGGGTTAGGTACAGTCTTACACTACCTAAATAACAATCAAATACATGAACGCGCCAAACAAAAAGTTTGGTTATGAAATTAAACAATAAAAAAGTAAAAAAAAATATCCCAGTCTACTTGCCTTGCAAACACCATCTCGATTTTCAACTGTCTGATGTGGCAATACAAAATAATTACCTATGAGCACATAGTCGTAATGGCAACTGGCGCAGCCGGTGGTCAGTCGCGAGGTAGAGCGAGGCGAGACGACGCGACAGAGCGAGCGCGCGCACCGGCTCCGCGCCCGCCGCCTGCCACACGTCCGCCACGCGCGAGCTTCCACCCGCCCATTGTACTATCTTGTACACCTCACCATTACCTGATAAAAATAATACCAGTAAGCACTTATTTCACCAAAAGTAAAGTTGTGTATATAACACACGTCTCATTTGGCGAACATAAGAATATAAAATTATCAAACCTACAGGTCTCCAGAGATCGCTTTTTAGCGATGAGGCCGCCGATTGTATGTCATAGGAAGGGTTTGTGTCCACGGATCCCGGAATCAGATTTAATTGGCTACTGATACCGCCAAGTTTTATCCACCGATACCGGGATCGGTTTCCAATGAAAAACTATTAAATATTTTTATCCCCTGATGGGAAAGCTTTTTTTGTTGGTTTTTATGTATATTGATGTATTTGTAAATTATGGTGTGCAATAAAGTATTTTCTATCTATCTATCCTCTGTTTGTTGCGTACATCGGTATACTGTACTAAGGTATCATGTGCTGGGAGGCAAATACGACTTTATAGATTCAAAGACAAAACATCCATACATAGGTACCTAGAATAATTATCGAACTTGCTACGAAGTTAAGAGTTAAAATAAAATCTGTTTTTAAATGAACTATACTTACTTGTACCAGCGTAGAATATGGTATATGTAATGTCATCCCCCAGCATATCGACAAATTGTTTATCCACGACAAGGGTAGTCAGGACAAGATCCCTTTTGTAAAATGCAGGTGCATCTCCTTCATAACGAACTGCCGAGTCCATTAGTGGATGAGACCTGGCCAGAAAATACAGATAACATTTTAGTAGTGTCCTCAATCGATACAAAATTCGCAAACAAAAGTTTCAAAACCTTTATAGCAAAAGTTGTTTATATTGTTGGGTAAAACTATAAGTTTTTGGGCAGTTTTTTGTTTGGAACATTATGGTAGGTACCTATAATTTTATTTATCTTCAAGGTTAAGGTTAAATAAAGTAAACGATTTGACCATTCTACATAATTTAATATGCTTTTAAAAACAAATCAAAAAGCAAATAATAGCATTTGGTTTATTTCAACTTAGACTAATGTTAGTAATTTCCATTTCAAGTCCCATGTTTCCATTTGATAGCTCAGTCATTACTTTGATGAGTAAATTGGAACGGATAATTCAATACCCGATTATTAAGCCGTAATTAATGGACAAAATCGTATTTACTTTACAAAGGTAAAGACATAAAAGGTTGTCGTTACTAAATAAACCTAAGTAGGCATTTACATCTTCACTTCAGGATGCATACAGTGTCAGGAAGCAATCTTTTGCTTACACTTTACGGACACTGTTGTGCTTGGGACATTGTTAAGATGGAATAGGCTAAACCATCCTCTCAACTTAACCGGCCATATTCACAGGAAAGACAATACATAGTTAATCACATGGGGTAGTCTAAACCATGGGTTTCCTCACATTGTTTTTACTTCACAATTTAGAGCTCGTGTTAATGAGCATACATACATTATTCTAAATGAAAATCCTTTGATGCAATGCCGAGATCTGAATCTATGACCTTCGGTTCGAAAGTTGCAGTACATCTCCCAATCGGTGAGAATGCCTATTCAGCCTAATCACACTAACACACTAATATTATAAAGGTGAAAGTTTGTGTGTGTGTGTGTAAGTGTGTTTGTTACTCTTTCACGCTCAAACGGCTGGACGGATATATGAATTAAATTTAATACCAGAATTGCTTATACCCTGGATTAAAGAATAGGCTTCTTTTGATCCCGGTATTCCCACTAGAACAGGAACTATTCACCGCGGGTAACACCGCGCGGCGCAGCTAGTAAGATAAATACCTATTACTGCACAACAGCAATGCCATTTGATGGGACTTATGGCAAATAGATCGGGCTGTAATTAGAGCTCAGTGACCCGATTCACCTTGATTTGAATGGGTCAACTAATAGATGCGTAAAGTAATGTATTTGGAAACTAGGTCGTAATTACAACCACTTAGGTTAATATCTTTAGTTTAAGCACTAAGCAATGGTTTATGAATTAAAATATTTAGAAGATTTATCTAACAGAAAATAAACTTTTACATATTTATAACTTGATAAGCGAAACGTGATGATCAGAGGCACATATTTGACATAATTTGACTCAACTCAACGGATCTGCGTTACCATTTCGGTAACGCTTTCAGTGTCTTGGGCATGCTTCCTGCAGTGGCTGAGATTAGTTGAGCTACCTATACATCGTTTACAACGATCCTTAAATTTGTTCTAATTGTATTTTATAAAGTTATGTAAATATTAAGTTACAAAATTTCATAGTAGAATAATATAATTTGAAACACAACAAAGCTTTGTGTTTCCACTTTCTGTGGCGTTGCCGCGTTGTACAAAAGCCTCTCAAGATATGGCATGGCAGTGACATTTCATCTTGCATTGGGAGTAATCTCAACAGGGTTACGGACCGCACATTAGTTTGCGACGCGTGTATTCTGTTCCCTAATTGGGTCACATTCGCTCCCCTAATTGATGACGCGGTGAGAAACGCGTTTCCATTGAAAGCCTTCCGCCAATCTATTACAGACCTTGAATATTTCAAAGGCTGTACACGAAATTGCTTCTCTATTTTGGTATGACTTTAGATTTTCGCCTAATTTCAATTCGAAGCTGTAGTTGTTGTGGATTTGGATCTAATCAATTAAGACTTGAATTGAAAAGCGAAGTGAAATAAAGTCTAACTTCCGAGAATAACTTTCCTGGTACCTACAACTTACTTTGTGTAATATTTTAAACTTATGTCAAGTTCGGAGTGGATTTCTTTATGAGTTTAGAGATTCTATACAATTTATTACAATTGATGTGAGAAACTAACCCCCTTATGCATATTGGTTTAGTAAACCTACTTTAGCTAAAACTAATATTAAATCTGTTGCTATCTCTTTTCATTGACACAAGAGTAACAAGAAAAAAAACATTCTTTAAATCTATATTAAATTGACAAATCTTTATGAATAAGACTCCTAATAAAGGCTATATACTTAAAGTGTCTGCTTACCTGATGAAATTGAGCACATTATCAGGCAATGCCTCTGTGTTGTTGACGCACGTCCCGGGCCGCGGCGTCGGTACACGCGCCCTCAGCACCGGCAACCAGGCCGAACTCGACGAAGCCTGGAAATTATCAACCCTATACCCTGGCAATAAGAACCAAAGCTTGAAAGAACACAAAATCTTTTTGTTTGATTTGGTGTTATTCTAAATTGGTAAATTACAAAATTGAAGATGTAATAGAGCGACGTTCAATATTGGACAAACAGCTGTTGTTTCAACATAAATATCACGTATTTCCATAAAATAAATTAATTTCAGCGCTTCAATATTTCAAAATGAAATTGAATTGTTTTTACGAGCCGAAGTACCGACTATTTAGGAAAGTAGATAGCTCACAACAGCGCGCAGCATTAGATAATATTCTTTATTCAACTTTATTAATTCTATATCTAACTGTTATTTTATGTAACAAATAAAAGTTTGTTTTATGGGACTCCTTACTTGTTCTTTGAACCGTCCAGCGAATGCTTCTTGGATATCTTCCATAGTGAACGTGCATATGGCTGATCCAACGAGACCGTCACTTGCTCCAGTTGTGAAAGCTGCGTAGAATTTACTCGTGTCTCCCGGCATTTGGTATACGCTCTCTGTATAAATTAAAAATGTGCCATCAACTGTAATAACTTTGTCCATGAATAAAAAAATGTGAATGTTTGCGTGTGACATAAACATACCTATTGTGATTATAGTTAGTAAGTGAAGCGCTCGTGGCATAGCTTGCTAAGACTTTCTTGATTGATGGTTGAAGAAAAAGCAACGTACTGAGCGGTCATAATTTGGATGGGTGACCGTTAGTGGCATTAACATCTGAGCACTTTCGTGCTCCGGAGAGCACGTTAAATTGTCAATCCCGGCTTTTAAAGTCGTTAAGCCATGACGGGGGCCTTAAGGCGGCCTAAAAACTCCGTCACCAGAGTCGGCCACTTGCTCTTAACGAACTTACTTACTTAAGTGAACAGAAGCAAATATTCAGTAAAAATACATAGGTACAGCTGTTACTTAAGTTTCGTATCACCAAACTATATGAATCACGATAACAGTTTCTCCTTCTGTTCGTTTCAAAAGAGCACTCAGAACAGAACAAGACAAAAAATAAAATTCACTGCAAAACTTACGAATTTCATCAAAATAGAAAGGAAACTCTCCAGGTATGCTGCAATTGAGCCGAGCTTTCAAATACGTGGCCCAGTTCTGGCTCAGTATATGCTTGCCCCCAGTGTCGTGCTTGCAAACCCGTGCGACTCGCGAGTACACCGCTTTGCCACAGTTCATGAATTCCACCGCTGTCTCACGAAAAAAGAACAAGACGTACTCGCCGACGTCAAATGAACCGACGAAGTTCGTTTCTGGAACAAAATAATGCTGCTTGAAATGTAATCTAGATAAAGGAGCGAACCACCAACTTGACTTGATTTTAAGCCAGTTTTGACAGTGTTTGAATTTGTGCCATGACTTTTGATATATTTTCGATTCATTCCTGTGTAATAGAGCTGCTGCTATAAACTATTATTATACTAAAACCCTCTTATTAATAAACAAAGATCAACGAAGTAGGTAATTAGTTTTGCGAATAATATTAACAAAATTAATAAACGATGAATACCGGACGAGATAAACAAGTAATCAAATTCAATTTTACAGAAAATTGAATTTGATTTATTGCCTTTTACTGACGGAAGTGGGTGGGATGTCAAGGTCGCGAAATAGAATATAATATAATATAGATAGATAGATAGAAGATAGAAAATACTTTATTGCACACCATAATTTACAAATACATCAATATACATAAAAAACAACAAAAAAAAAACTTTCCTATGATATACAATCGGCGGTCTTATCGCTAAAAAGCGATCTCTACCAGACATATGTAATTCTCGAAGTGAACACAAAATTGGGTAGGTATATTTTTAACTATTCAACATGACTGTAGCAAGCAGGGAACAGAAAGTCCTGACCAATATAATTTAATGAAAATATTAAATACATATCGCCAACGGCTTAGTCAAATTAATATTCCCACAAACTTTAAAATACTGAAATTAAAATTTACAACAACAAATTCAGCAATTTAAGTTTTATTTTCTAATGAAACAGGTATATTTAAATTCCTTGTATTTTACTAAAGTAATAATGAAGTTATGATAAAATTAGTCCTAAAAGCAGATTTAATTTTAAGTTGTATTTGTATGTTTATTCTGTGTACAATAAAGTGCTAAGTCGTTCATTCACTGACGTTCTTTGTTAATCTTCGTTTATTAATAAGGGGGATAGTCTCAATTTCAAATAGCGTTATCACTTAAAAGCTTGTTGATGTTTAATGAGAATACAATTTGACTACAAACTTGAATTAAGGTTGTTTTAAAGTTGATAGTACGTCCTAAACTCTTATATCATAATGAATGTCTTTGAGAAAATTCAGTTTAAACACAACATTTTAGGTCAAATTGTGCCGAAATAAAACTTTCTGCTTATAATTCGCAGAATTGTTCATATTAAAACGTGACACGAAAAGGAAAATGCGGTTAAAAAACGAAACGAAAAAGTAGAGGCATCCAACAATTTACTGCAAATTAATGTTTGTACTGCACTGAGATCTCTGCTTGATTTTATTTTATGAGCCTCTGATAGAGCCTATGCCTTTTATCGTACTCTCGTAAAAGAAAGTATGAAGGGACAAAGACCCGATATCCCTATTAATATAATGAACGTCCCTTATCCGTCTATTTACCCGATAAGGCTCGAGTTTTGCATGGATACTGTTTGAGGGCATTGCGAAATATATAATAATCCTCGAATAAGGAAAGGCAACGTGCCAACAAAGTTTAAGCTAAAGATTTCTTATTTAATTAGGACAAGACTTTCTAGCATAACTTCTTACGTAAGAATAAAAGTAGGGCATTTTACAATGAACTTTATGGAATGTGTAAATATCATTAGTTACTTTCAAAGTTCAGTACTTACTGTCCAACCATTTCGAGTCATATTTCAACGTCCTTTTGAAATTGTATTTCTTCTGTCCCGTGGAGAAGTCAAAGAGATCGTTTCTGAAGATAACAGGGTCTGCTTTCGTGAACTCCGCGTTAGTTCCAGCGTACAGCGCCTCTAGACCTCCAGGGTTGCCATCTGTGACCCACACAGCTGTGCTATTATCCGCGGGATCGTAAGGACATTTTGCCACCCCTAACCCAACCCCAGGAACGTACTCATGCCGAGGCAGATGCGTCAAGTTTAACTGAAACCATAAATGTTATTGAAAAACTTCAAGGAGCAAAGAAAGAAATCAGTTCTATCCGACTTCAAAGCGTAAGAATCAATGACCATAAGTTAAAGTCGAAGGCCTTCCCTTTGTATGATAATGTAAGGGTATCTCCTGAATATGAGAGCGAGCTGCGCTTGTAAATGAGGCTCTCGAACAAACTTTATTATGTGCCGTACGCGAGATGAATTAAACCTTGCAAATTAAGTTTTGGAATTGAAATTTTATAATCTCTCAGAATTCGTATAATTATTTTATCACATACAAGTTAATTTGCAAAATAAACGAAAAATAACACACTTATTGGATCTCATTATTATACGCCGAGCTTAAACGATTTACCGAATTTTCTGGATGCTCTGTTATTGCCAATACGATAATTATAACTGGTTGGTAAGCAGGTCAATAATCCAAATTAAAGTACCAAAACCAGACTTAAAATAATTGTTTAACATATTTTTATAAACAAATAGACAAAATTATTAATAACTAATACCTAGTTGAACCCTAATTATTATAATATTGATTTTTTTTACAAAGATATATAAAATACAAAAAAATATTCGTACCTCCTGTATGAGGAGCTCATCACGACACTTGGTCAAATTAAGACACGATCTTGATAATGTTCAATTGATCTGAAATAAGAGTAGGTACTTATATACTCACGTAAACGACCCAGTCCTTGGGGCTGTGTGCGTTGGTTCCGCACACATAGAGCCTTTTGCCGTCCCCCAGCGGCTGAATCACCCGAATGTGGTTCTTGCACTCGAAGGGCTCCGACTTGCCTTTACTCACGCATCTTGCCACATTACTCGCTTCCAGTAACAAATTGTCCCTCTACAAAGATAAAACCTACATTCAATTACAACACAAAAAATAAAACAACCCTTCAATGTGCATCAAAAATTCATCCAACTTTACCTCCACATATTTCCTGAGTGCTTCATGGTTTTACTGTTCAAAGGATTGTGGCACTTACGTGTGAAAATGTAGAAAAACCCGTGTGGATGAAGGTGCATTAAAATCCAGTGTAGTGCCGGAAAAGTGGGCGTCTTTTATACTCAGTAACCGTAAGCAAGCGTTTCATTTTACTTTACAAAAGTCTGTGAAGTTCATCTTGGGGTGAGTTTAAAGCGTGCTTCCGTTGGCTAAGTAACCACTTTAATTTTTTAAAAGACTATACCATAAAAATAATTACCTTACAGTGCGATTGACTTATATCCGACATATTTAGCTTGAAAACTCGATCCCTGGAACAAAAATATAATGTGACCTCTCTCTCATAAGGGGCCAAGTGCGTCACACGTAAAGGAGGGTGAGAGGGGTCTAAGTTTTGTGACGTCACAATTTCAAATCGAATAATGGTAAGTTATTGAATTGTATCTTGGAAAAAAATTTGTTGTAAAATTGCAAAAAACTGTGACGGCACCCTAGGAGGTCTCACAAATGTGACCAGCTGTAACAAGGACAACAAAGGGGGTGTCAAAAACTCATGAAATTCGTGTTACGTACTATTATGGATGACCTGTAATACAATTTTATCACCAGCTATTATTGGAATAGTCCAGAAAAAGTAGGTTACTTTGAAATCAAGTTAAGTAAAAGTGCCATTCGTTATCTAATTACAAGAAAAACGTTTGTCAGATACAATTTGTGAAAGCTAAGTAAGAAATACAACTAAATAGATATTTTAATTCTTGATTTCCCTAGGGTGAATGTCTTTGCCAAGTCGTCTTTTTCAGGACATTGCTATTTTAAATGATTTTATGTTACAAAATAAATGTTAACTACTTACATAGCACCAACATAAAGCGTATTTCTTTCTTCATTCATATACATAGTGCGGTAAAAGAGAGTGCCACATGAAAATTCTCGTATGTGATCTGAAAACAAAGAAAAATAGTCGTTACTATAATATCACTTACAGATGTGACTTTATCAAAAACATACTATCATCATCATTGACAGCCCAAATTATAGCCCACAACTGGGCTTTTGCCGTTCTCATTTAGAATAGAATATTATTATTATAAATCCAATGAAAACAAAAACTAATGCTTTATTTTTTTGTGTTCTTTTTTTAATATGTAATATTTTTTTCTTTAAAAAATAAAGTTTGTAGGCTTGAATGGAACTAAAAACTCTTTGGTGGGAATAAATATTTTTATTTTTGTTTATTTGTTTAGAAAAGAGTTTCGATGCCAAAATGAAACAGGAACAACCACAGATTATAATATAAATCTGTGGGAACAACTCTTTTGCAAAACAAAAATGTTCATGTTATTCATTGTTTACAATTTATCGGAGTTTTCGAAAATTCACTCTGACTGCTCCCTCGGCATTTAAAGATCATAACTAGGTACGCACTTTTCTTTCGTTTATGTTCTTACGCGGCATATAAATCATAGGATTTATATATAATTAATAATAATTAATTGGATCAACATTGAAGATTCTGTTATCAACGTTGGCGAATTGCAACTACGCTACCAATTTGGCAGGTTGGCGAATGTAACTTATTTTTACGAATCTCAAGATTATTATGAAATTTTTACTGGGTATACAGTGAGCTTGATCACATTTACAGGGCATATATTAAATGCTAAATCGATGGCTTCTGCTTGCAATTTTGGGTAATTGCAACTACGGATGCCATAGGCAGTTATTACCTCCTATTGGCAGGTGGCCGGCGCGCACGCAACTCTTCGTGCTATCGTGTGGCCCCATACCAATTCCCCGTACCATTTAAACAGTCTACTTATATAATTAAACTTTGCTTTTACTAGAATTGTTATACAATTTTGTATTCATACTGATAAGTGCCTTATTTTGGTAGGTAATTGGTTTCGTAATTATTTTTTGAGGGGTGGAAACCCTTTTTAACTTTACCAGTATTTTGTTGACAAAATGGCAGTTGGTATTTGTTCAACAAATAAAAGCTCATTGTGTCTATTTACAGCTCTTTCGGGATTTAATTACAGTTTAAAAATTAACTGTCAAGCTCTAATCAATTTGTTTATTTTAAAATCAATTGAACATCAGAGGTTTATGTATTGAATTGCACGCTTAGTGCGTTCGGATGAAATATTGAACAACTTAGTCTACCTATAGTTTAATACATACTTAATTTTCAAAGAAGATTTTTTATGTATATTCATATTTCAAACTCTCTAAGCCTTTTTATTTTTTGTATAATGATTTATTCTTTTATTTTGTATAAAAATGAAATTTTAATTAAAAAAAATTGTATAATTGTGTAGGTGTTTCATGTACCTACACAAATACACAGATAGCAAACACTACAAGGGTTCCCAACCTTAATTTCAATTACCCAACATTAATTTAGTAGTCTTGATTTCAAAGTAAATAGAATGGAAAAGGTCCCATAGATTCAGGCTTATGTATCTAATTTGTAATCTCAATATTTGGTTAATGTGCAAAATGTGTCACGGGATACAAATGAATAATGCAGGTGGTCGCGTGTCAATCCTATAAATCGGATGCACGCAGTTCGTTAGATAGGCAAACAATGAGTTCATTAGCGATGTAATCGCTGCGCCGCCACTGCTTTGGGAATACACGTAAATAAACCTATTCAGTGCGTAATTGTTTTCGTTGTATTTAGGCTGGGTTGTTCTATACAACCCAAAGTTCTCATAATGCTGTGTTTTGATTGTAATTATCATACCTATCAATTTTTGTTTTACTTAACCACATCAAAGTGGACAAAATGCGCTGGTCAAGGGCATAAAGTATTTTGTTATCTATTGCATATACCTAAGTAAAGTTGAGTGTTTAGGTACTTTCTTTGTAGTTGAGACAAAAAATTTGTGCAAAATTGAAATATTACCATTAATGTTGTATGTTTTCCCCATTATGATACAAGTACCTATACTAGCTTTATTAAATAATAAAAATGTTTTCGAAAAATATTATACTTATCTAAAAAAAAATGAGGACTGGGGTAGTTAATTTACAATAAAATTAAATCAAAGTTTACCTGTAATACCTAACTATATATTTTTTTTACTTTGAAGAATTCATCTCTTTATAGAAAGGTTGCAGGAAAGGGATTTGATACTCGTTACTACTAGACGTATTCCCGTATACAATTTGAAAACAATTATTTTCTTGGATACAAACTTTGCTAGCTAAGCAACTTGTACAAGCAATTCCATCAGAGTTTTTTCTTTTTACTGCTGGGTTTAGTAAATCGATTGCCAAGTTTATCTAGATAATCCAGAAAACATTAGAAGATACTTTGTGGAGCGAAACAATTAGAAACTCCACATGCTAGGGGTAAGCTGAGCTAACTATGGCCGCAGATACAAAACACATGGATTATGATTGCAAATAAAATGTTTACTGAATGGGAAAATAAAATTAGACCCGTTATGTAGTTGATACAAGCTGTTCCAACTCGATTCCGTTCTGTTCCGTCACAAAGTAAGTAGATTAATGAAGATACCACTTCCATCTGTTTTCTAATCAAGGTAGATCCATTGCTAATGTAGAGATGAGCCAACCCTAATGTGACTAAACCAATTAACGGATGTGGGTCAATGCAATTCCAATTAGTTAAAACAAATTGAGTTGTAAATTCATTTAGCCGCTATTGTTAAATTTACGATAATTTTCAATTGAGCATGGTTTGCATTTTGAAATGCTTGTTAGATTTACTCGGTTTTAATGTATAAATACTGCTCTCCACTTTACCGCAATACGTTTTGTTACTGAATTTCTTGAGCTTAGTGTGAACTTAGCTTAAAGTTATCGGTTTGTTGGACAACTTTGATCAGTGAATAGCCGCTATTGTTAAATTTACGATAATTTTCAATTGAGCATGGTTTGCATTTTGAAATGCTTGTTAGATTTACTCGGTTTTAATGTATAAATACTGCTCTCCACTTTACCGCAATACGTTTTGTTACTGAATTTCTTGAGCTTAGTGTGAACTTAGCTTAAAGTTATCGGTTTGTTGGACAACTTTGATCAGTGAATACGACGAAATTATTGCAATGTAACATATAATACCCTCAGGGGTCAAAGTAGCCTATAAAATAGATTCGAAAACAAAATAGACTTCAACAAAATACTTAAGTAAATCTAAATATTTAAGAATTATTGTCGTTTTGCAATATGGCTGTTCCGTTAATAACAATTGTATTACTATACGAGTATAATAATATTACTTAAGTCTAAGTATTAATAATTTAATTTGCGGGTAGCCAGATTAGCGATATAACAACTTAGGTCTCGCTTAACAGAACGACTATTTACATTTAAGAGAGTGGATCTCCGACAGTAACTACGCCTCAAACCATATTCATTCTTTCGTTCTTTTAAGGAAAAACACACGTAGAATCACTTTGCTCTTAGAACTCAGGGTCTTACTAAATAATATTTTGGCTATGACATTTGACTTTGAAGCATTTGTAAAAATACCAGCTTCTGATCCAATCCGCACACAAATTGAGTTGTAAATGATTTTACAACAAACAAGCGATACTGGGGTTGAATGTGAATCTATAAGCGCCGACGATGACGACCGCATTATGCAGATAGCATCGGCCGGTTAAATACCGCAACAAGTACTGTTTGCACGGAAACGAATAACATGCTCGTTGGCTGTTTCAACTCGTAAGGTTTTTCTATTAAGTTCTCACAAATATTCTACGAAAACAATATGACATGCAACAATATGACTTTGTTTTTGACTGCTGTTTTAATTAGGATAATAAGAATTCTAGAACCTAAAATACTTGTAGTACCTACGTTCTGAAAAATATGCTGTTTTTGTTATTGACTGACTTAAAGACTCTAGAGAACATTCTTGTGATGATGTTTTTAGAATAGCCTTATATAAAATTGTATAGTTGGACGATAACTTCACGTGCCTCCCGAAACAAGGAGAGTTCAGATGCAAATGTCACTACACTGACCATTTGAGGAACCAGCGCTAAAACTAGTCAAGATTATTTGAAATAACTAAAGTACCTACAATAATATGTTATACAAATACTGCAATTATAATAAAAAAGCATACCCAGTGTAGCTTACGTAAACTCTGTTTAAACAAAAGATTGTACAAGTGCTCAAGTTTTATTTGCATAAAAATAATTCCTTATTTATAAAGCTGAAAAGCAAGCTTGCCAATGGACGGCAAGAACATTACAAAAGGAAGAACACAGGAATACCAACGGAGTGTTGGCCCACAAGTGTGCAGCACCTACTACGACGTATTCCATGGCCCGACCGACACAGCTGTTGTAAAGCAGTTACTTGAGTTTTATTTCAACGAAAATGTTGGGCACTGTTGGCTGAAACCACATTCCTGACGTCCGTTATTATTTTCTACAAAAGTACATCTTAATCGCTTCCCACATGCAGATGCTGGTGAAATACGGCACAAATAAAACTGATAATAAAATGCGTTCCCTGAAAAAATAATAGCACACTTCTATAGTGCTATTATTTTTTTATTCTATATAATAAAACACGGAATTTTCTTCAGAATATCTTCTGAAGGGTGATTCTAGTATGACAGATAATGTAGAACCAAGCCATTTACTTATGTTTCTAATAAAACTGTACTTAACTTCTGGTTAGCTGTGTCGCAAACAGAAAGTATATCAACATCAGTTCGCAAATAAAGATTGTTAACAAAGCTAACAGAGGAGAGCAAATGAGTCAAGAACAATTTTGTAAGCTTGCAAAACTTTGCTTAACTTAGAACTTTTTGAAGTGTACTCATGATAGTCTTTTGTCTTTGTCAAATATAGGACAAGTGAAGCAGAACTTTAAACTTCTTACAAAATAAAAATAAAAATTAAACAATAAGTGGCGAAATTCCAAATTTTTAGAACCGACTTCATGTTCGTGAGAAGCGAGCAATTTAAACAAAAAAAGAATTTTCAAAATTGATCCACTAAATGACGCAATAATCGGAGAACACACAAAAAAATACATACAGTGGAACATAGAACTTTCATATTACTTAATAAAAAGTGAATAGTTAAATAATCAATTTTAGATTTAAAATTATATGCGTGCGACTAAATTACTAAGTGAGCGACAAGAAATATAGAGAAAGCAACTTTTTACCTATATTATTATTTATTTTTTTTTGTTTTTAACCCAGCAAGACTGCTGGGGCATCCCTACTCTGGGAAGTTCTGAAGAGTAGGTTTTGCGTTAGTATGACGTAAGTTAATTATATTGTAAGCACACTTAACATTTTAATTTACAGTCACTTATTATTAAATACTACCCATATAGTAATCTGATCAATGATCCGATTTAAACTGCTCTCACATCCATTGTAGCAAAAAAAGAATTTTAAAATAGCATTGCATTTCGTTTTATCTATAAGAGATGTGGTCGCAGAGATAGCGCTAGACTCCGTAAATCTGTCCACCTAGGTGCAAGATATTCGTATCCCCGACAAAGCTAGATTTTCGTTTGTTTATTTTCAGTGCCATCAACATTGATTTACTGTTTTAAAACATCCGCACATCAATACAGGCTTTTGTTGGGTCAGTGCAACTCGGATAATTAAGTTATTTATACAGTCAGATCAAAAGTAAGGTGTTATAAAAGAAAAAAAAAAAAGGCTAAGTGCTTTTTGTGTGCAGTTGGGAATTTGACGTTTATTTGGTCTTGAAAACCTTCCAAAATGTGGTAAATACCTAATTAATATAAATAGATTAGTAGGCTTATTCAAACAACATACCTTAAATTGGGTAAAATGCAATTTTTCGTGATCTATAAAGTATTATGACACTAATTATTATTGAATTAAAGGGTCTATAGTTTAAGTATATATTTTATTATAGTGTTAAACCACACTTTAGAGTAAAAGGTCTCATTAACATAAATTGATACTATAAAGAGAACTTACAAGAAAGTCTTATAAGTAGCAAAAAAACTAAAGTTATTTTTATAAACCTAGAAGAAAATCAAAGCTCTTCGTTTATGAACAATTAAATAGGGCAAGGTGACAATGCCTCGCCCAATTTGATTACACTGTGACTGTGCCGCCCTAAGTACATTACGTTTTATAACAATATTACGAGGGAGTGCTTTTCAACGGCTCTCAGTTGATGCCACGTTTATTATGATGCGGATAAATAAATTTATAATCTTCTCCATCATTCCACAGTTTTTATGTGACAAATAGTAGAATATTATTGTGCGTCATCCTTTCAAAGTTACTTTATTTGAAAATACGCTATCAAACATTAATAAAATGTTTTTTCATTTAATGAATTTATGATATACGATGACCTAAAGTCACTATAAACCCTTAGATGTAATAATGTAAGAGTACTTTTAGTGGCGTTGTTTGGGGGGGCTAATCCAATTTATAAGCACCCTAAAGCCACAAGCACGATAACTAGCGTCATCCAATGTATTAAGGATGTCTGAGCTTTTCAACTAATAGAATTTTTAATCAAGTTGGTTGTGGCGTCGCGCCGCGCCGTCGCCCGGCGTGGTTCGCTCGAGTAATGCAATTCGGCGACGCTTTCACAAAGGCAAATTGTAATCCCCCATTTTCATTATAATTTATATCCGTAACGTGGCATTCACACAATGTGTCGTATTTTTTCCCTTCGAACCGAGAATTTCCATTATGTAGAACTGAATTTTTCGAAAGAAACAGAAGTGTTTTACTAACAAATGTCCGAGCGAATTGCTACAAAGCCGTGATTTACATAGCGAGCATCATCTCCATTGCGGAGGGCGAGCGAACTAGCGGTGCTGAGCCAGCCGGGGCGAGTCCGGGGCGGCACGGAGGCGACACTAGCTCGCGCGCTCAGGACAGTGCAGCCCCTTAAATCGGCCGATTGCGGCACAATCGTTAGGAAGGCCAAAGTGTCGAGACAATTAAGTTGAAGCGGTGATTGTGAGCTGTGCCAAAGCGGATGTAGGTCAGCGGAGCAAAGTGGACCTGTCCCGCTGAGGTGACGGAAGATTCACCGGCTCTGTTATGACCTCCGCAATCCTGCCGACTTGGCAACGCACGTGATCCACTTCTGTTTGAAATTCAAATGGGGTTCGACAGTTTCAACACTTTGTAAAAACAAACTAGGTACCTATCTATTGTATACATCTTGTTTCCAATATTCGCAAGCATAGGTACATACCTCTAGACTGCAAAGGTGTTGTGTAGTGGTAGGTACCATTATATTGCATATTAAATTCATAAAAGTTCACACAATAGCTGCTACATCGTTGATATCTGAACACGTAGGAAGTTCATTGCAATGTGTATAGCCTCTTTATATGGTTCTAGCAACATCATTTTGAACGTAAAATCTTATCTGGTTGCTTCTCAAAAATGCATTTACGGAAGACATCGCCTATCTTAACAAGTAGGGGAGATAAGACACAAGGTTTTAAACATCAAGGCAGTTTTATATACATTGGATGGAGTACCAATATAGATTTGTTTGCAAACATTTTGAGTAACATTAAACTAAATAGGTCCTGCATATTCAAATTTTTAGAGCTTTCAGGACCGCTTCAGGTGCGTAAAAAATGACTTCAAACTTTTTACATCAAAACTACTTACGTTATTACCTAAGCTCTCTCAATATTTATGCTTTAAAAATGCAGTTGTAATTTATACCCTAACGCCTCGAGATAAGGTTGTTTTCAAATGGCAACAATGAGGTTTCGTTACAATGCCTTTGGATGGTGTAAAATATGAGTGCGGTCGCCGTGAAATGAGCTTCACATCTCGGCTTGCACTCCTCAAAGTAATTTTGCAGAATATTTTGTTGCAACATCATTTCTAAATTATGGAGCTGGTCCAAGGTTACAGGAAATACGGGTAAGTACCGACAATACAAGGAAATCAAGTTAATTCTCTGTAGATTTTGAGCGATTTGTTATTCCATCTTTTTTTATTCCATCTTTAGCTTGTTTTCCTTGAGTTTTTTTAGATTGATTGGCCTGATTAGTACCTAGCTTTTGTCAAGGATGTGGACTGGAGACTGGAGCCCACCCAGAGAGTACGTAATTATGGCAAACATGGATAGTTGTAGTTTCTGGGAGTTCTAAAGTATGTTCAAAACACTCTGTTATAAAAAATTCTATAGCTTTGCTTAGATTTCAGTTTTAAGATAACCTGTGAAATGTACAAATATGCGTTTTCACAGACATTTTAAAAGGTAAAAACACAAGTTAAACTCCTATGTCAATTAGCTTTTAAGCTCTACTATTTTCAGTTATTTTAGATTTTAAATCATAATGTTGCATACGGAGGCATCTAGTCAAGGCACCAAGCAGAGCGTGCCCTAGCTTACAAGCCACAGTTTGTGTAAATAAATAATTCGTCGCTCGCTCTACCTACTGCAAAGCTGTGGGACCATTACGCAAAGACAACAGACATTACAGTTGTTTCCTGTTTCACCGCAAACTGAACCTGACACCTCTGGAGGAAGGTTCATTTCAATGCAAACAAATCCAGTTGCTTATTATCATTCAACTTTATACGGTTCTACGTTTTTCTTAGAATTGATTAGCCTAAAAAGTCCTGTCTACTTTTTAAGATAATTTAAACACTTAGTACATTTTTCAACGTATTTTCATAAGGGACAGATAATTTTGCTTGTCCCGTTTTGTTTGTAAATTACTATCGAAGCTGTACAAGCCCCGGGGGGACGATTCGTTTTACAGGCCGCTTTGTCTTTAAAAGACGATGCCTACTGACTAATTCTCTTGAGGGTTTAAAATTTATTTTGCCGTATTCACACGATTTTGCAACAAAATAACATTGGACGGAAGTATCGCCTATTATATTAAAGTAAGCCTTGGGGCAGTAGTTCAAAGTCTGTAATTTGGACGTAATTATTGAACGGTATGTAATTAGGTACTAATGAGAGGTTTGGAGCGCGGTGCTGGGAGCTGTAAAACAAGCGAGTGCCGCGTTAGTTAAGAGAGCTGCGCGACACACAGGACTACACAAATGACGGCAATAAGCACGCATGATGTAGGAGGGCCCGCGAAATGGCGAAATTCCATCCGCCTTGGATGCGCCACTGAATACAAATTTCACATGTAGGTACTCCAATTATAGGAAAACGATTTGGTACGAATATTCTTGGCAGACTTGCAAATTTCGTCTCGAATCAGCAAAATATATTTATTTTGTTGGGAGTTGGAATGGTCCCGTGATGAGTTCGTGACTTTCCTTTTCTGGAAGGTAACTGCCCCCTGAGGGCCAGATCTGCAGAAGTATTGAGATATCTGTTGCGTTTTGCCTGTTCTATTTATCATCATTTTATGCAATTGATTTTCTCTTTCGAATGGTGTCTTCCCTAAAGTTATACCATAAAATAATGTAGTAAGTACTAGATATTTTCATTTTAAGGATGTATGATAATTATATTACCTACCTGTATGAGCAACAGGTGCCAACATAAATGATCGTCCTTTAGAACAATTTACTTCTTTGTCTTTTGAACTCTTGACCCAAAGTGACCTAATTAAGCCGCAAAGCTCACCTCTTACTAAGTTCTATGAATTATCTTATTGTTTACAACCAAACTTTATAACAGTGGTCGTCACGTGTGCGTGACACGTTGTTCTAAACCGACGCAAATACAAAAAGCCATTTTCATTTAAATTAAAACGTCAAAACTTCTGTTACAAAATTACGGTGAAACACGTTCGCATGGATACGCTATTCCTAAATGCACCAAAAAAAGTCAGGAAACTGGATTGAACATGGATAAAGTTGTTAGTAACTAATGCGTGGTATTTCGGCCTCTAACGACGACGTTTAATCTGAAGAGTGAAGTATGGTAAAAAAACATGTCTCAATGTAAGTTATGATCTCAATGTCATACAATGCAACAGACTGGCCATAGCTTTGTATGAGAATGCATGCCACCACAACACCCGGTAGGTCGAATCGAATCATATTGAGCCGTCGACAGCCGGTTGGAAGGGCAATCAGCAGCAAATGGCTATGTCTCGTCTCACATCGAATGGCACTTGCCATCGCGTGCCAAGGTTTTAATTAGCACTGTGTAAGGCATGTAGTGTGGGTAGGTACGTAAAAATAAAACAGAAGATACACGATCCATCATGAAACTGATTAAATGGAACAAGTTTCTTGAAATTACAATCCGTCTACCAAGGGTTGCTTAAAACATGTAAGACAATGAGATAATCAGACAAAAGTATTCCAATATAGAAATGAATTCACTTTTAAACCAACTTTAAAAAAGGAGGAGGTTCTATGTTTAACTATATCTTTTTTTTATGTATCACCGATTATTCCGTCAATAGTGGACCTTTAGATTTTTTTTATTTGAGAGTAGGTATAATACCGAGGTGGTCCTATAAATAAAAATTGAGGATCTGACGAGGATCTTCGGACTTATGAACAGAAATGCACCTCGAGAGTGCAAGATAGGTTTTTATATTTTTTGTAATTTTGCCACTATGTGACTATGTCTGACCGTTCCTGTAACGAAGTAAACCACAACGTTTATTTTGATGAATTTATTTTATAAGTACAATTGCTATTGCAACATAGCCGAAACGTCGGGAAGAAAAGAAATAAGGTAAATAACGCGATAAAACCCCGTGTACATGTATAAGATATGTTATTGAGGATTTAAATTTAAACCACAAATTGTTTCTCTGAAATACAAAGTTTCGTTTTATTTTACACATCTTAAATATTACAGTATTATTTGTGATTAAACTTACTAGGTACACTTTTATCTCACCTGAAATACAAAGAAACGACATTTAAGGTCCACTAATATCGTCTCCTCAACAATATCCTTTCTTTTATCTATCTCACAAGTTTATAATACTTTATGCACAAATATTTCTACGCGTCATCCGCCATTGAATCACACTTCAATCCAATGCACATTCTAAAGATGTCCACAGACAACTTAACACGCGCGAAGCGCGGCAAATTCAAATTAATGAAATGTAATTTCATTACATCTCCCCCCCTAAGAGGGAAAATCCTAAATAACATATCTATCTATAAACTATCTTCATTTTCGTTTTCTTCTACTTCATCTTCTTCAGTTTCTATTGTGACAGGTTGTAGTTTTGTTATGTGGAATAAAGTTGACTCTGTTTTTCTGTTGCCGGTGTCAATCCTATAGATGGAGTTTGATATTTTCTCTACTATTCTGAAGGGGCCTATTCTTAGTTCGTCTAATTTCTTCCTATTTAGTCTGTTTCCATTTTCTACATATACACTGTCTCCTACGTTGAACTCTTGCATTTTTCTATTTCTATCAAATATTTTCTTGTTGTATTCGTGGGATTTTATTGTATTCTCTAACGCTAATCTTCTATCAGCAATCAACTTGTCTTCCCTTTCTATTGTTTTTAATTCATTTGGTAGAATACTGACATTTGTACCATCCAGTAGATATTTTGGTGCAAAACCTGTAACAGAGTGATCGGTTTCATTATATTTTTGTATACAATCTCTTGCCACAGTTGTCCATGTTCTCTTATTATTTTGCTCATTTATTTTACATCTTATTTTATTTACTATTGTTTGATTTGCTCGTTCATTTAAGCCATTTGAGAATGGTGTATTCACAGCTGTAAAAATTAGTTTAATATTATTATCCTGCAAATATTGCTTAAATTCCCTTGAATTGATGCCTGGATATTGATCTGTCAGAATTATTCCAATATCATCTGTCTCTTGTACATTCTTTGTTAGTTTTATAAAGTCACTTGCATTCTGTGTTTTCGACGTTGCAATAAACGCATATCTTGTGTAGTGATCTATCAAAAGGTGTAGGTATTTTTTTGTTGATCTAGATCCTCCAAAGCCACCAATAGTATCTATAGACATTATCTCAAATGGTTTTGTTGCTGGTCCCAGTTGTGACATTAATCCAAATTTTCCTTGACATCTTGATTTATTTTTTATGCATACTTCACATGTTTTACAAACATTAATTATATTTTTTGTTATATTTTTAGCTGTATATATTGGACATATTTTTTTCTGTAATTGTCTGATCCCAATATGGCATAAATCATCATGCACTTTTTTTATAAGTTTCTTACTAAATTCTTCGGAGAGGATAATTTTTTCATTTTTCTTTACCTTTTTATAATAGATTCTATTCTTGTGTATCAAATGATGTTTCTTTTCTTTTATTGTGTCGTTTTTATCTTGGTCTTCAACTATGTCTTCTATTTGTATTAAGTTAACTATTTTCAATAGTTCTTCTTTGTTTTCTTCTGATCCTAGTACAGGGTTTCGGCTCAAACAGTCTGCTTCTACATTTTCTTTACCAGGTATATATTTTACTTTAAAGTCATATTGAGACAGGTAATATGTTAGCTCCCCCAATTCTTCATCTGTCCTGCATTTAATGTTCATGTTCTCTAGAGGTTTGTGGTCTGAGTAAATAGTAAACTGTTTTCCAATGAGCCAGTGTTGCCAGTATTTAACTGCTTCTTTCATAGCAAAACATTCCAGATAGATAGCTTTTTTTCGTTTTTGAGCTTCATTCAGTTTCTTTGAAAAATATGCCACCGGTTTGTCTTTCCCGTCAAGTTGTGTCTGCTTTAATATTGCCCCGATACCCTCTAAGGAAGCATCTGTAAAGATTTTTATTGGTAAGTCTTTGTCATATATTTCCAACACTGGTTGAGAACATAAGTATCTCTTTATTTGATTAAATGATTCTTCACACTTCTCTGACCACACAAACTTTTCGTTTTTTCTTAATAAATTATGTAATGGATCTAAGATAATTGAGCTTCTTGGTATGTATTCATGGTAAAAGTTGATTTTACCCAAAAATTGTCTGATATTCTTTTGCGTCTTAGGCGTTGGGAAATCTCTTATTGAAATCAAATTGTCTTTTAGTGGTCTTACTGAGTTGTTTTGGATTACATGGCCAAGATACTTTACAGAGTCAGAGGCAAAGGTGCATTTCTTTAACTTCAATCTAAAACCTTCTTTTATTATCGCTTCCAACACATTTCTTATGTGTCTTATATGTTCTTCAAAGGTGGGCGAGTAAATCAAAATATCATCTATATAGTTTACAGAGTATCCTGTGAGCTTGTGCTTTCTTAGTATATTACTTAGGATTCTCTGGAATATAGCAGGTGATGTTTTCAAGCCAAATGGAAGACAGGTCCACTGGAAGTGGCCCTCTTGTGTGACAAACCCTGTTTTATTTCTATCTTCCACCCGCAGTGGTATTGCCCAAAATGCCGAGTTAATATCCAGTGTTGTAAAATATTTACAATTTCTAGTTCTAATAATCAAATCGTCTATTAATGGGAAAGGTTGGGCTTGTGGTACAACAATTTTGTTCAGTTCTCTGAAATCTACACATAAGCGAGATTTTCTATTTTCACCTTTTTTAAAAGCCAATGTCACTGGCGCTGCAAAAGGACTATAGGATTCTTCTATTAAATTATTCTTTAGTAACATGGATATTTGCTCTTCAATTTCTAATTTATCTTCTATTGTACATCTGTATGGTCTTTTACTGCAGTATCTATTTACTAATAGATCTATGTGAGCTTCATACTCTCTAACTGATCCTATATCATACTTGTCCTTCGCAAAAATTGTCTTGTATTCCTCTATCATTGTCTCTATCTGACTTTTCTTTTCGTTATCTAAATGATCTATCATACTTACAAATTCCTCTGTTTCTATGTGTTCATTGAAATTTATTGCATATGTTTTTATATCCTTATCTTCATTTCTGTTATCTTTCGGCATCCTGCCTCTTTCATTTGTTATTTTCTTTTGTTCTATCTGCAAATTCTCATTTTGGGTTAATTTGAATTGCTTTATCATATCCAATCCGATTATAAAATCATCAAAATCTTCATTTTCTACTACAAATACATCCACATCTTCTTCTAAATCAAAGATTTTTATTTTTATTGTTATTAGACCATCTGTCTTTTTCACACCATTAACCGTTTTCATAAATGCTATATTCACATTGTCTTTTCTTTCATTTACTTTAATCAGTCTTGAATTTATTAAAGAAATCTGTGAGCCTGAATCATAAATGCCGCTCACTTCTAATTTATTTTCCAATAAAAGCTTGATTTTGATTAATGGTGTACTTACTCGTTTTTTGGATCAGTATTCATATCGACTTCAATAATGGAGTTATTACCAACATTTTTGGTTTTAATAAATTTTTCAGATTCATTTTTATTTTTCTTGAACCAACATGATTCTTCCGGATGCTATCTTATTCCTTTGTCCAAAGACTCACAAGTCTTACATGGCTTCTTCTCATTAGTTTTATTTTTATTAAGAAATGTACTGTTCTTTATTGTATTTGAGTTTTTCTTGTACATCATACTTTCATATTTTCTTATCTCGTTGAACAAATCAGTGGTGCTGATGAGTTCGTCTCTGTTTAACTTGTTTAAGACAAACCCAGGTAAACCTGTTGCAATGAGATCTATCATTGTTTTGGTGTCTATCATTTTGTTTATGTCTAGTAGAAGCCGTTCTTTTTTTATAGCATAGTCGATTAACAGTCCTTCTTTATATCTGAAAGCGAATGCATATGTGACTACATCCCATCCTCGGTTTTTAAAGGTTTCTAAAAATTTGTTTTTCCATTCATTCCATTCAGAATTTACAGTTAGTTTTATGACCATTGAGTTATACCAATCCAAGCAAGCTTTTTCTAAAAATAATCTCAATACATCTATTTTTGTTTCATCTTTTGTTATGTTAAAGCACTCACACTCTTTTTCAAAGTTCTCTATCCATTGTGTTGCATTAGGATTTTTGGTCGTGAATTTTTCAATAATAAATTTCTCTGAGATATGTTTTAGGTTATGCTGATTTTCTTTTTTCGTTGTAGTTTCTATTAGTTTTTGCAAGATTTTTTGCAAACTCTCATCTTTATCTATTGGTTTTTCAATGCTCATTTCTTCTAGGTATTGCTCCATAAATTGCATATTACCTTCCTCATCTGTATATGTTTTCTTTAGATCTGCGTCTAGTTTTATCCATATTTTTCTGCTTTGGTGCCTTTTCTTTAGGCTATTTTTGATTTTTGAGAAAGTGTTCATTTTAACAATATATGTATGATGAATCACCGGCTTCTGCTCATCAGGTAAAACATAACATTTTCCTTCTTCTGTAGTTATTGAGGTTATGGCTAACACATTCGATTTGCCATCACTTGATGATATTATTGTAAATTCGAATTGGAGCCGGTCCATCTTTTTTTAGTCCAAAATGTCGTTTTATAAGATATGTTATTGAGGATTTAAATTTAAACCACAAATTGTTTCTCTGAAATACAAAGTTTCGTTTTATTTTACACATCTTAAATATTACAGTATTATTTGTGATTAAACTTACTAGGTACACTTTTATCTCACCTGAAATACAAAGAAACGACATTTAAGGTCCACTAATATCGTCTCCTCAACAATATCCTTTCTTTTATCTATCTCACAAGTTTATAATACTTTATGCACAAATATTTCTACGCGTCATCCGCCATTGAATCACACTTCAATCCAATGCACATTCTAAAGATGTCCACAGACAACTTAACACGCGCGAAGCGCGGCAAATTCAAATTAATGAAATGTAATTTCATTACACATGTATTTATGAATATGAATTGTGATCGCGAAAGTTTAAGTACTATTTGTTCAACAAATAGGAAACTTCTTTGTAATCAGAGGAAATGTTACCGTTCTTCACTATTAGGCAGATACTTACCTAATATTAAACCAAAGTCGTGTACCCAGCCTAATCCTTCTGAATCTCGCGACAGCAACCACGTTGTGTCGTATAGGCTTTTTGTTTGCCCTGGCCCATTTGGCAGATAAAATGTAGGTTTTAAAGATTAGAGCGAAGTAGGGAAATCCCGCGGTTCATGCGAGCGTGCATTGCGGACCCCAGACACGTACGACACCCGACACTTGGCACACTTCACATTCCCTCCGCGCTTTTGCCATAATACAAGTTTTAAGTTTTAATTACGCCTCTACCAGCTGACTTATTCCCCCAGTAACAGCGTATTTATAAAAGCCCTAATGGCACGGAAAAGACAGCGGCGGTATTGTTATGGAAATCAGTTTTTTTATCTCCTGTCTTCGAATATTATAATCGCCTTAATCCCGCTTGTTGAAGTAACATCTCTTTGATTGCGAACATTTCTTCCCCCTTCAAATTATCATAATGCCGTTCTTATTTTCAAACTGAAAGATAGACCAGTTTTAAAGTCAAACAGATTCACAGCGGCAAGAGTAAGAACAAAACTGACAAATAAATAAAACGAGTCGAGTCGAGGTCCGACTCCGACAATTCCTGCAGCGATAAAACGTGAAAGGAGCGGTATTTAAATTGAATACGCCGTAAATAAATGTTAAATGAGATAAAGGACTGAGGGAATCTACAATCTAAACAGGAATAAAAGGAGTTTCTAATGTTACTTTAATGAAAACGGCGAGGAAGACCACGAGCTTAGACGCTGATTGTTAACGAGAAGATATTTATGTCACTAAAGATAAAATAAATCAGGATTTGTTGTTTTATTTTAATTTATTACTTGTTCAGATATTACATACTTGTTCTATGCCTCAATAAACGCCAAGAAAGAAGATTTGAACTCTATGTTTTGAGGTTTAGGTAGGCCTCGCAGACGCAGGTGTGATGATGCATTCTGGGCTGATTGATGTAACAAAGCTGACAATGCTAAGCATGGAGGACAATGAAATATAAAACAGGATTCGTACATTTATACAGTAATTTAACACCGAAGTTTTATTTTGGAACCTTAACCAGAGAATACCTTATAATACATTATATTCACACTAATGTGTGTTAAAATTAATAATGCTAGGTATACTCAGCTCATGCTTTTATTGTAGTTTTCAAATAACGGACTTTCATTTCAACCGGATGAAATGATCCACATCCAAACGTGTCGAAATGATTCAATAAACAAATCGTTTCCTATTTGTTGTGTAAAGAGAGATAGCCGCAAAATGCATTAACGATGGCAGCCGTCGGGCCGACAAGAAAGCTCGTTTATTATTCATTGTAATCCGATACATTATCTCCTTCGAATCCGAAACACGACAGACTCCATTTCTGAGACGAAACGAAAGAAGAGATATGACTTACTCGTTTCTATAAATTAGAAAAATAGATTATACCTAGGTTTTAGAGATAAGGGAATGTTTTTAAAGACTTAGGTTAAACAAGGTAACTTTAGTAGATAGAGATAATTAGTCATAGTCTTTTAATTACAGTTACTTTTAGAAAAACTTGCTACTCATACTCAATATACCTATGGTCATAAATATCCAAACTTTTAAAATCCTTTATTGTTAAGTTTTGGTTATACTTAATAACCCCCTTAACTTTACACAAAAATCAAACTAAGTACCTACTATATTTTTACAAAGAATTTTATTTTTATATCTTTCAATTCAGCTGTCAGTTCTTATTTACAGCGGGTAATTTAATGGAGATAATAACAGTAAACCATCAATCAACCATCTAGTTATAGCAAACACGTGGCTGTAATGTGGGTATTTTGGTTATAAGTGCCGCTTCCTATTTCTTACAAGAAAGGTTTAAGTCGACCGTAAGAAAGTGTCTCAGTTCAAAGGTCAAGTGTTCAGATCGGTATCGGATGAGCACGTATTTACTATCCCTGTGTATCGCCGAGGATAGAAAAGTATGTCAAGCTCTACATCGCAATTATAAAAGGATTGGTCTTTTATAAGCTTACATTCTGTAATTGGGTTGCTTTCTGTAGCCGATTTTTGAGTTTTCATCCTATTAATTCAGAGGGCAAGCAGTGAATACAGGATCCGGTAAAGTATGTTTGGCGGCTAATTGACGCTTTTGTGTGCATTATTTAATAAATTTAATTGTCTAAGAGAAAACTTTTAAATGCAGGTATTTTTTTACACATAAACATACGATACATAGGTACATAAACTACCTACATAACTACATTATGTCACGCATCTTTTCCATTGGAATAGGCAAATATAGAAAAAGACGGATTTCCACTTGATCGTGACACACCTCTTTCGCCTCATTCACTCTCATTACATTCTTATATTATTCGATAATTAAACTACGCTTATAAAAAATGTAGGTATCTACTGAATTAAGCATTTAAGTGAGTGTGAAAGAGAAAGAGGAATCAACGATAATAAACTAACGAGCAGAAAGCTACCTAATCCTTTTATCTGAACTGGTTATCGTCCATCAGCAGTATTCCTCGGTGGATACTAGCGGATATTTAGACAAGGAAACTCCAGTGGAATGGCTCGGCAAAGTTTGACAAGCCGGCAATCCGCCAGACAGTTGTTTATACTAGTTATGACTATTTTGGTGCAATGGAATATTTATTACCAACTTTTGTGTACGGCTTTGGTTGTGTAACAGTTATATTGGTGCCAATTATAGGTATACATAAAATTACTATTAAAAATCGAAAAGGAAATGAAAGCAAATGTAAATAAAAATAACTTCGACAAAAGAGAAAAGATAAGTAAAGTAAATTTACCTAATTATATCGAGAAAGATAAATCTGAAATATGAAAAAAAATTTAATATGATCACGACTGTATCCCGGGAGCGGTAGACATTTTTTTCAGATCATTAGGAAATTTTAGATCCTTTTTGAAGATGTCTACGGGGGTAGTCAGTGATATGTGCAAATGCATTAAATATTTGGTACATGCCCACTTTTTGCAGATAAATAAATAAATAATAAGATAAATCTAATGTTAAAAAAGCAGGGGTTCAGATATAATACAATGAATATAATAGAGTTAAGAGTTTAACGTGGTAATCCCTGAATCGAAAGCATATCGCCAACGATTCATAACGATGCGATTCTGCAGTTGGTTAAAAACATTACACACAAGCAACTTTAGTTATTCTCAAATAGTTCTGCAGTATTTATTACGTTTGTTGAGAACATACATTTCGAAAAAAGCTACGAGTATCAGTGGTTATAAAGGCTTATTTAAAAACGGAAACGTAAGCGAAAACTATGCACAAAGTCCGTGTTGTGCTCGTGTTAGTATTATTCAGACAACAAAACACAAACAACGGCCGAAAACGCAGCGAGAGTTTAGAAGGCTTTTAGTAGAGCTGACCGTTTACCAAACTTTAAGTACGAAGTATCACAGTATTCGAACTCGCCTTATGCTTAATCCTTACAAATAAATAAACTGGAATGCCTGTCTGAAAGCGTTTAGTCCTCGGTGTGCTAAAGCGTTGCAGGATGCTGTTACGACCACATTGTATAGCAGGAAATGTGTAAAATGTCACGCACGCATTCATTCAGCGACACTTCAGACTTCAGTGGACAATGGGTCTATATGTTTACGTTCGACATGGTGGACTTATAGTTTTTAAAAAGGTTCTTAAAAAGTAAGTATATTTGCATTTGAATAAAAAATGTATGGAATTTTTTGCGTCAATATAGGTAGGCATGTCTAGACCGGTGTACTCGTTGATCTCTTAGTTTACATTTTTTCTCATCACTTTTCGTCTACGAATATTGGTAGGTTACTTAGTTATAAAACTTTAAATACTTATTAAAATGAGTGAGTGACAGGTTCGTTACCATCTCTAATTGATCTCTTAGTTTACATTTTTTCTCATCACTTTTCGTCTACGAATATTGGTAGGTTACTTAGTTATAAAACTTTAAATACTTATTAAAATGAGTGACAGGTTCGTTACCATCTCTAAATCAAATATTTTTATTTTTTCAGAAATATATTACTTATACAAAAAATAAGAATTATAAATAGATAAAGTGTATAAAAATAAGTATACCTACCTATGTATGATGAATTGATAAGTTAGGCACTTAGACTACAAGATTTTTAGATCAGCCAGCAAATACCAAGGTGTAAGTCGAATATTTGATCTTCTAAGTGAAACCGAGGCGCTGTGGATTTAATGCAAAGTAATAAACGAATCTCTTGCATATCAATGAGGGCAGACCCCAATAGATTCGTTCTGAGAGTATTTTCAGCCTTGAGACAGAAAATAACTCTTAGCAGTAGATAGAATTGTTTTACAAAACTGGATGAAAATCCTCAAATTTACACGAGTTGGAGTATTTTTTCAGACCCATTCATCGAGAATGTCCTTCGAATTTTACCAGTGTTTATATAGGTACATCTTAGATACTATTCCTACTTTGACCTTCGGAACTATCCTCGTGGCGTTTCAGCGTGAAATTCGGCTTTTATTGGCGTAATTAAATCAGGATCGGTCAGAATGAAAGCTTTCTCTCCAATCAAAGGCCATTCGACGCCCTTTTAAATGGTGATTGCGTTCGTAAATAACTACAGCTATATACTTTATGTTTAACTTGAGGCAACTATGTTTTTAAAAAATATACAGTCTCTAAAATACCTCACTAGGTCGATAAGTAGTGTAATAAATTAATGGCATACCTACCTATTAGTAGATCTCAGCAAGGTAGGTGATAAGATTAGTTCGTTGTAAAGCATTATTAATTTAACGATAACAAAACAAAAGACTTACGTTTAAATTTCAGCGATATAATTACGTTGCTTCCAAACATTAATACCTACTCTTTATACTTATCTAAAACATCACATTAAACATAAATGAAGTGACTAAAATACTAAAAGTACCTATATTCATTGCCTCAGACAGAACATAATTATCAAACAAAAAAGTAGGTAAGTAGGTAAACCTATGTTTCGATAATATAGAAATCATTATTTTTTGGGTGTCAATACTATGATAATGATAATCCTCAGAGACACGACCGTAGCTTCTGATTGACGCTTGGATGCTTTTATTCATATGAAACAAACAAAAGGTTTGAGTGGGTTGGTACTATTATTATTCGGAGTCTGAGCCACCTGATTTTATTCTGTTCTGAAGCTAAAAGGAAATCCACGAGAAAGTTTTCATTATGTATGACTATAAACCTCTTTTAGCACATTGTATGTAGATCGTAGTGACTCGTTCACGCTGAATTCTTGCAAATTTTTTTTTCCAAGGATTTTAGATCTGTAACAGATTTTTGAACGAAAAAGACAGTTTTTCAAACAAAAAAAACAGCAAATTATCCACTTACGTAAAATATATAACGTTTACCTCCAGATTAACATAGCTAATTTTGATTTACAACAAAAACTTAAAGCTTTAAGTAAATGTGAAGTGACTTTTAAAATAGGTAGGTAGGTAATTAAACGTTTCAGTGTGAAGGATGTTTTATGAAGCAGCTAAAATCTTCACAAAGTGACAACAGTATTTCTAAATATAGAAACGACTGCCTTTTCTAAATCTGCAGAATGTGACCCAGTTCATAGTGAATGTTAAATAAACCTAAATTTCTACCAACTTTATTTTCATATTTTCATAAGACATTTAAAAAAGAACGGACAAAATTATTGTGTAAAATGTGTAAATAATACATACCTAGTAGTTATTTTTGATTATAGTGTTAAAATAAAAATGAAATACCTAGTAGTTTTAAATCGTGTTTTGTTTTAAACCCACAGAATATACCTACAATTTAACTTAGAAACATTTTTTATAGGCGATGTCCAAACCTTCCTTTCCCAGTGAATCGTAAACCATGGATGTTCAATTTATGGAGGCGATGCTGTAACCTATTCCGGCCGGCAGATTTACTGGACCGGCTCCTCACGAATACGACTCTGGATGCGTTCACGTAGGAAACAGATTTAAACCTATAAAATGTCGTAAAAAATAACAAGTACCTTTAATCCAAAACGTGCATGTAAAGTACAAGCATAAATAGTAGATATCCTAGATTTGTTTTCTATCAAGATCTGTAAAAAAGTTACATCTGGAATTGAAATCTAAGCGTGAGTGAAGTCGGGCTGCGGCTCATAATGATAAAAATGTTATAGATCACAACTGTACCTATTTCCCAATGTGCTGTAGAAAATAGGCTAATGAGCAATTTAATCTTTACTTACTATTTGAAAGTTGCTTATTACTAAGAATCTGCCCAGGACGTTTCGTCTCTTAAGGGGAAGACACTTTGTTCTCGCCTTCTTATATTATATAGTACCTAATTATTCACTTGCCCATAATTTTATACATCACTAATTCAAATGGTTTAATTTGGTTGAGTCTTCACACTAGGTCTGTGTGCATTGAATGTATTAAATAAGCACTTTTATTAATTTTGACAGTTAATATTATTTCTCCGGTTCAAGGCGATATAGTTCTTAAAGGATACAAAAAACATAGATAAAGTAAAACCATCTTTAGGCATGTATTACCTATCTTAGATTGAGATATAATCATGAATGGTCTATGTAAATTTCATTTACAAATACTAAAAGGAATTTGGGGAGACTTGTAGTTTAACACTGATGGTTAACAATCATGTCCCACTGCTGGAAAACCGACCTTCAAAACAACTCTCGTTTCTCATAACTAATGCTTTCTGCGTAAAAACGACTGTCCGTGGTCACATATAATAAATAACTCACATGTCTTATACTCGTATATAGGAGCTGATTTTAGATACTGGGATGATGAAAGACAATGTAGGCGAGAATCTGCTTACAATGTAACTTGTGATGTATATATGTGCATATTGTGCATAGAGTTGATTTTCAACTAACAGTCACAGCCACTTATCTCGAAGAAGAATGTGCAAGTTTTGATTTGTTTTGTTTTATAAGTGCTAACTCACACTTATGAGAAAAGATTGCAGGTTCGAAGACGAAGTTCAGATGAATTTAGCTCACTGGTGGTCTGTATTAATACCCTTCAAAGGATGGAGAACCAATAAGATTAGGTGCTCACTTGGGAATACTTCGACTTAAAAGCTTGACGCTACTTAAAGTTTCAAGGTTTTTGTTGTTATGCATGCTCATTAAATCACGTACCTCATCATTTGCATCGTTAATATGAGCTTGCAACCGTATAAAAAGTTAATATGCAAAATATGGGCATGTACCAAATAGGTACGAATTGGAACCTACCTGTGACTACAACCTAAGACATCTTCAAAGGATCTAAAATTGCCTAAAGATGTGAAAAGTGATGTCTTCCGCTCTGGAAATACAGTCGTGATGATATTTTGTTTTGTCATTTGGTCTATTAGGTACCGTTAAAAAAACGATGTCATTCTCGTCTCCTCTTTTTCATTTAAGTATGAATTACTTTATTTTCAATACACAATTTCATATTATCGCCACTAATTTTGGATTGTAAACACACTGTCAACCTTCATACAATAATTATACTACCTACCTTTTACTGAGAAATATTAAAAAAATACTCTAAATTTCGAATACATGATTTACGAGCCAATAAAAAAATTAAATGCCTATTTGTATATCAGAGCAGAAAAATTGTATTCAAATTGTCTTTTTTAACATAAATACTTTGAAATACAGCCCAAACATATATTAATGAGCCTATAATCAGTGGAAACTGTAATCATAGTGATGGCAGACGGATCCAGCCGTAAATTTACCGCCCACAGTTTCTACCTAACTAATAGCTCAATAATGTTAACAGAAATTTCAATCAAGGTATTAGTTACTTTTAGGCTGCTTTTCCACCAGAGATGTGCTAGGTGGATGATGCGTACTGAAGCTGTGAAACGATGTGAGCGTTATTGCCAGGGATGTACAAGCAAGCTGATGATTGGTGCGTGGATACATATTCTCGCTCTGAAACAGTATGCAGATAAGCAATGGGAAATTGTGTAGCAGGCTCTTTTCAGATATGCGAGGTTAAAGAGAGTAAAGTTTTCATTTGACAACGCTACTTTGACAACAAATTATTAAATGATTTCTCACTACACATCTCTCGCTACACATCCGACGCACACATTCCATTGCATTGATGCATAACAAACACATTCCTCGCTACACATCTATACTCTCATCAAGGCTACCGGGGCGACTGGGACCACAACTATCTCGGACCGCGGCGGTCCCAGTTGCCGGGTCTCATCTTTGGTGGAAACGCAGCCTTAGATTATAGCGTGGGTTTGTCATATTATTTTATAGCTTTTGGTAGGTTATACTAAACACAGTTGAGAGATATAAGATATCACAATAAAATAAGATATACAATTTAACTTAGCCCTATAAAGAATTGTAACTAGCGATCGTTAACGGTAGAGTTTCGAAGATGTCGAACGAAAGAACAAACACAGCAGATTAAATAAATAGCCAAGAGTTTTTTGTTATAATTTGACTCATCATCATAAATGGGGTCGGCACAACATGTTTTCCTCTTCCACTCTCCTCTGTCGCTCGTCAACTCTGAACTCACTCCTCTTTAATAATAATTTGACTCATAAAATTAAATATAAATACAAGGAAAGCGGATTGAATTAATTATTTACGTCTATCTAGAATGTCGTATGAGTTAGCGGCCAACTTCCTTGACGCCTAAAATCCTCCGTCTTACCGAATATAATCCGAATCACTACAATTTTCCATTTAATGAACGGAGACTGTCCTGTCAAGAACGGCAAGCTACAATACGACCGCTTCAAATACCTATGTGAAAAAATGATTACTTTTCTGCATTTCGGTTAGTAAGTCGAATGCCAATAGTCCGGAGAGTGAAGATGCTCACCGCAGCATAGAGGCGGCGGTTACCGTTCAGACTACGGTCGAAAGCAATTTCCCACCTCATTGTTCTAAAATTGCGTCGCACTCAATTCTACGAGTATCTATCGATGGAACCATTCATGGAATGACAATAGACGCCGAAAAATGAAATTGTCAATTTAGAAACAATTTTGAATTTCTATGTTGATTTTCCGATCGGTACATATTGGAATAGAATAGGTACACTTGACTGAAATCAATATTTACCACTATTGTTTTTTTTAAACAAAGGCACTTAGCGCAAACAATAGATCTTGATATTAAGCTCTCCTGTATTATTATACTAAAAACCTAAGTTTCAGACACTAAGATGACTCTCAAATAATAGAAATAGTTAAAAGTATTTGCAAAAAGTAACTTAACAAAACATTCAATAAATAAGAAAAGCATAATCTAAATACTTTCTAACAATCAATTTTAAATTTGATAAAATAACCAACCAGGCCACGCCATAACATTAAGACCGGTAAACATAATTATGAAAGTACTTAAGTATATAAAGTAGGTGCTAGACATAATTAATGATATACTTAAAGTAAGTTCGTATGAGCTAGTGGCTAACTCTGATAACGGAACCGTGACCGAAAATTTAACTTGTAGTAATATAAATAGCAGCTCTGTCTGGCTTCAGCTCGACATACTGATATAGGTAGAGCTGCAGTAGCCGTACGTTCAGCCTGACAGGTGACAATCGGTGTCAGGCTACCGTTCTTTGTATGCCCCGCTCTCTGCCTCCACGTCAGGGGACAAATTGAATCACTTCAAAGGTCAGCTTCGTTTACATCTCCGAGTTGGATAGCTATATCGACAGAGTTGCTAGTAAGTACTTCTTTTCAACAGAAGTAAAAATATTAACCAACAATTACCTTCACTCATAATGTAGTTTGTAGACTTTGTACAAACCTTGCTCAGTTGAGTTTGAATAATGAGGTCAGTGCATTGTCTACCATGCAAAACTTACAGATTTGCACAACTCTTAGGGCGTTTGTGCACTACACGGAATTTTACTGTTTTCCGGTCCGGAATGACAGTTTTAAATATCTGTCTCCTTATTTCCGAAAGGTTAGCAGGGAAGAAAGTCATTTTCCAGACCGACGTTCACCAAATTCCGTGTAGTACACAAACGCCCTTAGGCGGTTAACACACGGAACCGCGCTGCGGTAGGCGGTTAAGCGGATCTCATAATGTCGCATTGGCCTCTAATAAATCCGTTTATGCCTAACACACAAAGGCTGTCCGGAAGAGATCGCTCTAATCGATAAGACCGCCCATTATACTAAGATTAAGTTGTTTTTACTGTATCTGTGTATTCCTATAATTATGTTGATGTAATAAAGAAATTATTCATTCATTCATTCACACGTACGTACCTACACCGGCAAACCGGCCGTGTGCTAAGTATTGTTCAAAATATATAAAACTTTGCAAAATGCCTAAGCGAATTTTAATTCATACTTGGTTTTGTGTGTTCGTGAACACACAAAAGCAGGCAAGAGTTGAGATTTTGTGTTGATAAAATTATCTCACTACTGGGACGTTGTGTGTAAGGGGGGGGTTTGTGTCTATGCTTTAGTAGTTGCAACCTAGCTTGTCGTTTTGCATCCCAGCTTACCTAGGATAGCCGCTTGCATAGTATAGATATAAGCCCACCTTGTCAGTCTCCTCAAGACGGGCAAGGAGCAGATGGTTCTAGGAGAGTGTAGCGCAGCAGTCGCCGATCCCTAGAACAAGTCTGGTGAGTTATCCTTCACGTGGTTGTCCCCTGTTATTGGTCTAGTTCCATCAGAAATAGACGTAACTGAAACCATCAGGCGTAAACCGCCTGGGATGTCGAGGTCATGTTCCGGCGGGTCCATCATCACAGCGGATCGGTGGATAGCAATGACCTCCCGCGTGTTTGTGCCGTGCGCGGGGACCCGTACGGGGGGATGAAGGAGTCCTGGTAGTTGAGAGCGTAACGAGCCTGGGTACGTTGCACGTTGCGTCTCAACACACTACTTTGGTCTGGATTTCTCCTTACACGGGCGGCCTGGGATTAGCCACCCTGGGTCAATCGGCTGTGGCGAACACCGTCTGAGGATCGCTGGCGAGAGCCCCTAACCGGGGGAGGGCAGACGGCGAGGCGCGGTAGTTAGGAGGTAGTGGCCCCCTAGCATACTTCGCAGCGTTTAGTCTCGTCCGTCTCACGGGGTGTGGGCTCTATATCCGCGGGACAACTCCGGCGATCGCGCGCTGAGCGCGCGACGTCCCCGTTTGAGGACTCCGTGGCGGGTGGAGAGTCCCCGTGGATGAAAACAACCTTCAACAAGACTATGGATAATTCTTTGTCACTACCCAAATCCCATGGTGCAAAAGCACCACTCCTTCCAACTTCTAAGGCAGCACCGCAAGGAGCGCCATCCAACACCACTCCCGCGCTCACGAATGCGCCTAGACTGCACCAGGCTGCGTCCCTGACTGCGCCAAGTGCGGAAAAGGCTGCTTCCACGAGTGCACCTTCCACATCGTCGGGCGTGCCCCTCGGGGCTTCGCCCAACGACAACGACAACACGATCGAGATGGGGTCCCTTAAGGATGCCATCTCGGAAGGAACATCAGGATCTTGGTCCCTGGTTACCCCACGAGCGGGTAACAAGAACAAGAGGAAGAACAAGCAGCGAGCCAAAGCGGAGACCCAGGCTAAGAGGCTGGAAGGGCGGAAGGTCACGGACGGAGGAGGACGCCCCCCCCCGGGGGTGAAATCCTCGGCCCAAGTAAGCCAGACCACTGGTCAGGCTGAACGGGCCCAGGCGCCGGCGCATCAAGCGCATCGAGCGACGGGCGAAAGTGACCGAACCCCACGCCACTCTAAGCCTAGAGGCAAACGTGCAGGCAAGCTGGTTAATCAGCGTAGGGCGACACCGCCGACGCAACCAACGACCTCGAAAAGATCTCGACCGGATGACTCTGCTACGCCAACAGGCGACCAGAAACGTCCGAGAGCGGGATCCAGCCAAACGAAGGGCACATACGCAGCGGCGGCGGCGACGTACAAAGCCAACGACCTATGCGTCGCCGTCATGGCAGAACCCCTTCACGACCTCACGGCGGACCAAGCCAACGGGCTAAATGCGTGCCTGAAGGCTAAGTTCCTGGCTGACCTCTTCAACCCCGCAACCTCCGCACATATGGGCAAAGTCGGCTTCCGTGGCAAGGCACACCATAGCGAGGGAACACTTAAGATGTGGTGCGAGAGCGACACCGCGCTGCAATGGCTACGCAGCGCGATAGAAGATGTCGCCTCTCCAATAGCAGGCACCAAACTTGTAGTCCGATCTCAGTCCGAAATCCAGCGACGAATACTGTGTGGTCTCCTCGTGCCGGAACTCGATATGGAGATCAACACAATTCGTCGCGCACTAACCCTGCAGAACACCACACTGGGCATCGGATCGTGGACTCTGGTAAAAGCAGAGAAGCAGGCCGAAGCAGAGACACCCGGCATATACCTGCTCCTGCGCATACCAGAGTCCGACGTCGTCAAACTACGGGGTCAGGAACGGCGTCTGAAATGGATCTTTGGGAGCATTTATGTGAGGATCCTGGAGGAAGCACCTAAAACCTCCAAGACGCCAGACCGTACCGTCCAACCAGAACCGGCCGCCCCGAGTCCAGACAGGGAGACCGCAAATCCGGAGCCTGTCCGATCGGACACGATCGACGGTCCTCCATCCACACCCCGACAAGAGGAGTACTTTCTCGACGTTGAGGGGAGTGAGGGCAGTGACAGCTGTCTCAACTCCTCCCCTCTCAGAGCGTCGTGAACCCCTCAAGGTCATACAATCCAACCTCCAGCACAGCATCACTGCAACGGCTTCCCTACGCAGAGTGCTGGAGGAAAACACCGCGACCATCGCCCTGATCCAGGAGCCGTGGATCCGAGAAGGCAGGATATGTGGTCTCCGCAATACTGGATGGAAGCTTACTACTAGCAGCACCGTAAGCAACCCCAGAACTTGCATAATTACCCCCAAACACCTCAAAACAACATTAATAACCGAATTCTGTTACAGAGACCTTACAGCTGTTAGGATCTCTACAGCACCCGACCAAACTCTGCACGATATTGTCCTGGCGTCTGTCTACCTACCAGGCGACGAGGACATACCTTCAAGCGAGTTAGTATCACTCGTCGAGTACTGTGAGAGAGAGAAGCTTGAGCTGATCATCGGCACGGACTCCAATGCGCACCACACTCTGTGGAGCAGCACCGACACTAACACCCGAGGAGAAGAGCTGGTAAATTATCTTTTTACTACTAATCTAACACTACTCAATATAGGTTCTGAACCCACCTACGTCACCTCCAGATCGCGGACCATTATCGACCTCACCCTATCATCTGAGGTAATAAAAAATTCCGTCTCGGACTGGCACGTCTCGGATGAAGCCTCTTGCTCGGACCACAGATGGATACGGTTTAACGTAAACATAAGCATCCCAAAGCCAACTCCGAGACGTGTACCCCGTAAGACTAATAAACAGAAATACGTTAAGATTGTCGAAACTGCTCTGGCAGCTGTAGGAGCACCCTCTAGCGCCCTAGAGGAACACGACATTGACAACTACGTAGACAATATAACAAACATTCTAACACATAGCTTTGAACAATCTTGCCCCCTTGTGACACCAACAGGTGGAGCGACCCGTCGATGGTGGAATCCTGAACTGCAGAGACTACGATGCAAAGTAAGGAAATCCTTCAACAGAGCTATCAATACCAGACAAAACAGAGACTGGGAAAAATACCAAACAATAAAAGCAACTTTCAAAAAACGCATACGCTTACGGAGGCTGGAATGCTGGAAACGCTTCTGTACAAACATCGAAAACACCAACCAGGCCGCTAAAATAAAAGGCATTTTATCAAGCGAACCTGAACGAACAATTGGACACCTTAAAAAACCCGATAACACCTACACAAAGACAGACGAAGAAACCAGCGAATTACTGCTGGCGACTCACTTTCCTGGGTGCCAAATATCAACATCTCATGAGTGGATGTGGCACAGTGACAGGACAGTAAACAACCAAGACTGGAATGTAGCCCAAAACCTTGTCACCAGAGAGAAGGTACTCTGGGCAATCAACAGCTTCCTTCCCTTCAAGTCACCAGGCCTGGATGGAATATTCCCGGGCCTGCTGAGATGGTGTAGTGCACCACTAGTCGACCACTTAGTGAGTATTTTTAGAGGATGCATTGCCCATCGCTACATACCCGAGAAATGGAGGGAAGTGAAGGTAGTGTTTTTACCGAAACCGGGCAGGAGCGACTATACACTGGCAAAATCATTCCGGTCAATCAGTCTAACGTCGTTCCTCCTGAAGACCCTTGAGAGGCTATGTGATAGGGAGATCAGAGGTAACACTCTCCTACACAAACCATTACACCCCAACCAACATGCCTACAGCCCAGGCAAATCGACAGAATCCGCCCTCCACTGCGTAGTCTCACGGATCGGAGGCGGATTATCAGCAAAACAATCTACACTAGGCACATTCATAGACATTGAAGGTGCGTTCGACAAAACAACATTCAGCAGTATTAACTTAGCACTGGAAAGATACGGGGTCGCGCCAACGCTAGCTGACTGGATAAACAACATGCTCAAATACAGAGCAATTCAGCTAACAGTGAACAAGACGACAAGAGGAATAGTTGCAAGAGGCTGCCCCCAGGGCGGCGTCCTCTCACCCCTACTCTGGAACATAGTAGTCGACGAGCTCATCCGCAAACTTAATGGCAGCGGACTCGTTACTGTAGGCTACGCTGACGACCTTGCCATCCTGACGACTGGCTGCTTCGAGAGCACACTATGCGACACGATGAGAACAGCCCTCAAAACAGTTGAAACATGGTGTACCAGCCATGGCTTATCAGTAAACCCTACAAAAACCGAACTCATAATGTTCACACATAAGAGAACCTTGGGCAACTTAAGACTCCCCAAGCTTTTCAACACTGAGCTTAAACTAACACACGAAGTCAAGTACCTAGGAGTCATACTGGACAGTAAATTGCTATGGAATAAACACCTTGACTACAAACTACAAAGAGCATGCACAACATTTTTCCAATGCAGCAGAATGCTCGGGAAAACATGGGGGCTGACACCAAAAATAACTACATGGCTATATACAGCCGTAATAAGACCGACACTGACTTATGGTGCTATCGTTTGGTGGAAAAGAACTGAACTCAACACTGCGGCCACCAGATTGCAACGCTTCCAGAGACTGGCATGCTCTGCAATAACTGGCTGCATGAGGACAACACCGACAACGGCCATGGAGATTATTCTAGGCCTTGTCCCACTCGACCTATACATACAACAGGAAGCGACATTGGCCGCTATCAGACTCAAACATCTGAATCTATGGGGGAACACAAGGAGCTCTCATGCATGTATTCTGGACAGAGCCATATCACACGAACCGCTTACATGCGCCCCGTGCGATAAGATCCCCGGACAATTAATATCCCAGAAACACTACAGAATACAGACACATGAAAACAATAGCGATCAGTCAGGAAACAATGAAGTCCGGATATACACTGACGGATCGAAGACAAATATGGGAACAGGAGCCGGAGTACACTCACTGGATCTCAACATCAACATATCAATGACACTGGGCCCACACAGTTCCATTTTCCAATGCGAATGTGTGGCCATAACCGAAGCTGCCACAGCTATCAAAAGGAGAAGGATAGAAGACTACGGAATACGAATACTCTCTGATAGCACAGCAACCCTAAGAGCACTGGAGAGCCAAAAGTGCAACTCCAGGCTCATACACGAATGTCACCTTGCCCTTGAGAGTATTGCCGCAAAGAACAGAGTAACTCTACAATGGATCAAGGGACATAGTGGATCACTGGGAAACGACGCCGCAGACGAACTAGCCAGAAAAGGCTCGGAAACACAAGTGGAAGGCCCGGCCCCATTCCTGCCTCTGCCGTTCTCCCAGCTACGAACCTGGACACGACAACACACCCAAAACCTACATAACGATCGATGGATACGGGCGACGGACTGCAGACAGTCTAGAGCAGCGATACCAGCGGCCATACCACGACTGACACGTCGCCTGATGAACCTCCAAAGAAAAGACCTCAAAATAATCATAGGGACACTCACAGGACACTGCCCCCTTAACAAACATCTGTACAACATCGGCATCACGGACAGCCCACTCTGCAGAGGATGTCTAACCGAAGAAGAATCAGCGGCCCACGTAGTCCTGGCATGCGTGGGCGTAGCAGCTCAACGGCAACAAATCCTCAACAATCCGAGGTCGCTCCTCGAAGCCTGTGAAGACCCCAGGAAACTTCTGTGCTTCTGGGAGGAGCTAGGCTGGCTTCACTACTAGTGAGCCAGGTCATCCCCACGCATAAAGGACCGCCTTTGAGTCTAAATGCGGAAAAGGGAGTCCCCATACATACATACATACATACATACATACTGGGACCCATGAGCATGACTTGAGTCTTCATCATTATTCTTACAATATTTTCGTGCAAAAGGTCCAGCATTATTTATTATTTTGTACTCAGCAGATCAGATGACCACAGTGGCTAACACAATTTAGCGGTAGATATAGCTCTAGCTTAAACCGTTTGCAGGGGTTTGGGCACCCTCCTAAATTAATTTTGTGCTGTGATCAACGAACCGTGAACTTCTCGATAATCATTCCGATCTCGGGCCGTATCCATGTTGCCGAATAACGGGCTATTAATCATCAGATAGGTATATGAACGTAACTAATGTGCCGTCATGCGCTAAACATTTATTCCATGAAGGAAAAAGCTGGTGAAAGCTTAGCAGTTTCTGCTTGATATGAAACATTCATTGTCAAAAGTAGGTTGGAAACAGATTTTATTTAGATTGTGTTTACGCGATCTCTGTTTTTATACTGTGCAAGTAGGTATAACATAAACACCTAAAACATTAAAAACACTGATTTTGTAACCAAAGAATAATAGGTAGGGGAGAGGGGGGCACCTTCGAACAGAGGCAGTTTTGAATTAGTGGTTTTATGAATGCATCCTTTATCTTTCTTAACCTCCGAAATCTTAGAAATACTCCTAACACCGAACTTCACATCTGTCAGTTACCAACTAACGTCAAAGACAGTGTCATTTTGAAAATAATTCAACGGTTGGTTTACATGGTCAGTGATAAAGAATATTTTTAAAAATTGTAAGCAAATTAGTGACAACGTAGGTATATTTTTCAATGTGTTATTATTTAATAGTGTTGTATATATTATAGACCGTGTATATCAAATGAAAATTAATTTGATCTCAAGCAAGTTTTTTATCTAGAGATGATTATTTATGAAATATGGTATTGGGGCAGATTTGAAATAAAATACTGGGGCACTTTTGAATAAAATGTTTTGAAAGCCATTGAGGCTATTTCATTTTTTATTTTATAGTTAAAGCATTTAAAGTACGTTTCTAAAACTGTTTTGTTATATTTTTATAGATTTGGTATCATTAAGATTATTTTTATATGATTGTTTTGCAATATTAATTTTGCTCTATGTTATAACGAATAAAAATAAATAAATTTGATCTTGTTCAAGACTGCCCCAGCCTGTTTCGAGTTTTATTAATTTTTGTAACTAATTATTAGTGTAGGAATAAGAGTGCAATGCGCGATGATAACGTATAATGCAATTAACTTAAATATAGTGTTTATTATATTTTAAGTTACTTGGATTTTATTTTATCCTCGGTTTTCAAAACTGCCCCTATGGGTTTCAAATGTGCCCCGCGGAAGGGGCACATTTGAACAAAAAATTATTTTTTTTAAATGGAAATTGTTGGATTTCTATGGGTTAAAATAAGTAAATATAATTTTTATTATTAAGTAAAAACCCCATACTTATCTATAAAATACAATACATCTTGATTTATATCGCCATAAGAAAGATATAATTTAAAACCTAAAAAGTGTTCGAAGGTGCCCCCCTCTCCCCTACCTAATGTTAAAAAAATATTCATGCAGAATAGTTTTTGCAAAATACCAGACTCGAAAGCATTTCATAATACATGTTTCAAATTATAATAAATGTTGGTAGGGCTTATCTCCAAGTAAATATATAATATGCATTTAGTTAAAGTATCCATTACCTCCTACAAATTACAGCTGGTTTGCTAATTACGATGTTGAAAGCCAAATGCGAGCTCAATGATAGCTACCTTATTGGGACCCGGAGATGGTGAAATAAGCGCTTAGTCATTTTGTTTATTCGTTTACACTAGAAAGTGCTTAGTTTCTGCGAAATACATTTATTTTAATCCTTGCATTCAGTATACGAGCCCCAATGCAAAAGAATTCGTCTGGTACCAAATATTACAAGTGCCTAATAGTAAAAGTAAAATTTAGATTATTAAATTTAACTTTATTAGTTAAAAAAATATACACTGATTTTGAACACTTCATGCAGTTTATTTATAATTAAAAAAAGTAACAAAATATTTTTCTATTTAATTAAAATATAATGAATTCTTCGGGAACGATCTACGCATTAAACTTCGTCCATCACATTCAAAGGCGCAAAATAGTTCGTCTACCACTAAGTGGTGTCACCTTTAGCATCGATCACGGCCTTAATTCTTCGTGGCATCGTTGCTACCAATTCTTCACATTCTTGAGGAGTTATTGAGTGCCAGGCAGATTTACGCAGATTTAATTAAGATTTACTTTCAGATCACTTTTAGACCTTGCTGGATACCTGCGCAGCATTTTCTTCATTTTCCACCACAAGGTCTCAATTGCTGACAAATCTGGACTACTGGACGGCCAATTCATTGTAGGGATCAGATTCCGGTTAAACCAAGCCTTTGTTGTCCTCGCAATGTGACAGGATACACCATCTTGTTAAAAGGTGTAGGCATTACGATATTTCAACGCTGAAATCGAGGGCATGAGACTTGTTTCCAGAATGTTTTGGTACTTTACTGCATTAACAGTGCCTTCTACAAAATGTAGATGACCCAGACCTTGTGTTGACATGCAGCCTCATATCATCACCGATCCAGGAAACTTCACTTTTCTTTTGATACAATCGGTATGGAATGCTTCATCTTTATTTTTGATAACTTTTTTCCGATTACATCACCGATTCCGTACACCAACACCTCAAATTTGGGTTCATCACTCCATTTTATTTCACACCACTGGTCTGCCGTCCAATTTTTATGATCTTGAGAGAATTTCAGCCTTTTATTTTTCTGGAGACGCGTGAGTAAAGGTTTTTCTTTAGCAGTTTAAAATCCATAACCCAATCGTTTCACGATCCTCTTGCAGGTATCGACAGATACATCTTTGTGAATCATCTCTCTCCACTTCAAGGTCAGTCTTCCTGTGCGGGCACGACGATTATTTTCAGCTTCACTTGTGATTCGCGGCCGACCAGGTTTTTTCTAACATTTGCCATTTTGCCATTGTGCCATTTTTCCTGTAATGTTAGATAATGGTCTGAACTGTCGATCTTGGAAGGGATAAGTCCTTGGCTATTTGGTAAGCAGATTTGCCATTATTGTTGCTATGAATAATTATTTTTCGTAGTTCGTCAGTGATCGGTTTCCCGCGAGCCAATTTGTTTGAAAATGATAATAAAATTCTATGAAATACTGTTTTTATATGTTTGAAAATAAGATTGACGCATCATGTAACGGATGATTTCTATTTTCAATTCAAATTTAACTTAATTTTCAATTAAAACAGATAGTATTGAGACATAGACGAAGTATTTTGCATCGATTAAAAACTAGACGAACTATTTTGAGTAAGACGAAGCAAATCAAAGTGCCATAAATACATAATTTAGGTTAAAGATGTTTTTATTTAAAATTGCCTGATTAATAACAATAGGATGGAGAACTTCACCCCATACAATTTTTTTTCATAGGCCTTTTTTATATAAATATAGTGAAGTTGAAAACAGACAACTTTTGCAATTATATGACTAGACGAACTCTTTTGCATTGGGGCTCGTAGTACCAACAGTCAAATGTCAAGCGTCTCATATTTCAGCATCAATAACGCTCGGTACAGTCGGTGACACATTAATTTCGTAACGGGTGGTGTTCGTATGAAACTCAATATACAAAAGTATGTTAAGAACGTTTTATACGCTATATTAGGCAATAACCAAATGATCGGATTGTACTCGTATGATACAAATATGAACGTGCAATGCCAATTAACACGTTCGTTGCATTACGAGATCTATCAGATCTCTTGCAGGACTTTTGTATTGTGCGTTGACTATAATCGTGTTGTTTCACTCCTTGCGGGAGGCTCTAACGTGTAAAGTTCTTTAAGTATGAGTAAGACAAATAAACATATTTGCTTCCTATTTAAAGGTGAATTCAAGGACATAAAAAAAAAATATAGAGATGGATTAGGTCCCTAACGCACAGTAGTATAATTATTTCCATTCCTTGCGTTAGGAGACCTGTCGGTACTCGTGAAATCGTACGCCTCGTAGACGCAAGAGAGGGAGGGTGGGCGGCACGGGCGCCGCGTGACTCGATTTAGTGTTGTCCCAGCATCGACGTGGGAGGTCGTCGGTTCGAAACTATATCACTACGTAATTGTATTTTAAAGTGTGTTGATTATTGTTAATAAACAATGAGTAATTCTAAAGGGAAAAAGTGTAAAAAGTCTATTTATTTTGGTGAGATTTCTAAAAACGAAAACTCAACGCCGGATTATAAGACACTCGAATAACTTTTCACTATTATAAAAACTAATAAAATTAGACTCCATTGCATTTATTTGTGATGTGGGTGCATGCTTTTTATATAAATAATGCATTTTATTACAGAATTTCCCGAAGGAAGATGTACAGATCATGTTTTCCAACGTGGCAACAAAAAAAGTCGTTGTGTGGGTTGTTACGAAAAATTACGACGTACATTCAACAGCACTGACGCTTCTAAAAAAGCCAAAAGAATCATTACCATTTGCGGGCAATGCAAACAATCAATGTGCTTACCATGTTTTAATGAAAAACACTTTTAATAAAACTTTTTCAATCGACGAGATATTATTTTATTCCCATCACTACTTTACTACACATATTGAACTATCTTCGGTTGCGGTAAGAGATACAATCGATACCTAATTTTTTTTTGATATTTGTAGTTTATTCTAATGTCATAACTGCGTGCGAACCTAGCAAAATGTAGAACAATAGCCTCTCTTGACCCACAAAAACTTCAAAATATTATGTCATTGGTTTTTTGGAAGATATAAATTATTTTCAAAACTGTATTTTTAGGAGACTGATTAGGTCTCAAACGCACCAAAGGGTAGGTTAGTTTCGAGATCTTTTAGGTCTCCAAAGCACCAGCTGAAAGTTTTTTGAAAATGATGGCGCAGTGAACGTGTTAAGTATAGACTTCTTTGAAGAATCATAAAAGTATGAAAATCTAAGCATATGTACCTAGTATGTATGGTATGACTTTAACTTTAATCATTTTAGGTTTATCATTACGGGTAGTTATTTCATTCTTATTCTCATTCTCATTAAGTTTACAATACCGATGTTAGATCAATTTTATTTCTCAGTATAAAATGATTTTATTTTTACTGCAACCTCCTACGGCTGTTTGCTGTAATTAATAAGAATATAATATTCAGAAAGAAGCTCAGATGCTCATTTGCCTTTCTCATGAAACGTTGCTAAGTAAGAACGAATGCAATACCAATTCACAGAAATATCCTCAGCACAGCGTAATTTATTAAAAAGTGAATTAGGATTACATCAGGATTCACAGACCCGCTTCATTCCGACTTCAGCTAAACACGTTTCGTTAAATAGGGTTCCGCAGATAAAGTGCGAGAAGCTCATAAATTCGTCGAAACCGCCTCGTACGTCTGTCAAAGCCTCACTAAATTTCCGCTGTGCTCAACGGTCACTGGAAACATTTCTCACTTATTCAGGACAGTTTTGAAAACTAGTTCAACAAAAGAACACTTTTTCGTACTTTGTGCTTCGAAATTACTCTAGCGAATTTGTAGAGCCAAAACAAACCATTTCATACTAATTTTAGATCATAAATCAAACCACAACCTAGGTTACGTAGTACATATTGCGTAATGTTTTCATAAACAGCGGAAATGGCTTCACATCCGAGAAATGCACGAGCGTATTGCAAAAGGAAGCACAGTTTAAACTAGCTTATGATTAACGATTCAGCTTATTCATTTGTCTTTGTTTGTTTATCAAAAACAATCAAAAATGAGCTGGTTCCGTCGGCGGTCGGCGACGGACGGAAGCGAGCGCAGTGATTAACGAGCCCGCCCTGCCGAGTTGGAGAATGAACCCTATTAAGCTATGTCCAATCCGACGCGAACACTACACTTTAGCAAGCGATTTCACGCAATAATCTTTAAAGGTTAACATCGACACAAAATTATCGACTTTATAAATGTGAATTTGTGGCTGCATTACTCTTGCTTCAAACATGTGATCGGACTATGGTAAGTTTTGATTCAATCAGGGTCCACTTAATTTGCTATTTTCAGTATTCTTTCTTTGAATCGTGGCGATGTTTTACAGATGTCCACGGCGCGAGGCGGCGGCGTAACGTTGTCAAAGCAAAATAAAATTCAATCTTTACGCGACTGTTTGGTTCCTGCTTTGTAGAAAGTTCTCGTCAATCTGGGAAGTAAACTCTCTAATTGCTGACCTTAGGAAAGGGCTTTTAGAGCGTTAATTTACACCATAACACTCAGATAAAGCTAGTGGATAGATAACCATAGGCTTCAAGGAACTGTTTAGAAACTTTACAATATAGGTAAGTGAAAGTTTGTATTATGTTTGTACATATAGGTACCTAACTCGTATTTATGTCACATGGCGCCTATAATTAATAGGCTACTAAAAAAAACTTTTAATTAGTACAATTACATTATTGTACTAATTAAAAGTTTTTTTTTTTGCTTTTGTGTTTTGTCCTTTCTTATTTGCGTCGGAAGCATAACCTATTTAAAAAACAAACTTCACAGAATAAAAACAAAAATGTTTTTATTTAGGTACTATAATTATTTTTACTTCCAATGACCTTAGTCTGTCCCATAAACTAAACGACCATCATTTTGTTTCCACACAGGTAGCTAAGAAATTACATAAGCCGTAATAAAATAATAAGGCCACGCATCACGAATATGTAGAGTACTTACCTATTATGAATAGTTGTTTCTCCAATAGTTAGCTTTGTTTAGCAACAGGGTCCATAAAGATGGTTTGCTTGGATTAGAGCGCTCAAGGCGATATTTTACCGACTTGAACATGCCCAACTTAATAACAATCATGCTTCAAGATTTATCTCTCTTCGTATTAAAAACAATAAATATGGTTGTTACTGTTTGTTTGTAAATTTATCCTTTTCATAGCTTTGTCTGTCATACTACGTCAGGTCATTAACCCAGTGAAAACTACATTGTTAGCTCACGCTGTCAACACAAAATGTTAAGGAATTGGCATTCGATGACGATAAGTCCACGTGGTATTATGAAACTCCAAGCTCAGAGCAGCCGTTAGAAACTGCGTCACTAAATTTGGCTAATAGCTCATACTAACTCGCTACAATAATATAATAACTGTTAACTATTTTGAACACTGCAATTTTATTTGGTTTATTATTTGATCAAATCAAATGATTGAGAGAACCTTGATAGACAAGTGCGGGTATCTGTGGCTTAGATAACGTCAGCCATCACACGCAGAGTATGATTGACAGCAACGATTTATCCGCCCATACGGCATAGCTCTGCACTTGGACGCTCCATCAGGCAAAGCACATGGAGACAGGGATTTGAGAAGTAGCCCTTAGTTCAGTCTAAAGAGGGATTTCTGTATTATAAAGCGTCGACGTTTCAATAAACGTCGGATTTATATTTTAAGAGCCACGGACGAAATTTGGTGACTTGTAAAATAAATATATGTGTGTTTAAAATAATAATTGTAAGTTTATCTAAAACTGTCTATCTACTACCTAACTGGTACCTACGCAAGAGGAACCGCAAGCAATTGCTAGTTAAGTTAAGTATGAGTGCGCACAAATGGAACTTGGATACAATGCCTTTATTGCACAAGATAAATCTTTGTTACAATCGGATTTGTTTAATATGAATATCGAATGAACAGTGACTCGGCGGAACGAGAGCTTTTCAATCAATTTATGGTTGCAGGCAAACTTATGCGTCGAATGCTTCAACAGTGATACTCTGATAAAACTTATACGAAGGCTCGTGAAACAAGTCCAGTTAAAGTATTATTGAATATTGTTTACTTTTTTTTATCAGAAGACTTGTCGTGTTTGATGTCGAACGAGATGCGAAGAGGATGACGTCATGACGGGATTTCTTTTTTTTATTTTTAAATCTCTACTTACCTACTTAACTTTGGAAAACTATGATCATTAAATTTTTTTTTTTAACGCGAAGAACACTATCCGTCACAGAAACGAGATGGATAAACAGTAGGTTATTAGGTTTTTTTTAAGAGCCTACGATTGTAAAGACTATCGTCAAACACTAACAGTTTAAATAACCTTATTTTTCTGCACTTACTGCACTGCATGACAATAACTTCACTTCGACGATCACGTCCCGCATAATTAAAACAAAAATAAAAGAGAGAGTTCTGTTTAACATACCTAGATAAAATTTAATTTTACTTCTACAAAAGGTTTGTTCATCTTCCCTATTGACCTCAGTTCAGCAGTTTTGTTGCAAACATTAGCTTAGTTAGGAATTAATATGCTAATTAGAGCAGTAGTGAAACGAGCTCTGGACTAAATAAAATTTCATTTTTGTTTTCCATTGTAGGTAATCATTTATACTCGTAAAGTTCCTTAAGTTTATAATAGAAGTAAAATTCAGTTAAGTAAGTAAGTACATATAGTAATAATTTATATTTTTAAATCTAACACTTAGGTATTTTATTATAAATGAATTTTTTTTCCGCACGAAATCTAACATTTTGGTAAGATTTTTAAAGTTAGGTACCTATAGAGGTCACTCTTTAATCAATAGTTGACAGTTGAAATTTAAAGTTATTCATCAGTAAATATAAATCCCGTACAATATAAACAAATTATAATTAATTATTAACCTAATCATCATTAATAATCCAAATAAAAAAGAACAAAAGATCAAGGTGACCTAAGCAAAAACAAATAGCAAAATCAGTAAAATTACGATCACAATGCCCGCTGGAATTGTAGATGTAAAAATGAATGAATTCATATATATTCATTATCTGAAATAGGTAAGTATTAAATTTTAAGTACTTATTTAAAAATAACGATATGAATATTGACCAATAAACGATGGATATTTTTTTTATCTATTTCAGTAAGTACGATTGATAATACAGTTCATCTTCCTTGCTGGCTATACAAACACCTGTCCCCTTTTCCCTGGTCTCAGCGAATCAATGTAAAAACAGCGTTTCAATAAAGGAAAATGTTATTTTGCAATGCACAGGTCGAGTGGCGATGGACTGTTGGCTTCTTACCAAAACGTATCAAAGCCAGATTTATTCGGCCGGCGACGAAGGCACGATGCTATCGCCGACCGCACACTCTATCGGTATTTTGTGCCAATGGATTTCACAATAAACCAACATTGTGGTAAACAAACATGTTCTGCTGTGGTTTTTTTGCAAAAGTGGCACTAAAACTGTTTTAAGCCACATATACGGCATGGCCAATGTTACCAACGAGTCAAACATTTTCCTTTCTTACTAAATAGAGGGAAAAATAAAATATATTTGCACTGAATAATGCAAATTATATTGTTTATGTGCGTTTTAAATGCAAAAAATATGCAATATACTCGTATACATAATCTAAGTACTGTGTGTATTTATATATACGGTGAACTGTTCATAAGAGTTGTTTTTCCTTGTTGTCTTAATAGGAACGGAACCTCTCCAGCGAAAAAAGTCAGGGTCAATATCTGCAGAAGGTCCTTTCATGAGATGAGCCATGAATTCTTGAACAACTTTCGTAAAGGTCATGTGATATTAAGATTAGGTACTTGTGCACAGCACATCCTACCGCAGCGGGCTGTGAGGAGTTCTACAAGAAAAATAAGGGATGTTATGTAAATGTTAGAAATTAAAACATTCGGGAATTACTAGGCTTATAAACTTGACTGCTTTTAAAATGTAATATACAACACAGCATTATACGAGTATAACAGCCGTTATCTAGTTTTATTACCTCAATAATTATGCCAGCACGATCCACAGAACTTTAATAATATATTTCTGGCCCACAATAAAGATATCAATCTATTTTAACCAAGTCAAATACGCCTACAAAACCGCTATGATTTTTAATTAAGTTTAATTGCGTAGGATGTTAAAAGACAATCAATTTAAACTTTGGCATGAAACGATAAATGAACCGTCTTCACGCTTCGTGATCGAGAAAATAAATGCACAATTTTTGGTGGTTCCCGGAGGCGTTAAATTATGCGTTTATCATTTAGGGATGTTTACAGAGGGCGTCCCGTGGGATAAAATTGAAACGACTGGAACGGTGCCAGAGCTACACGCAATATTCCACTATTGTATAAACTAGAGGCTCCACGCTTTAATACAGTGACTGTAGCTGACACAACAACCAAATCTTATTTGAAATGGAAATATTTGTATTTACTACATTTACCTCAATTTAGGTTCCTTTATGACATAAATTTGCTTGAAAAATATTGACTCAAAAGAAAATATTATAGCAAAAAGATATCTAAACTTAGGTTCAGGTGAAAATAGTTTTCAGAAATACACTTAAATTATTTTAACTTTTATGAATATCACGAACTATTGAATGCCTCGAAGTAATTTACTAAGTTATAATTACTTTGTTACAAGGTCTTTTTAACGTTGCCTTTCAGGCTAACTCGCGACACATTTGATGAGTTTAACCCAGACAATTGATGGCAATTATCAAAGTTATTTCTGCTGAATTCCAAGCAATTTAGTTGAAACAGGAATATATGTCGATCTGGTTTGAAACCTTTATTACAACATCCATGGATATTTCCTGAAATTGTATACTTCTCATTCATCTGTTAACGTCATTCATAACTCATGAGCCTACGCAAAATGTGTGGTCTAGGGAGCACATCCGACTGGTACTGATGTAAATCAATTTATAAAGGTAGTTGTGCCTAAGATCAGTGGGTGGCGTCTTAAGATCTTTGCAATATTGCTTACCTAGGTAATGATAAAACCAGTAGATAAATACGTTTATAATAAAAACAATTTAAACAGCCGTAATTTTCATACCTATCTTTTTACTCATGAATTCCTTTATCATTAAAAATGAATAAAAAACAAAATGAAAATGACTTCTAATGTTAGGCTAATGCTGTGGCTAAAGCCCAGTGGTAGCTGAGCACTAAAGAATGATCATTATAAATGATCAAGAGTGTTCGTTATAAGTGTTTAACAAGCTAATCGACCAAAACTACACTTAAAGTGTCTGAAAAATGAAGTAAATGAACTCGCAACAGCGGTAGCGGCGCGCGACGCCTCGGCTCCGTTCAGCTGCACGAAGCGCTCGGCTTGGTTCACTTATTTGACTTTATTTGTGGCGCTTGTTCCCCGCGCCCGTTGGAGTCCGTCCAACAGTTTTACACAATCATTCCACTCAACTAAGCGTTGCCATAAACACAACCCGGCGGGTATGAATTGCACAAAAAATTGGAAATAATTGCCAATTTATTGTTTCTGTTGCCGTCGTGTATGAATTTAATTCAACTAAAACGTTCAAAGTACGCAAGCTGTGCAAATTTTCCCGTAAATTGAGTAGGTAAACGTTTTTCAGATTGTGATGCGCGCGGAATTTCATTTCGGCTCGAACATTCCCGTATCACGCTGAAATTTCACGAATAAAAAAACTCATTTATTTTGCGGTTATAAAATTCTTGAATTAGGCCTTGACATAAATTACTTAATTGAAACCATTGTCTCTATCTGTGATATTTTTTAGAACAGAAAACACCTATTTTACAACCACGATACAATTTTATAAATAATAAAAAGCGTGTAAAAAGATTGGTACACCCGTAAAATTGTAACACATTTCACAGCCAGCCCTGAGTTGCACCTAAACCGAAATCTACGAGCACTGCTGAAGGAGATAACAATGGACGTATCACAAAGTATGAGCATTAAATTCATGTAAAGTGACTTACATAACTCCTAGCTCCAGTTATTGAGAATTTCACTATTGGCTGCTGGATAACGTATTGGAAAGTTGAATATTGAACAGTACCTATACTTTTTCTCTCCCAAAAAAAATTTAAAATGAGCTTTAAGAGAAGTTATGTTCTAAAGCGTTATAAGTAAAAACTAATTACTCATTTCATTCTTAATGACTTTTAGTAAAATCATGCTCAACTAGATAAGACTACTTATAAATGTTAATTCTGTAAAGCAGCTTTCTTGTCTTTATGATGGACAAGCGAGTCCGGCTTCGCACGGATATTTCTCTGTTATATTGTAAATGCATTGTATTATTAGTAGTACCGTAGTACATACGAAGGTCTGCGGCAAAGTTTTTTAACTTTTGCAGGTGTCATCGACTTTTGTGTAATTGTACGAGTATCACCTGTTATCTGTTCCTAATAAAGATTGTTTTTATTTTACATTTCAACGGTTGTATTGAATCAGTCAGTCAATTTTGGAAACCGCATTAAAATCCATTGCGTATAGTTTAAAAGGTCTCATCATATCTACCTACAGATGGAAAAGCAACTTTGTTTTATACTATACCTACTGGACTGCAAAGCAAAAAGGTTCGATGTGAAAGACTACAATATCATAAAAAGTTAGTCCAGAGTATGTAGAGATGATAATTTCCCATCAGTACCTACATATAAATAGGTATATACTCCATTCGTATGGATGAGAACATAGATTACGTATGTATACGCGGATTGACATGTCTGTTGAGTAGTGGCCCTTGTACCGGTAGAGTGTCATGTGATCGCTTATCGGAGACAACGGACCCAATATTTGAATACCAGAGTCAATAGCCGCTGTTGAACAAGGTAATTGTGGAGGTAAATACATTAGAACCGGTTTTTCTGTCCGTGATAGAACCCTAGTTTATATCTCGTATTTCAAGAATTCGAATAAAATTTCATAGTCAAAGATTAATTCGATTGAAACCTACATAGTGATGCAAAATTAATATACTATTCATTTCAACAAGATACTAGTAGTAACAGTTAAAAATAATAACACCCTGCACACGTACATCGCTGCCAGTTTTATGCTTGTTACTGGTTACTCCTAGGAAACATTTCGAAACTTTGCATTCAAAATTTACAGCATAGTTTTAAGCTGCGTTTAAATACAAGTCTCAAGCCGTCTCCGGCACTTTCTAGTGAATAATAGCTTACTACAAACTGTTCTTTTTCACACGCCGGCCACCCAGAGGTAATAACTACCGATAATGTAGCCTTTGACATGACTTAGGCTCGTTACCAGCAATAAAATTATATGGAAGGTGACACACCTGTGCGAAGCCTTAAATGCATTGATGCTACTGTCATTACGCGACATTGCATATTTTTCGAAGTGCTTACACTTTACTACCTACAAATTATCACGTAAGCGCAAGTAGCAATTTGTAGAATGAGTAATGGTTGCCAATAAATTATTTCAAAAGTTTCCATCATTTGTTTAAAAACATCAAAATACTTATATTATTTATTTATTAATATTGTATAATTTTAATCCTAGCTGTAAGTTTTCCAAAAATGTAAATAGAAATAAAAATTAACTCTTCACTTTCAGATTCACTGTGTCGTTATAAAATTTTAACATATTCAAACAAATATTTATCTCACTACAAGAAATGAGAATCGAACATGCTCAACTTTACGACCCAGCTGGACATTCGATGTTTTAGACAAGTCACGACAAATGAATACGTGAAGAATGGGTTGAGACCGTGAGAATTCATTATATTTTTGATAAAATGAACAGGTTTTATAAACTTAACCACTTAGGTCCAAAAATTCTGTGATGAAAACTTTTCTATCCGTACTTAAATTGGTATTATGACAATTAATCGGTCCATATCAATTGATGTGCCTACCAACGAACAATATTTTTTTTACCGTCATTAATAAATTCCATAATATCTAGCTGATCCATCATGAACTCTATTGCTATGATACTATCGTATATCGTATAATATTCAATCCTTCTCAAGCGCAGTCCGAGCGCTTGTATGAAGTGGGCTCTCGCTTCGTTACCGTTATTCGAAGGCACTCCGGCAATATCGAGTCGTGTCGGGATTTCCTTGTGCTGTGTTAAACGAGCTTTATTGAGCATGTAGCCTCGCAAGCAAGCCTTGTGTAAATCGAACCGGCGGCAGTGCTGTCTCAGGCTGACTGACATGGCTCTAACTACACTAACCGAGGCAGATTGAACGTCGCACGTTTCCGAAACATTGATACTCTTGATTCTATTTGGCTTTCGGCTTTGGTGTAGAATATATTCTCAGTTACTTTGAGACCACTGTATTTCTTAACCAAGTTTTGCACACACACTCATAATAAATATAAATACACTCAAAAGATAGTTTTATGTTTTGATGATGTCAGCGAATTTATTTTCGTTTTCGTATTATTCTCGTTAAAACGCGCAGTTTTAATTTTGTATAAACTTGGAAATATGATCATGGACTTTAGAAAAAAGTTAAGAATTGGATTGTACTAAATAATTCTGTATTTTTTTAATAGTGTAAACGAGGCTTAAAAATTACTATTATCACTTACATCTTGAGTATCGCATGCACGTGATACTCAAGATTCCAATTACTTAGTACGTGCCTATTGTGTTCATGTGAGCACTGAGCTAACCTTTGCCTTCTTACTTATGGCTGACTGGCGTCAAGCAATGATGCTCACACTGATATATTGCAAGGGACAAAGCTTTTCTTGTTGGCTGACAGCATAAATGACGGTATGAAAAAATATCAGATTCTATAAAAAATATAAACATGCTTGATTTTACAAATAGCTCGTGTATAGAGGTTCCATCCAAAAATTATAATAATAGCACTTTCAAACATAATTAATATGCATATATGTTTGTGGATATGTTTGTACTTACTATTTCAAATAGTTTTTTTGGTGCCTGAAAAAGGTATAAGATCGGTGCTACAGCTCACCAATGCCCAATACTCCACTGATTTAACACCTAAACGAATAAATTTTAATTAGATAGATTCTTTAAAAATAGGTGATTTATTTGAAGCAATGCTGCAGGTAAATTAGACAAAAAAATTAGTTTATAGTCGATCTCGTATATTGTAACTCAATATTTGTGGGTGCTTAAACCCACGGTATAGTAGACACCTCAGCAAATAGGTTTATTAAATGGTGATAACATCAACGATGTCGGTGCGATTGGCTGGCCTCGACCACACGCCGCCGCCGGGAACATTGGGCTAGAGACGAGAGGCTGATTAAAACGTTATATCCGGTAATATTGTCAAACTTATAAAACTGATTTTTTGCTTGGGTTTATTTATATATACGGAACTTTATCACAATATTTTGAAGACTAAATTGCTCTAGTTATCTGATTTTGGTTTGTTTTTAATAATAACTAGGTATTAAATTAATACAGTGTATTTAATACCGAAATGGAAAGACTACAAATCTATCTTACAAAATAATAAAGAACTGCTTAGTAAAAAAATACTTAAAAAGAAAATATGAATAATGAAAACTTTCTTTATTCTTAAGACTTTATGAATATTTCCATTAGCAAAATGCTGTTGAATCTGTTGCTTTTTCTTTGCATTATCATGTGAGTAACACTAAATAACATTTAAAAAACTTGCTTAACTAACAGATAAATATAATGTTTATTACACCGCATAGGTGAAATATTTGTTTAAGTACCTACTTACAGTAACTTAACTAATAAAGTTTTATTATATTATTCAGCAAGCTACATCACTAATTTATCTTTATGAAATTACTTCAAGTCTATCAAACTGGTTTATCGTTGCTAAACAATATATTTATGTATTTAACAATTTATAAATTTTTATTACTTTAATTCTTGTGACTTAGGTACCTAAGTACATGAATTACATTATAGAGGAAACTTTATTGGTTTATGTTAATCTTAATTTAACTAGTTTTCAGATATATTGTACTATTTGTTTCCCAAATAAAAAAATAAGACTTTACTACAGTCAGCCGGGTAAAAAGTGTGAGTCACAATCATAACCTCATCCCTAGTTGGTAAAACCGAACACTGCAAACCTTTTTATAACTATCCCACGGAGCACAAAGTGTACTTTCTAATTAAACTTTAATGTATCTAAAGTGTCCACATTGTTGTTAGCTTTTATTTATTGTTATACTAGCGTCTTTCCGCAGCTTGACTCGCGTGGTAAACTCATGGTAAAGTTATGATAAGATTAGCAATATAAGCTATACACTGTACTCAGGCCTTTACATCTTTACTAGATGATTTATACAGAGTCAGGGAGTACACTTAACGGGACATTGTAGTGTCTGGGACATTGTTGAGATGGAATAGGCTTGCCCAGCACCTAAACCATCCTCTCAGCTTAGCCGGCCATATCCACAGGAAAATATATACATAAACCCACTGTACACTGTACAAATAACAACTAAACAACTAATTATGCTATATATAATACAAATGATTAAACTAGCTGTGAATAATGAGACAAATTAATGTTTTAGAAAATTTCTGGTGCAAAATCTTCTCTTATTAGATAGAAACAATACAAGAAACACTTTGTTAATAACTATTAATGCCTAACTTAAAAGAAAAAGTTATTTTACCTACCTCAAGAAAGTATGTCTTAGGGGCTTACTTGTATTATTGGAATACTAGTAGGGGAAAATTGGGGCATCTGGATATAGATAATATCCAGTCGCCCCAATTTTCACTTTTTTTCTATTCAATCTTACTACCACATACGCTTATTAGATAACAGGCAGTCGCCCAATTTTCACTATTTATAATTTCAATCTGGATATAGATTATATCCAGTCATCCCAATTTTCACTTTTTATCTATTCAATGTAACTGCCTACATAAGCTTATTACATCATGTGATCATCTATTCAAGTGCTGCTAAGTTAAATTTCGTCTATGTAAATGTCAAAATATGTTCTGGATCTCAGATAATATCCAGTCGCCTTAATTTTTACTTTTGACGTGGAACCTAGAAGACGAAGTCAATAAATAAAACAATTAGGTATCAAGTAATCATTCGTTTATTAATCTAGAAAAGTATTTCAAACTTATTTACAATAACAATTATTTTAAAAGTATTATAATGTATTTTCTAGATACCATTTTCTTAAGCATAGAGCATTTTTAAGTGCACAAATTTTATTATGACATAAACAACTGACAATATCGCTTCCTAATTCATATTTCTTATATAATTGAACAAAATTATTACAGTCCATTTCTTCTAAGTTAATTACACATTTTTCAGTAACATTGACATCTAAAATTTCTTTTATCCATCTTACTTTTTCTTTTCCCTTAGTAAATAAACAGTCTTTTGATGATAAAATCCTTGCTATTATTTGTTTATGATTCTGGTATGGTATAAATCCTTCGTTCCAATTCAATCCTCTATTTCTCTCAATCCAACTAACCTGTCGTCTTTCAGTTTTTGTTAATTCATAAAATGGAAATGGTGGTTTAAATAGTAAACTTTGAGCTTTAAGTTGACCTCGTTCTTTAAGACATACAATAGCTATTTCCTTTATAATAAATTTATTATCATCTGTTTTGAATCCTTGCACATCCACGATAGCGTTCATGATATTTTTCGAACAATATTACTCAGTGGCTTGTATTCAACAAGCCGCTCGTTTAGTATGAGGCAATATGCAGTGGTATTCTCAGGAATATCCTCCAAGGTTTCGATTTCTAATCGCACATCGACAGGACCTGTCTTTAGGCTATCGTTTTGTCGTGAACAATCAATTACAACTAAAGGAGCGTGTGTTTTAAAATCGAGCAAATTAAGCAATGGATCAATTGGACGATCGTAATAAGACTGATGGAATTTTGCATACATTTCGTATAATATATTGTATTTGTTTTCATTAAAATTCAAATTCAGTGCTTCATATGGATAATATTGTGAATTGAGATATAGCGTTAAGTTAGTAAGTTTACAGTGATCAAACTGCGAACAACTTTTAGACTTGGAATTTTTGCGTTTAGTTTGTAGACAAAAAATAACATAGCGAGGCTTTTCAAGTTGTGAAGCTGTCTTAACTGACCACGAATGTTTCATAGTTTTAGGTAAACATGGATATTCATATAGATCCCAGTTTCGGAAAGCCATTTGAATTGGTTTATCTTTTTCCATAATCTTAAGCAACGCAATTCTTTCTCGATCGGATACTCTTACATGAGGGACACGCCACTGCACTCGTTCAATTTTAACTATGATATCTTCAGCATCTAAAATTTTAATGCTGTTAAAGTTAGCATTACCTCTGTTTAAAATGAGTTCATGCTTACAGTTCATTATAATTTTATTATAATCCTCAGCAAACCCCATTATTCTATTAAGTGGCACTATCGCGCTGAAATGACCATTACTCTTTAGACCATTCAAATTCCATCCCCACGTTGCAGCCACTTTACTTTCTCCTTCATTCATAGAAACGTACGACTTTATTGTGGTTGTAATACCAGCATTTTTTGATCGATCTATTTCAACACCATTTATTTCATATCTTATATCTTGAAACATAAACATTACAAAATTATTAGTGAATTCTACGATCTTTTCAACTGGTTTCTTATCATTTCCAATTATTGTAACATATCCTTCAACATAAATAAAACTCGCAGATGGTAAAATGTATACATCTTGCTGATGTATAGGAATTCTAATTTCATCATTTTCTCTAAAACTGTTGTTATACGGGTTATAAGCATGAATTTCATAGCCTTCAATTGAGCTATCAATTTGAGGCGATTCAGATATATGAAGAATACTCATATTTTAAATCCGAGTGCTTTTAGAAATTTTTTATTATTATTTGTAACTTTTTTATTGGTTTTTACACGTCTGACAGCTTTAATACCTCGTGGAGCATTGCTCTTGATTTTTAAAGCGACTGGTATTTTATTAAATACAATCATTTTGTTTTTCGTAAATGAAGACGCAATTGAATTTTTTCTTCTTTAAAATTTATGAGATTTCCGTGCCCATCGACAATTTTTATAGTTACTGAAGATATGTTTCTTCTGTTAATGGGGTGATAGATAATATTTCTAGGTACTTCAATATATCGATGACCAGGTGGAACACTAGGAATAAACTCGTGAATCGTATGCGTTGGCAATCCATTAAGATAGGATCCTTGTATGAGATCACATTCGATTCGTATCACGGGCAAAGGAAGAATGTTGACAGGGTTCTCTGTGTCATGCCATTTATGAGCTTCTAATTTCATTTTGCCAAAACCGAGAAGCTGTCCAATGCTATTTTCTTTCTCAAAATGTATAGTTTTTGAACAATATATTGAACATTTCAAGGTATTATTATTCGGTTTCAGCTGTATTGTACAGTCATTTAAATTTTGTGATAGGTAGTTCTCAATATCAAGCAGATCGTATACACCAACAGGTATTTGCAACTCTTCACCTTCATCTCCATATGAAAAAATGTTATTTGATAGGTTTATATTTGATACAGAGTTTATTGTAGAAAAATACAATAAACCACATTCATAATGTTCGCTTGCATTCAAGGGAGGGTGAAAACTTGACTCCAAAAGGGACTTGTACCCAGTGAATGTAATCGTTACAGACATGATTATAAACTGAACGTTAAAAAAAGATTATATACTATTTATTTGGCCTGTGTTTTAGCCAAAACTGTCTCAGAAAATTAAAACAGAGATGACCGCAATTGTATGGATGACCTTTCTGCACATTTTCATAATTATAATTTACATTATATTTGATATATTTGATGAATTCTATGGATGGTTTCAGGTTTCCGTAACTGTCGAAATACTCTACATAATTATTCAGCTTTGCATAGGCTACCCAATGAGTACCTGCATTTTGAGAGCTATCTAAATTGATAATACCACACTCAATTTTACGAGGACGTTTTGGCAGCGTGTCTCTCATGAACACTCCACGAAAATATGGAATATCTTTGGAATGATTAATAATATCAATATTAGTAAGAGCTCGATTGGGTAGCCGACGTTTTAGTTTTTTTTATGAGATAAATATAATCCTAATCCATCCTTATGAGGTTTAAGATGTAATCCTTTCCCAATGGACAAGGCTTCCATTTTTTCATTGTGTCGTTTTAATTCTGCTAGACGCTTTTTAGCTTCTTTGTATTCACCAATAGCTTTCACAATTCCTGCAACACCACCTGCTATACTACCAGTGGCAGATAGACCGGCAAAAATTGGTATTAAAGGCAATACACCACCAGTTTTTGGAACAGGTATAAATCGTGGTAGTTTTATATCTGATTTGTTTGTCATTTCTTTTACAGCGGCTATAGCTAATTCAATAGCTGATTTTTTACATTTAGGCTGGACACTTTTTAAGTATTTCTTTGTATGAGAAATTATTTTTTTTAACTCTGGCTTCTTTAAGCCAGTTCCTTTACTTATAAGGGTAGGAATTTTGGTTTTTCTAGACCCGTTTGTTATTTTGGCCATCATTGCCTTATTGACTAAATGAGCTGCTATTTTTTCTCCCTTAGTTGCATCAGAAGCATGAATGCGTTTCCTCGCCATTTTCATCAACCTTAGATCAGCTATACACCGGTCTTGTGTAGATGTTGCCTCGGCGTAAGCAATATCGTGATCCTTACAGAATTCGTCTAGCTGGTTAACACCTTTATCACCACGTGCAAGTCTTTTTACTAATTTAGTACCAGGACCACAATAATTATATCCAGGTAAATGTATTTCACACGGTAAGTGATTAATAAGCCAATTCACAAGACTGCCTCTTAGCATAACATTAACAAAACTGATTGCAATATCCGATAATTCATTGCTTTTATAATTAGTTATTGTCTATAGAACATTATTTTTACAAATCCAACTGTTTTCATAAGACGGCATGCCTAACCATTTAACATACACTTTATTATTTTTTCTTTTTAATACTTTTTCCACTAGATATATGTCAGGATATTTTGTTTTTTGTAATTCTTGTACATAAAAAGCTCCTAAAATAGGCTGATGTCTCATGTCTTCTAATAGGTAAGTAGTAGGATTAGTTTTCTGCACTTTGAAAATTCTAAAAATTTCTGTAGACCAATTTGGCGTGTAGCCTTTTTCAAAAGTTCCCTTGTATTTACTTATCCGCACAAAATCATTAACTTTCAAGGTTTTATTTCTTTTTAATAAAAATGAGTTTCCTAAGATATTTTCATATCTATCCAATATATCTTTTTTATTGTTTTCAGTGACTTTTACTGGTTTGCAGTTAATTGTTCTATGAAAAGTGTTATTATAGACTTTAGTTATTTGATCGAGAGTTCCATTTACCCAATTATAATTGCCGTTTATTCCAAATTGTTTGTAAAGTTTACTTTTTAATGTTCTAATTAATCTTTCAACAATTGAAGCCTTTTTACTAGAATAAGTAGAGTAATGATTTATTTTATAAACACCTGTCAATTTCTTTATTTTGTCATTATAGAACTCTGTTCCCAAATCTGTTTGTAAATTTTTTGGTACTCTACCTTGCTTGAATAAATGATCAAGAGCAGAAAAAACTTCACATTTAGTTTTTCGTTTTAATGCATAAGTCCAAGCATACTTTGAAAATGTGTCGATAACCACTAATATATAATTAAAGCCACGGTTTTGTTTCGAAATACTTTGCAAATCAATTAGGTCCGCTTGCCATAGATCGTCTATATCTTTCATTATCACATGTCTACGTAAAAAGTTCACTCGTACATTTTTATATAACTCATTTATGACGTCGACTTTGCTCATTTTTTTTTAATTGTGTTTCTAATATAGAAACAGTTTTACTGACTTCGTTTAAATACTGTTCCAGGTATTTAAGTTTATTCAAACAATGTTCTAGTGAGCTATCCACGTATCCTTTAGTAGCACTATCTTCTGCATCAATAGGATTCTGTAATTGTTTTATAATTTTATTCTGTGCATTGATATTTCCATCGGTCGTATATTTCCACCACTTGTATTCAATATTCAATTTTCTTTTATGCAAGTGAAGACCGAATTTATCGACGTTCATCTCTGAGTAATATATTGATACTAAACAATGATGTTATACAATTATCCTTTTTATTCTTTGATGATGCCCGCTTCTTTTAATTCTTCAATTATTGAGAGTATTTCGTTATCATGGTTGCTGTTACCAGCATCTCTGGATGCGATTAATATTTTTAAGCGTTCTATCAACTCATTAGGATCGTCCCAATAGACCAAATCAGTATCTGTCCTGTACTTCTTCAAAATAGGTAATCCATTGCCAGTTTTATTATCTTCGATTTCTGACAGACAAGCATTATTTGCAGGATTTAAAAATAATGGTCTTATAATTTCACGGTATTTTATACTTTTATCACCTTTGATTTGTTCATTTGAGTTGTAATATCTTTTGTGAGCGTTTGTTATGTTGAGAATATTCTTGTATACTAATTGGTCTTTAGGTACCACTAATGACAAATCTGGCGTTTTTCGTAATAATAGTTCTTTTAGACCAGGCGTTAAATGATATTGCTTATCATTAATAATTATAACATGTTTTTTATTGCTTCGCGATGAATTATCTGAAACTACTATTTGTACTTTTTCATTCCCCATTAAAAATTGTTTGTTTTCTGTTCTAACTCCGAAAGGTACATTAATGTTTTCATAAATATCTTCAAAATCATCTTTGTCTAATGATCTTTCTAAAGGTTTCTCAATATCATTCGCTTCACTTACTCTATATTGACCTACGAGGGGAGATGAGAATTTATTCTCGTCAAAATTAGTTTCATCTTCCTCTTTTTCTTCTACATCTTCATAAATTGAATCAGAACTATTATAATTATCTAAAGGTTCTAATTTATTCTCATTTTTATTAGATTTTTCATTTTGTCTTGAAAAACCAACGTCTAATAAAGCTTTTAATGGTTCAGCCACAGGTTTTAATACTCTATTCATAGTCAAATCTGTGATATCTTCATTGTCGCGCATTTGTTTTAATTTTATCTTTATTGCATTAACAGACTTTATCAATTGTTCCTTATTGTGTTGCTCCATGTTTAAATTATTATTATTATTATTATTATAACACAACTTGAGCTGAGTAATCAGGCTGTTAGACTGAAGTCATTAGATTCATGATCAATTTAAATATAATTTTGCTACCACTGTACTCACTTTCTTGATCTAGTCTGAAACGTCGAAATTGATAAAAATGTCAAATCCTTTTCGATATCTTCCTTCATTAATACAACAGTCTTTGTTTATTAATAAAAAATTATTAGGTTCTTTCCACACAAGAGAGCAAAGATCTTTAAATTTAAGCCATTCCATATCTGTATTAACATGTTCGTCATAGAGATGCTTCAAATTTATATCATCTTGCTTGAAGATAATCAATAGATTCACATTGTCTCTAATCAGTTGCTTTGGTATTTTTGAATAGGTTTGTGCTAGATAGAAGCTGTCGATTTGACGATGTCTACCCATCGCATAATAGTTACGTATGTTAATTTGATTTTCACAACTAACATCGTCAAATATTATTATAGAGTTTTTCATTGCATCGTTAGGATGTAAAACTTCTATATTTGAATTAAAAATGAAAAAATTTACATTTGGGACTCGGCGCAATACTTCTTTCAAAAACATGTATTTTGGTTGAAAAGACGTCTTAGAATATAAATATAAGTTTTTAAACTTCAGCCCGTTTGCGTCTAAAATCAAACAAAGCATGACATTCGTTTTACCACAGTTCGAAGGGCCGCATATTATGCTTCGAATCGAATTCGGTAACAGATAACTGTGTCTTATTAAACTTTGTTCTTTTGTTTTCAAGTCCAGATTATTGACTTGTAAAGAAATTGGTTGTTTAATTAACTTCATTTAAAATTTAATGAGAAATCGACACTGGTTTCTTTCAGTAATAATTGATGTTATTTCAAACAAGTCTCCTTAATATCTACAATTTGAATTAAAGTGTCATAACTTATATAAACAAAAAAAAGTATGAACTTAGGTACTTACAGGGTACTTAATATTAAATAAATAAAATATCTGGTAAGTATGCAGGTATACATTTATTATTCAATCTATAATAATATTTAGATGTATTAACAAAGCTATTATCTTAAACTTTTACATATATTAGAACACATGAAAAATAACTTAAAACTAGATAGGTCAATCAGTACATTACAAGTCAAATTTATTGTAATACATTTATAATAATTATTTTGATTGTATTCATTAAATATATCTTAGAATATCGTATCACAGTGACCCCATGGCAGAGTATGGATACGATCTTTATCTATTTGTCTTTTGTCATCATTTCCATTAAGAAGTTGCTTGTTTATCTGTTGTGTATACAATACATGTTTTATAGATTTTATCAGATTCATATTACATCGTGTAGTGGTTCTATTCAAAAGAGTATTATTATAGTCATTTATGCTCAAATTGTCAGTTGCAGCCTTTGTTATGCCTTTAGCTTTTTTAATAATTGATTTATTACTCTTTAAACAATATAACTTAGCTCTTAAACCCGTAAATTCAGAAATAACATCACCAGCCATCTCATCTTTAAATAAACCAGGTACTTTTTCATTTACTTGGGGAATACCATAAACATTATTAGATACGTAATTGCTGGTATCGAATTGACAAATATCATTTTTCAAATCTTCATAAAAATCTGGGGTGTATATCAAATAGAGGAGGCTATCAGTGTCTGTATAACAAAGCTGCGCCCGGCCATTGTACTTGTTTTTAATAAAGTTATAATGAAATTGGTATATATGTTGTTTAGCGTACTCTAAAACTGAAAATCCAATATAAATGGGTCTATCTAATATAAGTTCATCGCGATGTAATTGAATAGCTGCTAAATTTTCTGAAAAAATATCAATACTTTTTAGGTTTGGTTTTGCTATCAACTTTTCTGCAGTGAGATATTTATTTGTAACGTTGTTTGATTATTTCCACCGCGTTACGAGTTTTACATCAACTTGTTTTCTTTTGTTCTCAATAGTTTTTCCAAAAATAGAATTATTGAGCAGCTTGAAAAAGTCTTTTTCAAACGGAGTTTTTGCTGATTGACGAAGGATAGTGTTAAGATCTATATACTGTTTCAAATAGTTTTCTTGCCTAAAGCCAATAATGCGATGTATTTTTGTCAAAATTAAGCCCTGTTTCAAACATTCTTTCAAATGCATATAGTGAATGACATAATTGAACTTGTCATACAGGTTTGCGATCAACTTTTCAGATTTACTTCCTGGGGGAATATATTTCTGCGGAGCAAAAGGTAAGTCTTGATGCAACTTATGCAAGTGACTTGGATACAATAGGTCAACTTCTAAAATATACCCAAAATCATTATCTTCCGAAATTTTCATGACATTAAAATGTTCTATTTCCGTGTTGGTTAAGAATCTGAAGTCAGAAATTGGATATTTTTTCATCATTGCATATCCATACAGGTTATTGCAGTCTAAATAAACTAAGAATGAAGATTCTTGTGACTCATCAAAGTTAGGAAGGTATTTGTTGGATGCAACAGCATGTCTTAACGAGCACTGAGCTAGCCCTCCGCGTATACCTCTCTCCAACATTTGATAAATATCGATATCACTAATCAATTCGAGTTTAACTTTCGTATGAAAGAGCATTGCATCCCAACTCAAGCTCGGCGATGTTACATAATAAGCAGGGTCTAATTTATAAAATTGAAGGCTCGTCTTTCGAAATTTTTCAAATATGTCACAAAGTAATAAGACATCAGTTTTCAAATATAAATCAGTATATTCTCCTAGATTACTCACATTAAAGCAGTTCCACACATCTCGAGCATGTGTAAAATCATGATCAGAAATGTGTTTTTCTTGTAAAGAATTATAAAAACATGTTTTTGGTGGAAGCTGTGTTTCATTATATTTCGACCAATTGTCCATGTAATCATAAGGATAAACACCTTTTCTTTGCATTAAGTCAAAATGTTTTTTATCATTAAAACCTTTTCGTAGGTGAACAAAATCAGTTTCAATTAAACTTTTACTCAATGAATCAAGACTTGAGCTTAAAAATTGAAATGAATCAATAAATTTCATTTGAAGCGGACATCTGTACCTATTAGACTTTATAACTTTAGTGAACGAAAGGTATTGTTGTTTAGTTTTAGGAATGATTCTAATATCACCTTCATGTTTTGCTAACTCTTCAATGAATAAATGCGAGTCATAGCCGGATAGATTATGAAAAACTATCGGAATGAATGGACATTCTCTATGCATCAAGTTACAATGAGAGTGCGCTGCTCCTCTATATGCGGATGTAACATGATCGTGATCTCGTACTTTATCACCGAGCAATACTTCATTGCATATAGAGCAAATAGTTGTTTTTTGATATTGTGATTCCTGTTCACGTGTTAAAGGAGACATAGGTTTTTTATCTAGTAGAATAGCTTGAATTCTTTTGGCTTCTTTTATCAGACATTTTACAAATATTTCAACGCAGTTTTCACCTCTATATGAAACATATTTATTTAAGCTTTGATCATATGAACAGCTAATATAAAATCCGAAGCAAGAAGGTTCATGCCGTTGCAAAGTTTTGGTATTTTCAGAGTTTTGGTTTTTGAAATTAAGTAGAAGGCACTCAAAGTCCGCATAGATGATAAACTTGATCTTTTGCTGCCTTTGATAATTTTCAAATTTTAAAATAGAATGCTTTTTCGGCAATATGGTTAATATACTATTACAATAATGAGATACGTATTTAGCTTCACGTTGAAAACATTGTAAACAGCTTTCACATAAAAATACTCTACCTTTATGTTTAGAAATTTGACGTCGTATTAATCGCAAAATATCTTTTATTAAGCAGTAGTGGCCTCTATTTCCACGTTCTATATATAGTAAATTAACGTGGTTTCTTTTACGGTTTTTAGTACAATATAGGGGTCCATTAACATAGCCTTTCTCATGCACACCATAGATATTAACACTAAGATTTGGATTATTTAATTCAAATAATTCGATATCTCTGTACGACGGTGGAAATGACATTCCCTTTACATTTAGCACTGAAGAAAAGTGTGGATATGAACTAACATTGCACACGTTACTTTTAGCAGGGAATAGTTGGGCTATCACGCACCAAAGGAAACAATAATCATCATTATTCTGAATATTGATACAGCTTTTTGTGTGTTTTATAGTTTTTGGTAGATCTATGTAAGTGCCACCTCTTAAAGGACAATATTTATTAATATTAATTTCTAAATGACTCATTGACTCGTAACTCCAACCCGACTCACAGTGTTCAAATTCAGATAATTTCGTAATAAAAATGTCAAATAAGTTCGAGACTTTTTCATTCAAATCGGTGCTTTGATAAATAATTTCATATTTAGTGTTAAAAGACTTCAGTTGTTGTTCATTTAACTTCGGTAGTACAAAGTATGCAAACAACTCAAAGTTAACCTTAATACACTCATGTTTACTAAGTGATAATTTTATTAGCTGTATTACATATTTTTGTTTATCACCCAAATTCACCTCTATGGGACTGTGTTTTATACTTGGTGTTGCATTCAATCGATATGTTATTATACGATTTTTGAATGCAGTGGCAATAATATCAATATTATCAAATTCAGTATTTATTAAACAATTAGATTTATGTAAATTCGTTCTCAAATGATATCTGTATTCAAGTCGTGACACTTCAACACGACACTTTTCACATTTTATTACTTCATTAACTTTATTAGCGGGTTTTGGACAGGAGGACGATACAACTGTAAAAAAAATAAAATTTGTTTATGTTATTTTCATTTATTATTAAAAATAAAGATTACAATAATAAATCAATCTTAACTCTTAGAGGAACTAAGCAAGTATGTAAATATGAAATAAATGTTTATGTATATAGGTACTCTAATAAATTACCTATAGTAATAACGAGTAAATGTTAAGTAGGTTCGCAACGCAAACAAGTTATAAGTCTACTTATTAACACCCCTTGATAATATCAGGCCTACAATCCTTAAACTCTCGGCGTGTGGCTTTTATAAACTCACAAAGATGGTTCCAAGCCTCGGTATCATCGTCCGTTTTATTTTTTATTGTAATTATGGCGTGCCGCCACCTATTCATTGGCTGAATATTTTTTATTTCATCGGAGTTATATACTTTTAACTCTATGAAGTGAGAGCCTGTTTTAGTCTCATTTGACTGACGCGACACGCCGTTAGGGATGCGCTTTGATATGTAGGAGTACATAGGTGGAGCTTTCTTGTTATTGAAGGAGATGTCCATACCATCATCCTCACTGTCACTGCCGAAGACATCCTTTGCAGATAATTTCTTTGAAGTGCTCGCCGCAGACACTTCCGGCGAGTGTTTCATCTTCTTCACGGGGTTTTTATTGCGAAGTGAAGATATTTTCTGGGGCGCTACATCAGACTCCACTGTAAAATTAGAATCGCATATTAGAGGCCTGTTGTCTTTGAAATTATTAAAAATAAAACATTGTCTGATTAGTTTTTGGGATGATTGTATATATTTTACAAGATGATACCATGCTGTCGTATCGGAGTCTGTTCTGTTTTTAATGACGATGTAAGGATTTGATTTATCAATCATATTGTAATCGTAAATCCTTGTTATTATATAAAATTTCCCGATTCCTGTTATCCGCGTCAGACGTGAATATGCTTTCAGTAAACATCTTACAGTGAAGTATGATACAATGCCATGAATATTACCGTGTTTACGTGCAGGACTCTCTTCAACTTCATCTTCACTGTCGGTCCCGAATAACTCGTACGGTGTGCACGGCTTTGGGGGCATCACGGGGGCGATTTTGCGCTTGCGATTCTTTGATCACGGCGGGTGACCAGTAGCGGATGACCGTTGTGTGGCTGCCGACGACGCCGACGGTACAACCGCAGCACCGTGGCTTGAGCTGCGTGCTGAGCTCCTTGCCTCATTGTCTGAGCAATCGAGATTCATCATGCTTCGGGACCTGAAAATATAAAATTTATTAAATAAATTAAAATGATGAAATCTTGAATCGATTAAAAAATGAATTGATGAATAGATGAATAGATGAATGTTGAATCAATGAATACATGAATGAAAAAAAATTTTATTGGTAAGTACTTACATCTTATTTCTCTTGATTTTTAAAGTTGAAGGATTAGAAGGTTTGATGTTCCAGAGAAGACTGTTGCTCATTTGGGGCGACATCCCGACTTAAATAGTCACAATTCACGTGCACATTTTACATATAAGGAGCTGTACATATTGTATGAAATCGCTCTCTACGCATTTTTGTATCAACTATGTTTGTCGCTCGGATTCGATTAGATTTAATATTTTGATAGATAATAGATAAATAGAAACAATGGTGGCTATTCGGAATGTCGCCTAAACTAATCTGACAGCACTAAAAGTGTTGCCGTCCCTTTCATAACGATCGAAATAAAAAGGATGGCATCAATTTTAGTGCTGTCAAATTAGTTAAGTTTAGCTTTAGCGACATCCCGAATAGCCACCAATATTATTTTTAAAATATCTACTACATATTTTAATTTATTTAAATATTTACCATTCAAAGTTACACTTAAATTTCATCAATCATAGAATATAATGTTTATTTATAAAAGCTTAAAATAATGTTCTAGGAAAGTTTTGTGTTGGTACTCCCGCTGGCTTACCAAATTTACTCGAATCTATATAAATTTAGAACTAGTATTTAATTATAATATGTATAAAAAAAACGAAATAATGTAAATATTGAATCTGATTGACATCTGATCAGATCGATCTGACGCGATCAGCATCGATCTAGTGAGATAAAATCATAATTAAGTACATAGATTACTTAAAAGCCGTGTTGGCTAAGTAGATTAGTACTTCGACTTTCGAACCGAAGGACGTGGGTTCGAATCCAGCCGTGCATCAATGGACTTTTCGTATCGAAAAATTATATATGCGCTTTAGCACGAGCTTCGTGATCCTAACAGTCGTGATCATATATTTTTTTTTTATTTATTTATTTAGATTAACTGGTTCTCTTTGTACATAAATATCTGGAAGGTAGTTTAGTTTCTGTATGTAAATATAATTATGTCCCACAAGAAAAAGTATAAAAATATAGGTAAAATAATATTTTATCGAACCCGCACTACTACTAAAAATCATTGACGAAACCACATAAGGAGTATTGTAACTTACACATAATCTACAACACTACACGTCTGATAATACTTACGGTGCATTTTCGCCATAACTCGTAGCTCTCCATACAAGGTTTTCAACCAAATTGACAACAATTTTGCGCCTCTATAAATGATAACTGAAATTCTAGTTTATTTTAGTAGCATCCATTGCTTTCCTCCTACACACACAGACTTGGAATAATGTCGGTAAGAATTAATATTTTAATTTTAGTGATTTGAAAAAAAATATTTGTTTTTAATTTTGTTTTTGTTTACAATCTATTCATTATTTACAGTACTCGCCATGGATTTTATCACCACCTGCAACTGTGAGTTCACTTAACAGAAATCAAGAAGAAGAAGAAGCTAGTTTACGATCACATGCTGTCCAGTTTGAACAATTAGTAAACATCCCTGCGAGCAAGGAAATGACCTCAAGCTTTAGAACTACTGTAAAAGGAGTAAAACTAATCCGAATAGAAATATACGATGCTGATCAGTTTTCTAGTTTTGAAGATTCTATTTGTAAATGTAATGCTGCTATTTGTGCGCAGCATATTGTTGCAAATTTTTACTCTGACCATATTTATGAAAAAATAAGAGAACTTCTTAAGTCAATGGACAATTCAATATTTGTGAACTTGTAAGCACTTTTCTGAATGAATAAACGAATGATTTGTTGGAACCAAATTGTTTTGCTTATATAAACTACATCCACCTTTGATAGTCTAGGTTTTAATTTTAGATGAAATGTAGGTAACTTTGAATAGATTACTTATTCATTGAAATTATAAATAAGTAGTGAAAATTGGGCGACTGCCTGTTATCTAATAAGCGTATGTGGCAATTAGATTGAATAGATAAAAAGTGAAAATTGGGGCGACTGGATATTATCTATATCCAGATGCCCCAATTTTCCCCTACTAATACTTGTATTATTTTTCGTGTTTTTATTGTTGGTACTTATGGGATTTTACCTCGACGCTCGATCCAAAACTCGTTAGTTGTTTTTTTTTTATTTATACGCTCAGTAGAGGCCTACGTTTTTTGTTAAAACCTACATAAGTGTACGTATATAGGTTATAAGAAAATACCAGTGATCAGTAGTCTCGCAGCACGGCAATCGGTAGTCCAACACTGGCACGGAATGTCCGACAGTACCTAGGAACGTCGCATTATGCAGGAATCCACACAACTGAATGTGGTCATACCTAATAAGTTTTATCCTTAGCTCTTAGCATGAAACCTGCAGCTGTAGGCATTGTGTCATCCATCACTCATCACTTTAGATACTATATAAATGTAGAGACATCTTTTTAACAAGCTTTGCAAGGAAATATCTACTTGGCTGTCAAAAAGAGACACTAACATCGTGTTTTTTTAGTATTTTAATTCAATACTTAACTAAAATTGTTATGTTTGCTTTTTAATTGAAAACAGCAAAAAGTATCATGTCGATTTGTTTCAAAAATAAAAGTAAAAATGTTATGTTACTTTTAGAATTTGATATCACAAGTAATATAATAGGTATTGATTGGAAAATGTATGGAGATTAAGCACTAAATAAAACAGCAAGAGACACAACTGTGGACACGCGTTAATCGTTAAAGCCATTATTAGCGATTCAAATTCCAATAGGTTTCTACTATTTGTCTATTTATACTTTACACAGTTTTCGGCTATTGCTGTTGCACTCCTCACCAGTTATTTTACAAACACATAAGTACCTACCTATTTCACGAAAGAAGTCTTACGAGCATATTTGATCACACTACGAGCTAGTCTAAAACGAGTGAGCTTTTTATGTTTTGAGCAAATATCATGTTGTCTTTAGGAAATTCACCTGCTTATAAACATTATTGAAATTAGAGTACAGAGCTTAAGTTTAGTTAAATACGTGCCAATATCGTCAATCAGAGTGTTTCAGTAACCTCAAACGTTTACATGGGTTCTGTAGGCAAAGGTACAAATACATTAATCAAAGTCGAACACACTACCTTCAACGGTTTTAACCCGCCTTTTCCCCTTTCCCTCTTGCTCTCTGGCAAAGTCAAGATATACAACAAGAAATCTAAGAAGCTATATTAAGCTACTGTGTGAAACATATGCAAACGGGTAGGTATTTATCGCGAATTTACTGAAGTAGGTATGATGAAGTATGAATCTTAAATAAGTATTGAAAAATATTGTTCTTGATAGATCGTTAAAGTTAAGCGACGTTGTGAGTCACAATTTAGATGGGAGGCATACACAGCTAACGCTTGCTTCGGAGGGCTCGTTCAATTGACCATCCCGTCTTTTATGTTGTTAAACCATGACGGAGGCATTTAGGCGGTCCAAAAACTCAGTGACAGAGTTGAAGCTTATTTTTTTTGTTTTTAATAAAAAAAGCATAGGTATTATTAGTGATATGCTCATCTTAATGACGTTAACTGTATCTACTAAGGTTGTAATCCAGCACGAGACGTGAACATGATTATAAAATGGTCGGTATTATGTTTCTATTCCACTAGCTCGTTCATAACTTAATTTAGCCGAGGGAGAGTCGATTACCTGCGCCGGCGCAGATGGAACCGGTTGCCATGATCCCCGCCCACCGCGGGCACCCATCGTGCAATGTTTTTTGCTTGAGTCCATTTATAGTCAGGCCTTTTGTAGTCAGAGCGAAGATTGTGCTGCGATAAATTAAGCTCTATACAAAAGTTCAAACAGAATGGTCATGTCAGCGTGTAATAATTGATCATATAAGGTCTTGAAAGAAATTGCCGATTACTCTGCCATTATTACTTATTGTATAGTTTTATTTAGATACGTCATTTTTATAGCTCATTGCAAGTACCAATAACGATTCACAGGCGCTCAAATTAACTTATTTTTATAGTTCATAATTTAATAATTCAATATTTAAAGCAAATACATATTTGCGCTAACCGCTAACTATAACTACAATAACCAGTTTATCAACTTCTGGCGAAGCAAGCATTTGAAGCCATGTGACAATGTTGTATAAAATCCATTCAACACGCTCTTCCATCATCTCCCATTGGTAGCATTTTTGTATCATCTCGATGTAGGTTGGTATATATTAATATAGAAAATGTGGCCATTTCAGACACATATAGCTGCAAGATTTACGAGTAGATAGTCATAATATTACCTACTTAATAATAGCTAACATTCATCTCTTATTTTGATAAAACTATAAAGCTAAAAGTGAAGTCAAACTAACCTAAAAGCTCTTGACACAGAAACGTGCTTTTGTTATCCACTTTGTTAAAAACTCAGTTAGAAGCACGGACCAAAGGATTTCAAAAAAATAGTCAACATAAGCTTATCCCAGTCTAGTTCATCAAATGCTTTTGTATCTAAATTTATTATCTAAGTTCTACAATTTTAATAGACAGTACGAATTTTATCCTGTCTCGAAACAAAATATTTGAGAAAAAAGTTGCAAATGTAGGTATACTCTAGATAAAATAACCCAGGTTTTATTGAGTCATTATTGCTCGACCTTTAAGATTCTTTAGACTCACCCTTGAGTGACCGTTATACTTAGACAATAAAACTTTAAACTTGCCTTTCCCTGACTTTCAAAAAGGGGTTACATTCCCAGAGTTCTAAAGGTTATTTCTAGACCGCTGTAATTCCAAAATAGACCACCTTGAAACAGCTACTGTAATAGGGATGGGCAAATGGAAAAAAAATATCGATATTTATCGTATCGATATTTTTCAAATATATCGATATATATCGCCCAAGAAATATCGATATTTCGATATATCGATAATTTTTGACCAATATGCAATTATTTATAAAAATTCGAAATTTTAAAGCAAATACACATCTGGCAGTTTTGACATCAGTTTTATTATTAAAAAAAAACAGGTTTTTCATTGCTTGACATAAAAAAAAAAAAAAAAAATACAAAGAAAATGTGACGCATGAGCAGACAGCACAGCAGAGCTTTAAAAATATATCGATTTTGATATCTGAAAATAAATATCGAAAATTGATATATCGCTGGAAAAAATATCGCCGATATATATCGATATTTTTCTAAAAAAATATCGATATTTTGATATATCGATATTTTTTGCCCAAGCCTATACTGTAACCGAAGTATTAGGGTATGGATTTTAATAATTACAAAAACGAGTTTACTCTCGCTTGGCACCTAACCTACCGTAATAATTAAATATTTACTAGACAAGAAAATGCGCTTAGACGGCAGACGCTAAAATACGAACCACCGACACTGATACATTAAAGGTCCCAACTTTATACAAAGTAATTTTTATTATAAATTAGCTTGCATCTCTTCTAAGTGATAATTATACTGAGACTGATTGATGGTTATTTATGACTCTTACAAATGAAACAATCCCCTAACATCTCGTACTACAAAAAAATTAACAAAACACACGGAAGCACGGTTCATTTAATGACCAAACAAAGATACTGTCTAATACGTTCTGCGTTTCTAAATAAGTTTCCTAATTCCAGTTTTTCTAGTAAAAAATTAAAACTTCAGACAAAAACAAAATATGATAAGAAAAAGTCGATGAACTCTGAATAGTTTATTTTAGTCCCTAGCGATAGTCATCGTGTTTAAATAAAAGTCTGGGATAGTAAGGCATTTCCGCTATTAATTTGTCAAAATAACGTCAGCATGATCAACATGATAATTATGCATTTTAGATCTGATAATGTGCTTAGAATTCTTAGAAATAAAATGCAGATTATCTTTATAAATATTACTTTGTTATTCCTATATTAACTGTTGGTTTAATAACTTTATTATTAGTCTGATGAACGAAACAACTAATGAACCGTCTCGGTCGCATAAAAAGTCAATGAACATAAACAGTTTGAGCGGATAGCATCTTAAATTGTCTATCACCGTAAGATCTATCTTGTCAAATATAATGGTAAACTACGTTTAAAATGATCCTAGTATGATGGCTCAACTGGTTCTAATTGTATCTTGTAAAGTTATGTTATTGTAGCATTATAAGTAGTTTAGTTTCTATACGACTTTTATCCAACATAATAAATCCTTTTCTGTTGAATTATGTATAACAACCTTCTACAGTCCATTTAGATTTATCAAACAAAACACGGTGCAATTAAAAAAACTAGAGTAAACATTTACACTAACTACGACGAATCTAATCTAAATATACCTCAACGTACCTGACCATGACTAAATGAGTCGGGTAAATGAACTGTTACCAATGTAGGAAGAGTCATTTCATGAATCAGTGTCACTGTATTCACATTACTTAATGGTTTTGTTGAGTCGATAGTTGTTTTAAGATGTTTAGTTTAAAGTTTGTGAAGTAGCTCACCTCTGTGATGCCTGACGCGGTGATGCGACACGGGCAGGCAGCACGGCGGCTCCTGGAAGGCCGTCCAGGAGTCCGCCGCAGCTGCCGCCAGCAAGGCCCACACCAGCCCCGCGGCCCACCCACCAGCGCCCATGCTGCCTAATAGACCACACCACACATCCAACCACTCACAGTACCGGGCAGCATCGCCGCATAAATCCTATATTGTCAACAAACTACCAAAAACTTAAACAATGTTTACATTGCAACCAGCTTATGTTTCCAGTCGAATGGTCAGGATGATTAATCACTGCGGTCGTTCCGCGACCCAGCTATCTCATATCGAGTTATAATCTGTTGGAGGTTTACCGGCTTCGATTTATAAGTTGGCAAAGTATGACGCGATCGTCGCGGCGAGAATGCGGGACGTGACGTGCGCCGCCGGCATCGCAGCGACGAGAACTGACTGGTGACTGACTCCGAGAGCGGCGGACCGGCTCGCCGGCCGCGGCTGAAACCGGCACGCGCGCCTCACAAAGCTCCCGAAGCCGCCACCGATTGTCCCTCGCTAGACAAAGACGGCAGCTGAAATGGCATCCACCGCGAAAGCTACAAAAGTACGAAAAACCTCAACCGCTCAGGAAAAGTTGTAAGTTAAAAAGTTTAGATAATTTCGCTGCTTGAGTTCATGCGGGGCTGCGCATTGACCCTCGCATTACGAACATATTGTAATGAGGGGGATGCTCTCGCTATTATTTTACCTAATTTATGTTTTTTAGGATACGCACGAAAACTTTTATGTTCGTAGGCACGCGAAAGGAAGTTGTACGTTTATTAATAAGCAGTCCAGCGTATGAGTCACGAAAGATGCGGTTAGAGAAATGCAAGCACGCCAATACGACGCCATAAAGTGTAAAATACATGCAGGAAGCTAGAACCATAGTTGAAAGAAAGAAAGAAAGAAAGAAAAATCATTTATTCTTGTAGGACCTCAAGGATCACTTAAGTATCGTTTTACATGCTAGGTGATTCTAATGTTAATTATTATGAAATATCATATTTGAGTTCTTACGTCACTAGGGAATGAGAAGAGCAGATGATTAATGCTTTGTGCTTTATTAAGCTGTTAGACTTTACAGCAGCTTGCAAGTTATGCATCGAGACTCGAGACTATCTTACGCGCTTACAACAACCATATCTTAATGCCTATTGATAGTAGTACATCAGTGCGAATACTTCGAGCAAAAGCCTTAAGTTTTCAAACAGAGGTTGTTAGGGTAAACTTGCTGACCGTGATTAAGGGCAGCAGGGTAGGCTTTATCAATTACTCAAGCTCTCTGAGGAGTGCTCCGGTACCCTCGCGAAGCCCAGTGCGCGTTCCATACCTTCATACATTACCTACTTACTAATCTTTGATAACTTCATAAGGCCTTGGAAACTTAACCAAATAAACGTAGAATATCTTTGCAATAGAAGTCACATCGTATTTTCATCATATTTTGTTAACTAGACATTTGGCGAACAAAGTTATTCCTTAGGTATTTGTTTTTCTTAGTAAGTAAATACATCTATACAATGGCAAACCACCGCCAAAATGATTCTATATAATATAATCCCATAAGCCTAACAAGATTTGTGGATAAATTGTAGGTAAGTGAAAAAGTAGAGTCACAAGAAAACAAGAAAATGCAAAGAACAAAGTACGAAAGTTGCAAAGTATATTTGGAATTCAGTGGGTATCACATTCATAAGACGCAAGGAGATACCTTAGACGTCGCGGCCCCATTTTCATCAGTTCTTCAAGTTTTTCAATAAAAACTTTCGAAGGCGTCCGATTTACATACGGTATGGATTCATTTATTTTGGAAAAAGATTTTAGAGTAAAGTGAAGAAGGTTTTCTGTATCCATTAGAGGAGAAAGGTCGTGGCACTTCAACGACGGATCTCAGCGCCTCCACGGACCCATCTCCACTTCAATTACAATATTTTGGATCGTTTTATGAAATCTGGAGATGCTTAAAATTGGTTTTCAAGACAATGGCAGGTGTGCTTTTTCAATATTTGACGTTACTTAAAAACTCCCAAGTTTTTTACACTTGCCTATTACAGAAGGTTGGAGCTGACTCTCCAATAAAACCTTGCTGCTTTAGTACTTGCAAAGAAATTGGGTCCGTTTAGTATTCAATATACTTACTTAGATCACACACAGATATTAAAAATGTATGATGTAATAAAAGGGAGAAGATCACTATAATTTTAACTCCATCTCTAATGAAACAGAGCTAAACTTAGATCAGTGTGAAACCGGTTAGCTAGATTACTTCTCTACTTAGTTGTCTAGAGCAAGGAAAACACAATTTATCTATAAACTAAAACAGCACGCACACATCGTAAAGCATGCGGTTTAAACTAGGTATGAACAGGGTATAAACTGGGTATAAAGTTGCCATGGTAGCTTATTACATTCAATTTGTTTCAGTAGTTGGTTGAACGCCGACATAATATGTAATAATGATGAAACAATGGAACAATTGATCATTGGCTTGTTCGCTGCCAGCATTTCGACGAAAGTTTATTTAACTCAATACAAGCTCAATAAGTACCTACTCATGTTGACTCAATACACTGTTGACACAATTTCAACGAATGTGTTTACGTCCAGTTCCATAGACAATGCACTGATATTGTTATGAACAGTAAATAACAGTGAGATAATAAATTCGCAGATTAAGTGCTCTTCTCTATTGTGCTCCATAATCAACTAAAAAAGTTCTACTAATCTGATGAATCAAGTACCTACCTACCTACATTGCTTCAATGCCGAATCTGAGTGAATACAGTCGACTGCAATTTATCTTAATAGCGAGTTTTCTGGTGCCTCCAAATCTATAAAACTCCGTTCTGAAAACTTTAGTTAAGAAATAACACTTGAGCCTACTTTTTTCAAAAGCAGCTTGAGTGGAGATTTTTAATCCACCCCTACCTACATGAACAGCTACTTTGATTTACCAGCTAAACATCACCCCTCCCCTAATTTTTTAAAGGAAGGTCATTAAAATCGTAAAAAATTTGAATTAAAAGCAAGCAATTCCTGTTTAACTACTAATGGTACCACACAATATAATGCTATGCTATGCGATAGTATAGGTAATAAAGAACATAATATAATGGAGGAGGTATGTGTAAAATATTCAAAGAACAATTAAAAGCGAATATTCTTGAATGACAGGATGAGGGAATAAATCTATCATGTATAGAAGTAGGTATACGTTATGCACACAGACACAGTTAAGAGGTAGGTATTTAAATGAGACTTCATATCACTCCAACTATGTCTATTCTCTATTCTAATTCAATTTGTTTATAATTTTCTTAATTCTCGATTATAATACGCAAACACAAGCGTTATTTAATTGTTTAGAAACATAATAAGAAGCGCAGAGTCTCATTAAGGGTACTACAGTAGCTCATTACTGCGCTAAACGGCCGCATTCAGTCGCATGGGCTAAACAATCGGTAACGATCCGTCATTCGTCGGCCCATTGTCTCTCCCAATTATATCTAATTAAATTCCCCGCAAGCCAATTAAAAATAGTAAACCTACTTTCTAAACAGTAGATCCAATCGCCGCTTTGTTTCGCTCATTCACAAGAGTTTGAAACATAATAGTCGTAAAGAGGTTTTAAGCCTAGCCTAATAATATTATTGTGAAGGCGCATGAATTTCAAAGGCTTGACCGAGATGCATACGAACAAAAGGTATTTTCTCTAACACGGCCAAAGACGATTAATATCTAGAAGACAGACAAAGGCCATACACAAAATCGTAACCCGATCCCGCAGTACCAGATAGCCTGAAAACTTTAAAACATCAATTTTATCCAAGAAATTTCAATACTTAGTAGTAGGTAGCAACAATATTAAATATTTAAACATTTTTAACTAGAAAGTAATTGAAATTTCTTGGATAAAATTGATGTTTTAGAGCTTTCAGGCTATTTTTTAGGGTTACGATTTTGTGTATGGCCTTTGTCTGTCTTCTAGATATTAATCGTCTTTGAACACGGCGATGCGTCGGTTTACATGACTAATGGACCTCAATTTTACATAAAAGTGCAAAAGCGAGTGAACTTAGGCATCAGCACAGTGTAAATACAGACCCGTTACGTTTAGTTGTTTTGTGTATTTATTCTCTTGACGAAGCTTTATTGACCTACTGTTTATAAAAAGCTTTTATTGATGTTACACAAAAACACTTGTGCTTTAAAAACATTGCGCTATAGGAAACGTAAGTATCATTTGCAATGCAATTAATGGCACAAATGCATGCAAAAAGAATCTACACAGGCTTTGGTGCACCCTCGCTGCGAGATTTGGGGGGCCCATTAGAGAAGGGGATTCCCACTTAGGCAGTGCAGCTCTTGTAGATGAAACACTGCACACAAAGGCTCTGTGGCACCGGTGAAGTGGTCCAATTTGCATGTTTTATGCAGCGGCGAGCGATGCCGCCACGGACACTACGCGTGAAGCATACCCGTAACCGCTTTGAAATTTTTATATACCATTCCCACAAATCGGACATCGTTGCATGTTGTGAGGAATTGTGTCGTCTATCGTTTTTTTATGACGTTGTTTCACTGTGGTTTTATGCACCATATGCACATGCATAACATCATTCTCAGTACGAATTCATGGGTCAATTCTGTACCAGTTAGTTTTACTAACCTAAATTTTAAATGGACAAAATGCAACAAGTTTCCATTTGAACGCTTCTATCATTATTTTATTATTATTATGAAAAATTTACAGTCCTTACAATCTAAACAATACAATACCTACTATTAAGACCATTTATCATCACAAATTTCATATCATACTACACATTTTTTATAATGCTAAAATACCGATCGTAATTGACGTAGAGTAGGTAAGTAGGTACCTACGAAAAAACAGCATTATTCACATTGTGGTAAGAATACGACTGCCTGCACATTCATACTTTGGTCTAAATACCCTTATCACGTTCAAAGAATTTAGGAACATGATAACACTCTATATAACTAGAGCATGTAACATTATGCTGCATCATGTTGCTTGTTCCCAATATGATTTTATCCCCGTCTGTTATTTGTGTCAGTAATCGACAGCCGCGCGGTCGAAACAGCCAACTTTTACAGTGAAGCCATCGCATGAATGCAGCACTAGCTAAATTGCATTGTTCGTTTTATTGCCGTGGATGGCGATGGCGTAGCTCTCGCCAGAATTATTTACTATGTAACAGCACATGCACTTTATTCCATCCACCGATTTCACTATTGAAATTCTCTTGTTTAATTCGCACAATGAAAATGTGAGGATTATCAGCGGTTGCTGTTCAATGAATGCTGATCTTCTAATTTATCAGAGGTTCATCAGTTGTTTATAATAAAAATAAATAGTGTAAAAATATATAATAAGTAACCAATGATTATTCCTAATCTAAAAAAACCCCTATACATACATCACTATAAACATTTTGCTTACCGTACTTTGAATGTCTTGAATTTTAACGTTTATTGCCATTACCAACGCCATGCGCCAGTCCCAATTTTATGTTGTTAGTTAGATACTTGTCAATTAAAAACTTGCTAAATTAGTCTTTCCATTTTTAAACATCATACACAGTTTAGGGTACAGTTTGCAAAAAAACATTAACCAACGATTCCATTCGATTGAAATCATGTAGATAATACGCTGATTGAAATTTCATCCGAAATTCTATATTCATTCTATATGGATCATAAAGTCATGAGTCTACGATTGTAGGTCATCCATCACAGCTTGCAGATAAAGACGGTGCGTGTTCCTTTCATTAATGAACTATGAAGATAAGTGACCGCAGACTCCCGTTAATAATTGAGCCACGCAAGGGTTTATTTGCTGGGATGTGTAATGAGATTGCCAAAACTATTTTACGACGGTTCTACTTCCATAATAATTCATAGCTCTACGTGTCTATACACGTATCCATCACATCGTATGAATTAAATATTTGACGTGTGTTCTATCTACTTGGAATAACTTAGCAAGTCGGAACATTGGCTTCTGCTAAGCTATCCGAAAATAACAGCTATTTTCCACCGATTTATGTGGGAGTATTTTAACTAACCGAGGAACTAATGACTAGATAAGGAATATTTAAAGAAGTTCCTGGAGGTCATGATGGAAATGAATGGTTTAGTATCTACGAAATAAAAACCCCCCACATGAACGAGGTTAAAAAGTGAGAAAACATTCCTTGTGATTAGCTTACACGACTTTTCGTTTTATCGACAAGATTGCTGGCCGTTGACTAAATTGGAATTTCTTTTGTGTCGTATTTAGGGACAATGGTGCACCGATTGCAGCGCTGTTTTAGGTATTTTATTTTCGCTGTACCAGCTTTCCATTGTCGACGAAATCATTGTGTCAATACAATACGGGGCACGTATTTTTTGTTGGTTTATTGAATTTGGAGATTATTATATCACAGTTTTATCAGCCTCTAAACTTCAACCAGTTTTCAATCAGCAAGCTCTGGTTTTAGAAACTTAAAAATGAACATTTCAATATATTAAAGAACTTCCTAGCCGAATGCCACTATCGAAATGGACATAGCAGATCAAAAACACTTTGCAAAAGTGACGATCAAATATCGAATTCTCTCTTTCCTTTGTTTTTGGACACTCGTGTTCCTCTCAATTTTGAAATCTACTCACTGAGCTAGTGTTCAGGTATGTTTGCAAAAAGAAACAGCAAAGTTCAAAAGCTCGTCAATTTATAGCCGGCTGCGCTCGGTTTTTCGCCGCAACCTTGCATAGATGCAATTTCCTCAATGTCAATTTGACACACTACACCAGTCTCACCAATATTGCGCTTTCATTTTACTTTTTATGTTTGTATCTATGTCGATATCATGAACAACATTTTTGTCAAACGCCGTAGCTAAGGGAGGTTCTTATAACTTTTTTCAGTCTTTTTTAAATAATTTACCACAATAAGTTTTCAAAAATAATAAAATATCAAAATACAATAAGTATAAAATTTAACTATACTAACTACTGAGTTAACATTTCTTAATCAATGTCTAACTTTTTGAAAGAGTCTTCTAAACTGGGAAAGAAAGTGCTCATGGTTTTTGGCCCTCCCGGTCTCTTGGATTCATTGACGATTTTCTTTGAATCATCTTTGAAAAACTTCTCATTCGCTATTATCTTGGACCAGACATTATCTGAAAATCATAAAATTATTTTACATGTCCACTTTATAACAACATTTTGTGGTGTAAATACCTACCTGTTTTTTTCCTACACTGATAGCAGAATGTTTTTACTAATTTTGGTAGAGTAAATGTTCGCTTAGATTAGGCTGTGTTTACTATTTACTAAGTCCCTGTTTGAACAAAAGACTTGCGTATTCTATTCTATAGCAAACTTACCTTTTATTAGCGTGCTTTTTACATTTTCCCCGCCAGCGTCTTTTGGCAAAGCAGCTATAGGAAAGTATTCATTGAGAGTATTAGACCCTATTGGGTGTGAATGAACTATCTGTAACATATTCTCCTTCATGAAAGGCCTGAACATTGACATCAGTTTGTCCATAAAGCTCGGCGCGTTAATGAAATGAAACTCCCTGAGGCGGACGAACATGGCCTCCTGAAATAATAAATCACATAATAATTTAAAATACGACCTTAACTACGACGTTAAACACTACGTTCTTTAAGTCAACTTCATTCATTTTATATTTTCGGGGTAATATTTTCAAAATCTATATTTTACTTTTTTATAAAATAAAAAATTCCAAATAGTGTTATTGCCTTGATGCTTTACGATATTGGTCGTCAAGAAACAGGCATAGATACACTATTCAAATGTTGTCTTAATCTCTAACGATACATGTGGCCCTAATCAATAAATGTTGTTTTAACTCAAAATTACAAACCTGTAAAAAGTAAAAGAACTGTTGCGCCACTGTAAGGTCAACTCGCGAGACATGACTTAGCGACACTTTGTCCATATTCAATAAAACTGCTATTCCAGGAACTGTGCCTTCTTCGTACAGGCATAAGTCGATAATCATTACAAACGCTCTGAAATATTTTACAATAATCTTTAAGATACAGTAGGCGTAATGCGAACAATCAGGCAAAACATAAAGAATCTTGACCATTATTGAAGTAACGGGCTAGTAATATGCTGACTTGCTGAGACCGCAAGGGATAATTCAATCAGGATAATTCGCAGCAATCTTAAGTCTGTCTGTTCCTGGTCCGGAGCATTGTGCTACGATGGTTGATCCTCGTAGTTTATGATAGTGCTTGAGTTGGTACCTACACCGTAGGTGCTCGATATTTAATTTTATTAGCATCCATTAGCAAAAGTAGGTAGGTAGGTACTTATTTGAGGAAGTCCCTAGACCTAAAGATAAATGGTTGTTGCTGGAGATAAAGTAGTGATCATGTAGTTATTATTTTGGTTTCCTTTCGTTTCACACGTTTTCATCTTTACTGGTCTTAAAAATATATTTCGTACTGTGCATCTAAATAACATGAGCAAGTTAAAATGCAGATATAAATAAATGACCTTACTTGACCACATCGCTGTACACAAATTCACTTGGATTTGGGTCCAATAATTGGCAGTAAATGGGTCGACAACCTTTATTAGTGAGTGTGGTTAGCGGAGTTACCAGCCTGAAATCGAAGCGAAAATAAATGACTGGGTATAATTAAGTATAATGAGCTGTTAAATAATTAATCCCAGCTCCCAGCAAAATAGGATTACTTAATTATTTTTATAATTATCCCAGATGTACAATGAAGTACCTTTATAGTGCTAATGATGAAAAATCATAAAAAACAGGTGCAGGTTTTAACCTAAATTGACTTTGGTAAACCTATTTCATTATAAATGAAAAATCTTACTAAAAGTTAAGGGCTCCGGTAACGGTTTGGTAAACCTATTTTTTGTGTTTCTATCATTGGTGTGTAAGAGCGGAACCGTCGTCTTTATACTTCTACCTCTTTGAACTTTTGATCTACCTACATTAGGTACTAAAAGAAACGTCTTTTTTTTTATATTTCATTATCATTTCATTTCACATTAGGTACTTACATAATATTTAGTGCATTATTACCTACCTATAATTGTACATAATTTCATCCTGGCCAAACTAGCCAAGGAAGGTTTAGGCCTGGCGCGCACTAGGCAGCCAGGCTGCGGCAGCCAGGCTGCGGCAGCCAGTAAAACATATGACGTTGTATAGGAGCCCGCGCACTAGGCAGCCACGAAATCTCGGCTGCAGCAGCCAATAAAACGCGCCTGTTTGCACGGCAGCCAGCTGGCTGCGCGCAGCCAGAACGTGTGTAGGCGAATGTATGTGGCTGCAGTCAGTCTCCGCGCACTAGTTGTAGCAGCCAGACGTATTTTGCGTTCCGAACTTTGACAAGATGACTTTCGATACAGAGAAATTTATTTTTTTTCGACGGAAGGATCTAGACTAGTCGTTGATTGGCTGTTATAACTGGCTGCGCAAATATTCTGGCTGCCGCAGCCTGGCTGCCGCAGCCTGGCTGCCTAGTGCGCGCCCGGCCTTATAGGTATGTCAAAATCACAATAAGTGGCATTATATTTAGTTTTAAATACCTATTTCAAACATGATTTTTTCATTTTTTTTAGTTATAAATTGTACACAGTAGATAGTTCTCATAGGCTATAAATTAACCCAGGAAATATCGGCGTGAAAATAAAATCACTCACCAGCAGTTTAGGGCTCGCTTCAAAGAATCATTTATTTTTCTATCCTGATAAAATGTAAACATTGTTCTCAGAGTGAAGTTCAGATCGAGTCCCTTTTTCGCTGCCTCTAAATCAAATCCACAACTGTGATAAGCCAAGATCAAATCCATGTCTGAAATCAAGTGGCAAAATAAAAAAAAAACATAGTCGAATTGAGTACCTACTACTTCCCTCATTTTTTTTTGAAGTCGGTAATAAAGATAACCTTTACTAAAATACCTAACATTTCATTTATCTAAAACAGAACTTATTAACTGATTTAGTTTAAAGACGGATCACATTTCCAGAAAATTTTATGAATAAAAAACTGATTCCAAAAATAATTGGAAAAACTACCTATGCATCTCTAGAAAATTTTGGTTCTGCTGACACTTAGGCCTTTACATGTTTACTAGGGTCTCAAGAGGCAATCTTTGCTTACAGTTAACGGGACAACACTGTGGGGACTTGCCGATCAATATCACCTAAACAATCCTCTCAGAGCACGTGTATCTATACCTACGTGCTCGAAACGAAAATCCATTGATGCACGGCCGGGATTCCAACCCACGACCTATGTCGACCTACGATCAAAAGTCGAGGTACCTAAATCGCACTCGACCATCACGGTTAAAATCACACACAAATCTCATCTAGGCACATGTCACGTAGATAATAGAACTAGGTATCTAAATACAAAAAATCATTATGTTAAGGTACACGTCTCACTCAACCATCACGGTTCAAAACACACACAAATCTCATCTAGGCACATGCCACATAGATAATAGAACTAAATACCTAAAATAAAATGTTGATGTACATACCTGTAATATATTCATGTGGCAAATGAGTCTGAGTTATGACCCACTCCCTTAGTTTCTGTATATTTTCTTGTTTAACATTTTTATTTTTCGCATACTCCTCCTCCACAGAACATGGTGTCACTTCAGACATAACACTAGAAAACTTTTATTTTGAACAATGATACTCAGGAGAGGAAACTATCGAGAGCGCAGCCGAATGACAAATGATTCGACCCGTCTCTATAGGTAGTATGTGTATCTAGATATACATAAGTCTTTCATTGTGCTCCGTCGTATCGTCTGGTTATTAGCAAGGTCACCGTCGATAGATACAGCTGCATTTTTATTATTTTTTGTACATTTAAATGTTTGAACAAGTTTCTCTTACAAGGCATTTGATTAATTAAAGAGGTACTTATGTAAGAGTAGGTTCATTATTTTGACGACCTCTGTGGCGCAGTGGGCGAAAGCCCGCCTGAGACGCAGAGGTTGCGGGTTCGATCCCCGCTGCGGGACAAATGTTTGCATGATCAGCAAATATTTGTTTCGTGTCTGGGTGTTTTCTATGTATAATATGTATGTATTTACAAAAAAAAAATGTATCTATGTAGTTTATCAGTCATCTGGTTACCATAACACAAGCATTAAATTGCTTAGCTTGGGACTAGATGACGCCGTGTGAAATGTCCAAGGATATTTATTATTTTATTTATTTTATTATTGGATTGTCCTATATTCTTAAAAAAAAATATTTTTCCTTTTCACAAACACATAAGTAATTCAAAGCCACGCTACGTGCTATTCAACCTTACGAATGTTACTAGTACTGTGCTAGTACCTACCATCTACGAATAGTAGGTAAGTACCTACCTACGAATATTTAATTTTTCATCTTTAAAAATGTACTAGGCATAGGTCCTTTAATAAAATGAAAAATTCCATCAATATGATCGCTTTTAGCGATATTATTTTACCCATTGTACATTTTTATTTTATTTTGTAATTGTATGTTCTGTTTCATGTTTACTTGCTGTGCAATAAAGAATTTTCATTCATTCATTCAATATGCAACAAAGTACCTACCAAACGCTGCATAAAAAAGACTAATGTAGGTAGGTAGGTACCTATACCTTCCAACCAAACTGATAGCACAACAATGATGCAAGTACCCAGGTACCTACCAGTGCAAACTCTGATAAACGAGTGCAATGACCTTTTCGCCATAATATCGTACACCAGGGCCCATACAGTCCTTGTTCTAAATCCTAAGACTCGCAAGTTTGATTGGACTGCGCTCGGCGACCACTGTCGCAGGCTTACGCTTGTATTCAACTTTAAGCAGAGGCTTTTCAAAATATTATTATAAGTTACCTATAAATTAAAAATGTTAAAAAATCTTTCATTATTTTTCTTTTTATTTACTTATCAGCAAGAACAACGAGTTAAAGTTTAGTTTAAAACTTGCAATATTTTCTCTAGGCTAGTGGAATTTACCTACGTACGGAATGTAATCAAAAGGTTTCAATTTCAATTATGACGTAGGTTTAACATTTAGTTAACGGTAATGGGAAATATTGCAAGTTTTATACTAAACTTTAACGAGTTGTTTTTGCTCATATTATGCTTTGGCTTGCTCTACCATGTTTAAAATATATAAGTACCTACCTGGGACAGTATAAAATATTTGTGAAAATATCTTGTTTTCGCCCTTGCTCGAGTTTCCGGGCCAGTGCCACCGTGTGAACTCATCAAGCCGTGCGCCGGCTCATCGACTGAGCAACGCTCACGGTCCGTCACACACTTTCAAAGTGTTCCGTTCAACTCTCATAAACATTATCAGGTTATTTTATTCATAAGCACTATTTCCAACGCGCGGGTGCACCTGCCTTATTTATCTTACAAAGTTTTGAGAGTAGGTCGTGATATCAAAGTCTGAATTTTGCAGCATAATGGATAGAAGCGTTGAGCGTACAAATACAAACAAAACCTACGCTTGTTGCTTTTGCTTGTCTGCTCGGCGTTTTTTAGGATAGATTAAATTATAATCGACTTTTTCAAGAAATTGTTTTGCAACGAAATGTGCCTACTTACTTACTAATATTTATTTCTGAGCTTAATATTATAATACCTATGAAGGTAGCTTATTTCTACATTCTTGTAGAACAAAGGCCTTTTAGAGGCAAATTGGAGTTTTCCATTACCATTCTACGCATACAAAAGTGATATCATTTGTATTAGTCGCGGACGAATCCCCATGGACCTGTGCTAGATTTTAGTTACCTACTTACCAACATTATTTTTCACAAAATTCGGATAGTTTTTCTTTTTGTCGATATTTTGTAGGTAAATTTGGACAGGTAGTGGAATTTGCTTATAGGTTTTCGAGGTCTCTCAAGAACTTTAAGATTTCCCATTTTTTTATCGGCAATTTTCCGTGACTAAACATGTTTTCGGTAGGATAAAAATTACCATTTTGGCTAAAGTGGATGAGGCGACAAGGTAGGTAATTATTGTGATGATCACAGGATATTGAACCACATCGGTCCTTTTATGGCCGATACTTATTGGATCTAAAATAATACTGGTCCTTGTAGGTAATTTAGTATTTAGGTATAAAAAAAATATAAAATAAGTTTTTATTATCTAACTAAAGGTTTGTTTGTAGCATAAAAAAAGTCTAATAGATCTAGTTAAAAGATTATAGATCAATTAAGATCCAGTAGCAGTATAAGGTCTCAGAAGAAGGAAAGATATTGATAAGATAAGATAAGATATTCATTTATATTGTCAATGTATAAGGTAGGTACCAAAGAGAATATAAACCACTACCTACGTTAGTAGCATAGGCAAAGAGCATAGGTACGTCAATTTGACAGATTGACTTTAATTTTAATAATGTTTACATAATTATTTGTAATAATATTTTACAGTTTTAGAAGACTTTATTTTTTAAACATTTTATTTTGTGAAAAACTGATCATAAAACTGAACCAATAAAGTATAGGTACTTACGAGTTTATTATAATATCTAGTAATGTCTGATCAAGATGGAGATAGTTTTAAAGGCATTTTCGATCAAGGACATTGGGAATGGGACGATATAATAGAATCACTGGTTTTTATAAGGTAATACCTGATATTAACTTATGGATGTAGGTATTTATGATGTTTCTTAAGCCACACCCAGCTCTACATTCCACGGGAAGGGCTAACCTACCTTTTTTTTTATGTCGGTATTTTAAGCAGTCTAGTCTGAGTTAAATAGTTGTCATGATATATAGGTGTAACCAGCTAAGTTTATTCAATTTTATTTTAATAAAATATGAGTCATCATCATCTCAGCCTTAGGACGTCTGGACATATAGGCCTCCCTAATATATCTCCAGTTCTTTCGGCTGGAAGCGGCCAGCATCCACCGAGAACCTGTGGCTTTTACCGAGATTTAATTATGAAGTATGAAAACCTTTACCTTCTAGTCTGTCTTTTAGATTGCCACGAAGTATATAGGTTGCGCCACGTAAAAAGAACACCGAGGGGAAGAGGCGGGGGTATTTTTGCGCATGGGTTCACTCGGTAACGAACCAGCACTCGCTAAATCGTAAGTATGAAGTGCGCCGCGTTAGATACTCCTCCACCAATCGGATCTAATAATCGGCTTTTCCCCCCGGAGTTCTTTTTACGTGACGCGACCTAGGTATTTATATACCTACCTACCTGTTGTTCTATGGAATTCTCAGTAGGTATCCATGGCAATACATTAAACAATAAAATATTTCTTTTAGTGATTTGCCTGTCTTAGAAGATGATTATTCTTCGCCCACTCCTATGCTCATTGGGTGTTTTGAGTTCAAAGAGGATTTAGATTTAATGGAACAAGTAAGAACAATGATGTTATTATAAATAGGTCGATTCTTTTCCATTCTTTCATTATTTTTACTAACCTTATCTTTTTTTTCAGCATCGCTTTAGAAAACGTTTTCAAAGAAAATCTGTAGAAAATGATGTCATATTTCTTCAGGTACACCTAAGGCTACTTTTTCAACATTTGTCTACCTTATAGTTTCAATATTAAATTTTAGATTTTGCTTACTTTGGTGTAAGTTATGATTTTTTTGCGAGGAAATAGGTAGGTAATGTGAAATATATCACATAGCAACCAAAACTACCTTTATAGGAAAAGCTTCCGCCCGCGGATTTACTCGCGTGGTAGGTACTAACCTAAGTAAAATATAGCCACGTGTTATTCCATGTCATAAACTGAGTACCTACCTACTTAGGTAGGTACCTACATTCTAAATTCCAGGCAAATCCATCCATCGATAAAACCTTTCGCGTTTATATTATTAGTGGGACTGAAACCGGCCTAAAAACAATAGATTTATTTGCTTGATGATTTTGAAATCTCTCTGCAACTTAAGGTTTTTTACAGGATATAAAAGATATGGTGTTATTTACGGCCCCAAAAGCCATACTATCTCCAGCTTTGGTTAATATCCTGCACCTACCAATGACAGAGCGGTTCATTCGAGCGTTGTTACTGTATTGTCAGTATTTTATTCAGGTAAGGCAGTTTTAGCCAGTTTAAAATACTAAAGTACATCCAGCCCGCTAAAGAAAAATAATTATATAAATAGGTAGGTCCATCTCTCCTATTCAGTGCTTCGATGCTACATGTTATAATTTTAACAAAAATGTGCTCGTTACACCCTTCTTGCTTAGGGCGGCAGTAGAGTTGGTAAGTTTCTAACTGGAAAGTTAACCTAGGTACCTACACATAAACGTGATCAATAGTTTAATAGATAGGTAAGGATTATTTCCTGGATGATCAACATAGCTCTCATTCATAAAGGATAATGTTCCGAATGAATCAATTCGGTTTGATCATGCGAGTCTCACTCATACTCGTAGCTTGTAAATTAGGTGCCACTTTATTCTGATTTTCAATATTTCTCGATGTTTAACATAAATAGATACTAAAGTGATAAACCTTTTTCATCTTAAAGGTAGGTAACTAATAACTATAGTAATGGATTTGCATTTGACAGATATCGGATGAAATGAGCCAACGTATACTGGAGTTACAATTAAAAATACGCACCCCCAAAACTGATGAAACCGAACTCGAGTTTCGTGAAAATTTAGAGGACTTACGACTTCTTGTAGCCAAAGAATACTCTTGTATAATCATGGGTAAGATGTCGTAGTTAAAAATAAAGAAATCTGGGTAATACATAAAAACAAACAATAATAAACTTTTTTCAGGAAGTGCAGAATTTGCAAAGTATCATCACATGGGCTTGTCAAAGAAAATGCGCTCTTTGACAAAACGTGATTCGATATTATTCGAATCGATTTTGAGGATGAGCATTCAAATAGTTTGGCTTGCTCTTGGGCGACAATCGTACAATCAAATAGGTATTTTACATACTACCTACACTCCTACAGATACAATTAAGAACAAGTCAAGATTAGAATAAACCCCAGAAAATTTCAAACATTCGTAAGACTAAGTAATAATCACTGTTTCTAAGTCAAATTTCAATTTGTTTTGCTTTAAATTAACAGACATGCTAGTTTGAGACAGTCATTTTATTCCTCACTCTTTCAAGCTCCTTTGCACGTCCTGCATTGTTCATATATCCGATTTCAGAGCTTGAAATACACAGACTATTCAAATCAGAGATGTACAATATCATCGAGCATAAGATAAACACGAGATACGAGAGCGTGCTGAGTGAAAGGGAACTATTCGTGTTGTACGGTCACTGCGTGCATCGGAACAGGATGATCAACACACATTCTCCTTTATACAATGAAATGCATTGCGGTAGAGACATCGACTACCGTTTGATGGGACTCGGAGCGGTTAAATATCCAAAGTATGAATGAATTAAAAACTCTTTATTGTACACTATGCACTATATATAAGCAAATTATGACAAATATAGGTATACAAGCAAATATAAAAGCACTTATGACAGTATAAACCTAATAAATAAATTGAAACTAATTGTATGTAGGTATGTAAGTAGGTATGTGATAGTCGTGTTTGCTCAGTGGGATGTACATCGACTTTCGGTTCGACTCCCGGCCGTGTATTTATAGATTTTTGTTTCGATAAATTGATGCGCACTAACTCGAGCTCGGTGAGGGTAATTAAAACCATCGTAAGGAAACCCGAGTCTTAGTCAGCTCCATTGTTTGTCAGGTACATTATAGGAATATCATGTGGATATAGCCTTAAGTTAAGCTGAGAGTATAATCTAGGTAGGTACTAGTCTACACTGGCCTAGGTATTATTGTAAATTAAGCTTTCTCCCAAAATAACAAGACTTCTACAGATTATCACAGCGGCTACGCTACTTAGAAAGAATATTGACATTGCCAGAAGAAACTTTTGAGCAGTTTAAGATGTCCTTGGGAATCCTTGGCCTTCCACGAGCCCGTTTTGACACCATGCTGAGGGAAATAAAGATGGCGGCCAGCACAGCTTCCTCAGCATCCAGCTTCCGACAGTCAGTAGGAAGGTTAGTACCTAGTAGCCTTTGAAGCTGCAGTTACCGTAGCCTACAGCATTAAATCGAAAAGAAAATGTGCCAGTGAATGCGTATGCATCTCCGTATTCTATCCCACTATCCCACTAATATTATTAACGGGAGAGGATGTATAAATTTGTTACTCTTTCACGCAAAAACTACTGAAACGAATTTTCCTAAATCTTGGAATGTACATAGTTTATGACATGAAAAAACACATTGCTACTTTTTTTCCGGGTTAGTAACACGGTAACGATAGCTCGTAATGTGAAAGGTAATAAAAAACATTTATGGCAAAACTAAAATTTTTGGATATCTTGCTCATATTTTTTCGAATCGTAGTTATTTAAAATAACTGACACCCGTTCTTTGTGTTCACAAATATTTCTAGGTTAATGTCTGCGTCGAGAACTTCTCGGGTCAGCACAACAATGAAAAAAAGCACATTGCAGCAAAAACTCTATGGAGATATAAATATACCTGATAAATATGAGGAAGAGTAAGTGGCTCTACATTTTCCGAATTTCAAAGTATTTTATATTCTGTGTATTATAATTAAGTACAATATCAAATCGCCCGTCGGTGTCGTGTCCCACTGATGGGCAAAGGCTGTGTATTTAATTATTATATTTTATACTGGGTATTTTAATGCTTAAGATTTTAAAGAATTGTCTACCGCTCATTGGGAATACAGTCGAGATCGTTTTTCACTTCATTTAATGAATTTTAATACTTACTTATTCGACTGTTTATCTGTCAACTTAGATCTGTATTAGTTTTCGCTAGTTTAGTTTCTGAATTATTATCAATAGCTAACACTACTCTTTTAAGTACATAGAGTTTGTAGTCAAAGAAAAAAACTGGCACTTGCTATTTTGGTTAACGTAAAGTAATTCTAATAATAATTCGGTCTTTTCACAGAGAAAACATCCCAGACCTATTTCCTATAGAGATGCTACCAAAGAGACAGTGTAATGATGAGCAAAGACGAAAGTGGATGTCGTATGCATCACTCATCATGAACAAAAAGAGCAGACGTAAGAAAAATACAAGTGTTTGACTTTTGAAGCAATTTAAACAAGTTCAGAGATAATATTGATTTTTACTATAAAAAGTTGAAATTAGTGTCAAAGTCCTAATAATAATGACCAAAGTACGGCCATCAGGTTATCTTTGTAGAATTTTCTGTTCAAATCTACACAAAGGCAGCGGTTGATTACACATTAACGTCACATGTTACAGTGTAGAACCTATAGTAAACGGTTGTATCCCGTAGATCACTAAATTATATTCAACACTAGTTATTTTACGAGTAGCAAAAGCTGTCGAACTTCACCGAAGCGGTACGGGATTGAGCTAATTCCTTATTTATAGTGACATTTAGATACTGAACATGAAAGGTCTTCAATCGGTTATTATCCTGTCAGTGTTTCAGGAAATGTGCATCTTTTATAGAAATGAACACTGGCCCATCGATCAACTGCTTGTTCTATATCAATAGTTTCAAAACATATTTCATTGCAATTACCTACAATTATTTTTATAAACGAGTGGCATAAGCGGGTTGCGTTGAATAAATCAGTGTCGTTTCAGCACATTTTCCGTTTGTTTGAAAAAAGGTCCTATATTCAGTCATTTTAACAATCAGCTACCTATCATCCTTAATAAATAAATATCCTTGGACATTTCACACAGCGTCATCTAGTCCCAGGCGAAGCCACTTAGGTGCCTGTATGCGTCAAACTAGCGCCGCCGCCTATTTTATTTTATTATTACGTTAATAAGCTTTTTTTAATACCTCTGTAATAGTTTCATTTTGTATAGTTTAGGAAGAGTAGCGAAAACAGAGTTTGGTGGCCACCAAGTGCAACTCGTCGTCAATCTTTCAACTGTTTCAGTTACGTTCCGTCTTTCTTCCTCAAGTAACAACTACGTACTTCATATACCTACGCGAGGGACTTCTCGACGCTGAACAGATAGGCCGGTGACGCTATACACTTTATTGACCGTCATTTGAATCTAAAATGTAACGCGTATTATCAATGATTGACTTCGAAGTCGTGTTATAAACTATAGTCAATTATCAACACAATTCTAAGAGGGTATAAGGCAAGTAGAATTTAGAAATTGGTATTTGTCTTTGTAAAATGTATCCAACAAGTCAACGATTAACTCCGCAAGAACGGTATTTATTCAGTTAGATATTATTTACTAGCCCTTATGTACTTACCTACTAGGTATGACTTGATCATATAATTTAAGTGTAATTACTTATATTAATAATAACTAATATTTTATTATTAATATTAATAATAAAGAAAAAATTTCGTAGCATTAGCTACGAAAGTTTTTCTTAAGTTAATACGCCGTAGACCGTCTACGAAAACATTTTCATGTAGTTTTTACACTTTTAGTGATAGATTACCTTCTGATAACCTAGAAGCCTAGGTCATAAAAAACTAAGTGAAAAGAATTTTTAAAAGTAATAAAACTATTGTTTTAAGTACTGCAAAATCATAAATGTTTATTAACAGTAGGTAATAGGTAGATATTATTATGCCTACAGGAATGAAAATTTTTGTATTTCAATTAAAACGTAAATTAAATGCTCCTTATATGAGTGTTTTGTATAAAAGTTTTGCTAATGGTGTAACCTGCTTTGAAAAGTCTTGAAAAAATGTTTACAAAATAATTATGAGAAAATATCAAAATTGTATCAAATAAAATTAAAAGTTAGTAATATGACTGTTAAAAAACATTATCTTCACAATAGACGCGAACGAGACCTAAGTTTAAAAATAAAACCGAAAGCCAGTGAGCACTAAAACATTTATGCGCATTTCAATGCATTAGACAAAAAAAAGTAAATTAAAAGACATCCTTTGTCTGGTGATCTTCAAAAACCCTTGCTCGGGGGCTTAGAATAAGGATTATATCACCTTTTTCTAGATATCCGCTAATTGATTGCTAATAACTAAAAGGAACACAGATCGATGACTTACTTCAACTGTCTATCAAAAACGTCTTTACGAAGTTGGGCGGTTAAGTTGTTAACAGACTAAACGTTCGATCGATGGTGGAATAGATAAATTATAAATCTAAGCGTCCAAGATGGATTGGAACAAGAAAAGCACAATACCTAAGCAGTCAATGGCTAGCTTGTGCTGGATGCAATAGTTTCTGCAGCCGAGTCTGCCAGCGACGCCGTTGCGCTTCACTGCACGGTTTGACATCTTCGGCCTCGTCCGGAAACGAAGGCGGGAAGAATATCCTGGAATATACACATCTTACTAATCCTACTATCCTCATTATTCTGCCTAAGATTATAATAATGGAGTATGTTTGTGACAGAATAACAATCTGAAACTTTTACAGACAGTCTCAATAACCTGTTTCAAAGATCCCTACTTATAGTATTGCATGTTGAATAAACAAAAATAGAGATGAATTTCTATCTGCGACACCGATCAATATCAATAGTTCAGAGGGATTTTTTCTTGCTAAAGAGCAGTCGATCCTGACTGTTTTAAACTGCACGTGTATGCTGGCTTAAGGTTTTTATATTTTTTTTTTTAGTAAAACTTACTCTTTAGCTTCCCTCCTCGGTATAACGACATCAGGATAGAGTTTCTGAGCTGCCAATGTACTTTTCCTCATAGATCCACTACTCTTCGAACTGTAGCCACTTGCAGATGACCTTTGAACCAATACAATAAGCATAATAAATAGCATAAGCATAATGCTAAGTTTACACAAAGTTAGCCCTTGTTATAGTAACTAATCGCTTTAGTACTAGACGTGAGGAATAACCGTTTACATGTTAACATAGACCATAGTATACCAAATTTTGATAAAAACTAAAAAGCAATACGAGAAGTAGGTAAGTACGGTCCGACAAAGTGTCATGAAATAATTATTTCATTGTAGGTATCGGAAGAAACAATCTGAAATTCTGAACAGCCGAAGTTAGTCAAATGTAATAAAAAAAAAATTATTTGGATATGAACTCAAAATTATAATGATGCAGTAGAATCCTGTGGCGATCAACAAGTAATTTTACTAACATAGAAGCTTTGGATTTTCCCTCAACAGCTGCAGTCGGCAGCGGACGCAGCATGGTATCGAAAGCAGATCGTGGCATTCCAATAACACCCAGAACTATTCCGCTCTCACGTAAGTTTTCCTCCGGCCCGACTATGGCTAGCAACATGTACTGAAGTCGGGAGGATATCCTGAAAACGACACCTGATCACGACTTTCCCTGAGATATGAAAGATCACTCAATCTTTAGGTACAAGCATTCAAGACATACATTTTGACAAACGCTTACATTTTTCACATATCATTTCATATGAAATGGGTAGCAAGTTCATTGCCGCCAATTAATTATTAACTACATCTATCATGATGAAGCGGCTTGTGCCACTAGGGTCCGATAAAATTGATACTTCATTGGAAATCGAACCTACGACTACGACACTCAAATATAAAGTCGAGGCACTATCCCACTCGGTTAACACGACCAAATGTTGCTTGGAAAATATTTTGTGACAAAAAAAATGCGATACCACCTTCTATAGTCTTTACCTACCTACTTTACGGTTTGTGATATCGTCAAAGTTAAGCGAAGTTATGCCCGGTCCCAGTATGGATGAATGATCGCTAGTGGTATCAAACCGAAAGCTTACGTGCTTTGGAGGGCACGATAAATTGTCGATCCTTTCTATAAAGTCGTTAAGCCAATACAGAGGCTTTCAGATTCAGACAGACTATGAACACTCTTGTCAATAGATTTGGCTAAGCTCATAGGAACATACCTTGAAGTTTAACGCATAGGTACAGTTACTTGCTTCCTTCATAATTAATTGTAAGTATAAAACCTACTCATACAAAAAATCAAATAGATCGATCTCAGGAGATCGACCAGTTTATTGTATGTAAGTAATCACTACTCTACTAAAATATGAATTTTGCCTAAAGGGTATTTCTAATAATGAAAGTTAAGTATGCCTAATCGATCTATTAGGAATTTCGAATTTTATATTTTCCAATAGAGCGATGGAGTATCTATTAAACTCTGTGCTACTTTACCGAGAATAACCATCTCTCAAATTACTCGCCGCTCTTGTAGAGATAACAAATGTTGTCTTTTACAACTTTCGTTATATCGAAAACATAGCGTAGGTGGGGTTGATGTACGCGATGAATTCAAAAGATTCAGAGGAAATTCAAAATCAATAAAATAAAACAGTAACTAAGTACCTATGATATAAAAACACTGCTTAGCACAAGTTAACACAACGCTCATCATTTTCATTTTTCTTTCTTAATTTTAACTTACTGATGGCACTTGACGACTCCCAATCCCATCATACGATAGTCGATCTCCCTATGACAAAACACTTCGTTCATCAGAGGTGATCGTGTGTTCAATTTCTTGTCATGTCGGACACAATGTCCTAATAACACCGCTCGTTCTTCCCTCGCCATTTTGTTAACGTAGTTTGTCTTTAACGTATGTTCCACTGCATTGAATATCTCCGATTTGAAGATACGATTGGCTTCCAGTTCTGAAGAAAACAATAAAACTTCAGTCAAGAAAGCCACTTGATTTTAAATGAATTCACTACAATACCACCAGGTAAAGCGGAAATAAACAACACTACAGAAACGAAACTTATACTTTTTGAACCAGATTTTACCAAGAAAGCATTTCCAAACTCGAGAGCCACATTGTTGCACAAGATAAAAACAAAGTAAGTTAAATCAGATACCTATTTGATTAAACGATTTCCTTCCTAAGGCCAGCCACACAATTTGAACGCACATACGCAATAGCGTTTCGAATAATCTTGCATCTTTATCTGAAAGTGATCTACGTTTTTTCGCCGGGCCCATGTGGTGGAATTTTCTCATATCTCCGCCACCTAATCGTGAAATATAATATGTATTATTTCACCATCATCATCCGCACCCCTATCTCTCCCACTGCTGGGTCTCCCTTCGTTCTTGCCATTTCTCTCGGTCCTGCGCTTGCCTGATCAACTGCCGGCCCACGACGCTGATAATATCGTCGACTCATCGCGCTGCACGTATTATTTGCATACCTACATAATAATAAAAATCGTAACAATCACATATCATTGAAATACGCTTATAGACTATAATCTTACCTACATTGTTCATTTGCAATTTATCAGGTGCAAATGAACTAAATAGGAAAAGGTGATACCAATCAGCATCGTGCAGTATTCCTTGGCGACGAGCAGGCGTAAGTCGGCAAGATTGTCTCGGTACTCGTTCTCTAGTATCTCGCAATCCGGAGTCCGGACCTTCGTCTCTAGCTCTATTATGCGATTGGCCATTTCGTCTGCAATCTGAACAATTTGATTTTCCAATACCTACTGGCTTGTCTTTGGTGTCTTTTTTAAATTGTTTCCAAAGATTATCTAAGTTTGAGTAGGTAATAGAATAAGGTGTGCAGTTTCGAACCGTTTGTCCTTATGGTTGATTATCTTAGTATCTAACTTTCAAAGTTACTGATTTAAATGTATTTTAGTCAAATAAAATGTTTAACAAATAGGTATTTCAGGTAAATCGTGGTATCAAATTTACGGAATGCCTGTGCAAATTAAAAACATAATTGTTTGACTTTGAAGTTATACATGAAGAGCAAAAAGCACTCATAAAGTACCTATAGTAATGTTAAGTCTGTAACATTACCTGTAAATAATACTCGCAGCAAAGTATAAGAGCTCTAATAAATCGTTCGGTTGTCGGAAGGTGTAGCATATTTATAAGCATGGGACTCAATATATTCACTGGAGCTGTATATAATGCTACATCTTTCACGTCCTGAAAATTGAAATATTACGGAACAATAACTTATTTGTAGATACCCCACTCCATTTATGTTTGCCCTTTACATTTAACTTTTGGGTAAACGACGTTGTCGACTTGTTTTGCCATTGAAAATATCCAAAAATAAAGTACACATCACGACTTTTGTTATTAGTTTGTATATTTTTGGTAGGTACAAGTTACGGTACTCACTTTTTTCGATTGGCTTGGCACCTTGCTGGAGCTTATATACTCTTGATTAGATTAAAACAAGAAAAAAAATTAAAAAAGCTAGGCACCAACAGTACCTATTTTTTGCCCTGATTCTTTACGGTAAGTCGAAAAAGAGCAGAAGTAGAATCATTTAGCGCTTATTCATTGTGATACTGGTCGGTGGTCTTACTGAATGAACTTGTAGTTTGCGTTTCCGTGGATATTAATGTATACAGGAGTACCTACAGCACTGCAAGTCAATTGAACGAATGCCAAGAATAAGAACATTCTGAGGATAAGGTATACAGAAAATGTTTCAAAATAAAACCTGCAAACTAATAACTTCTGCCTGGCCCGGTTTCAATTTTCTTTGATAGCGCCGCCGAAAGCGAATCTGTAAAGCCAAATGGTTTGAAGGGAGCATAGAAGCTATCTAAGGCTTATTGTTTATTGATAAAAAAAATTATTTGAGACAACTCTTGCGATTAATCTTATTTGGTCTGTCTGTGTATATCTTTTGTGTGTACAAGCACTCATTGAAAAGCACACGCTAATTTCTATCAGGCGTAATAAGTCAGCAGTTACAAAATATAAATTAGGTACAGAATTTTCCAATATTATCAGAAGAGCTGAATAATAAAAAGAAAGTACCTACCTTCGCAACTAAGCACGAAAGCACGCACTACCTCTCTTACTCTACCACTTATGTTTTTAGCAATGTTAAACAAGGCCCTCCATTTATTCTGAAAAACAATCAAATATGTTACCTGCTCTATCAAATCAACATCATCTCTAAATTCGACTGTGCCAGTCGGAGCTTTGGTCATTATTTGGACAGCTTCCACGGGCTTTGGCGGCAAATCACTGAAATCCAAATATCAATGTTCCTTGGACGCCAACTTAGACTTTTCATAGCATACATGCGTATAGATGACAGAATGCATACCGCGCCCTAGGAGGAATGCTGTCGTGGTTGTTATTCAGGGTGCACCCTCATTAAATCTTCAAAAGGACTTGAAATGTTACAATATTCCTGTGCAGTTATTAGTAATAACAAGGACGATAGTATAATAATATACTTATTATTACTTATGTGGCTTCTGTGTAAAGTAGACAAAATCACACTTAGGTACATGGTATATAAAAGCTCCTCACAAGTTAACAATCCTCATGGGTTCCCTCCACATAGGTACCTAACCTACTCAATATTTAATATTGCTGCAGAAGTGAAGGTCAAATGTACGATAAAATATATTACCTTACAAAAATTAATCCGTCTGCAACATTGTCCCAAGCCCAATGCCCATCTTCATAAAGTCCTCCGAAACCTCCTTCTTCCTCATCATCAGCCATGATTAACTTACTTTAAATTAATTCTAAAATAAATAAAATTTATCCAAGAACTACAAACTTATAACGAAACGAATTACACAGATCAGATGTCATGTCACTGAAATTGACTGAAATGCCTGTCATTTGACGTGAGTAAACGAAGTAGGTACGAAAAGTAAAAAGATTATTTGTCGTAGAACGAGTTGTCTTTGATTTGTTCCTTCCTACTCTACTATACCTACGTTGTAAAGTTTGTATGTATGTATGGATGGGTGTTACTCTTTTACGCAAAAACTGAACGGATTTAGCTGAAACTTGTTATTCAGGTAGGTACATAGTTTATGACATGAACTATGTACCACATAAATATCGACGATATGGGTACCTACTTATTAATTATGACAATATCGACGTGAGCGAAGTCGCAGAGCATAAAGCAAATATTGAGATGCACACAAACAATGGCATCCACACAAGTTGTCGGGAAGGTAGGTACTTCTAAGATCAAAGAGAATAAAAACTGTCTAAGATCCTACCTTATAACTCCTACATGCTTTGTGTGGAATATACTGACGTATTTTAAACCTAGTCAAGTAGTAACTACGATAAATGTTACTAGGCAAACTACGTAACTTACACACTTACCGATGATTTACTACATTTTTATACACTAACATAACGTGGACAGTTAGGTATACATATAACTTGCAAATCGGAATTTCTCAGCGTATTTGTAAGTTTGGTGGAATTTACGATGTCACTGGCAAGTTTACTCTCAACGCCACTGAATATAAAGTTATGTTAATACTAGTGCATCCAACTTTATACCTTAAACTTATAAAATGTCCCAAGTTATTTCCAATCCGAGGAAGGAAGCTATTGTGAATACCGAATATGCTAAAAGGCTTTAGCACTTTACTACTTAGGTACCCATCTATTAAATAAAAACTTTATATTCTACTACTCTCATATTGTTTATTCAACTCGCACATCGTATTTTTTCCAAAAGCCTGTTCCGATTAATGGAGTAGGTAAAGCTAACCGTACACTGGGCAAAAAAATCTTACGTCAAATATTTTCAAGTTAAAGTGTGGCTACAACCACACGTCTCCATCTTCCGCGGTGGAATGCCAATAGAATAAATACTTACATGTTATTGCACATAAGAAGCATAATTCAGCGACGGATTTTCCGTCGCTGAATTATTGCTTTATAGACTAAACTTGGACCAAACAAAAACTGTGCAAGTGTGTCGCCACGTTAATTCGTTAGGCTTGGTCACAGGCGATCGCACACATAAAGCAACTTTGATCGTGTGCGCTCTGCCATATGATCGAATAAGAGCCTACTTAGTTTATCACCCCAAGAGGGGGTCGGGGTTCGTTTATATGGATATAGCAGCACCCCTTTTATGATTATTTCGTAATTAGGGTGAGATCCGAATAAACTTGTAAATAGGTAGGTACGTAATTATCTATACCGAGATGAGTTTTACCTGACTGCCTCATAGCCGACACTGCAGAAGCTAAAAGTTGAAATTTTGGAGTCTTTAATGATTATTTAATGACCCAGATAGGATTTTCTAACTTAAGGACAATGAGTAGAATGGTCCCACTTCCAATAAAAATTACTTGTTTATTAAATTTAAATTGAAAGTACCTATTAACATTTAAGTTCTTAGTTATGGAGAGGAGAGTGACTAGAATCACAGAATAAATAATAGAAAAACTAGGTAGTGGTGTGAAGCTTTAAAGTTGGTTTTTCATACAGGGTGTTACCAGACCACTACCGAAAACTTTAGGGGGTGAAAGTACCCATCAATATGAACAACTTTTTCTAAGAAACCAACACTGTGAACGCGATAAAAAAACAGCAGTTCCATACATAAGTTCAATACCTACTTGGCTAAAGTGTATGAAACAGCTGTTTTTTTTTTTCGCGTTCACAGTGTTGGTTTCTTAGAAAAAGTTGTTCATATTGATGGGTACTTTCATCCCCTTAAGTTTTCGGTAGTGGTCTGGTAACACCCTGTATACAACTACATTATTATACCTACCTAAGCGAATTATTCAATACGACACGCGTATGTCTAGGTTTTACACACTCGTAGATATCACGACATGATATCTGAAAACCTCTACTTTTGTTTGCTACAAAATGAATGAAATTATGCAAGCTGAAATGGCAATAAGCTGGTCATACTACCCTTAAAACCGACAACAGTTGAGGTAAGCGCGTTCTTGACTGATTACCACAAACTATTATGGACAAACGTAGAGTAGGACGCCCTCAGGCAAGGTGAAACAATTTTCTCATCCATTAGAAACGTTGGTGAACCAAATAAACACCTAAATAAACCACTGAAAAAGTCTGGCAAAGCAATACAAAATCCAATAGAGATAGGCTGCCGTAAAAACAATGTTCATGCTCTACCACAAAAGGGAAAATATTAATAATATAAAACTGCTGGTTTCCAAATATTTAGCACCGCAGGCAAACGTAGCCATTCTACCAGAGTACCTACCCCCCGTACAACTACATAGTATCAATATGGACATAGAAAGCATTAACGCATCACTGACCATATTTCTAACTCAACGAGCAATTTTACAAATTCCAATAGGTTTCATGTTTGTTTAGGTATTTAACTAAATGTTTGACTAAGGGAACTGTTCAGGAAAGTTGTTGTGTAGATTGCAATCAGAGAGTATTCGATATAAACAAACGCTTGTAAAGTCAATGTCACTGCTAGAGTTTTTCAGTAAGCTCTCATACCTCATCATCATGGGCCTTATACATCTACATGAGATGATTTATGCAGCATCCGATTGAAAAGTCCGGCACTTGCGTACATGGCTAGTGTGACCGATGCGAGAGCGACAGCTACGTCCGCAAATTTGGCATAAAAACTCCCCTTGATTTGGAGGAAGGGAGGCTTGCTCATGACGTTGCTCGCGCTTGTGTGCAAGTAAGTCAAACCAGGTGTTGTCGTGAACGACCAATCCGTCTGTAATGGCTTTCCTCCAGCCATCACGATCTTCTGATGTTTGCATCCAGTTCTTGGGATCAATTTTGAAGGATAACATGTCCCGTTTAGCGGAATCCTTAAATCTTAACATGGGGCGTCCGACTGGTCGCTTAGCGTGTGCAATTTCTCCGAGGAGAGTCTGTCGAGGCAAACGAGAAGGCTCCATCCGTTGCACGTGCCCCAGCCAGCGGAGACGTCTTTGTTTTAATATAGCAGTAATGCTGGGCAACTGTGCAGTACTGAGCACTTTCTCATTTGTAATACGATCTTTCCATGTAATGTCCAAAATGCGCCGAAGACAACGCATGTGGAAGTTGTTTAATTTTCGTTCCTGTTTGACATACGATGTCCAAGTCTCAGCTCCGTACAAGAGTATACTTAAAATACATGTCTGATATACGATCATTTTAGTTTTGGTGGTCAAGTGTCTATTATACCATACCCTTGCACCGAGCTTCCCGAACATCGTTGATGCCTTACCTATGCGGATGTTAATCTCCGCATCCAGTGAGAGATTGGTTGATACTGTTGAACCAAGGTAACAAAAATTTTCAACAACTTCCAAAGGTGAATCGTGCAACAGGATAGTTGGATTTTCGATAACACCTTGCGCCATTATGACGGTTTTCTTTGCATTTATAGACATAGAGAACAAAGCGCATGCCTTGTTAAATTTATTCACCATTGACTGAAGCTCTTCCGGGGATGAAGCAACAAAAGCTGCATCGTCGGCAAACAGTAAGCATTCTATGAAAATATCCTGGCGGTGTTTTTTGGATTTAAGATGAGATAAATTATATAAATAATATAAATTAATGTAATGTAAAATTAGTTGTACCTACTGATAGTTAATAATATACTAAGTTTATACCTAGTACTTATTTGCTTCGCTTGTGATGCCCAGATAAAAAGTAGAGTACCTTAGCCACCTATGTAGTACTTACATGCTATCATCATTATTATATTATGTACCTACCTATCTATGTAGTTTATCAGTCATCTGGTTTATCACCATAACACAAGCATTAAATTGCTTAGCTTGAGACTCGATGACGCTGTGTGGAATGTCCAAGGATATTTATTTATTTATTATTATAGGTTCACGAAATGAGTAGGTGTATTGTCTGATCCAAGTTTCATGTTCAATCCGGTTAGTTTAGTCATTTTTCTGCACCACAGCACCCCTTATTAAATAATACATGTAAGAAGATTATATACTAATTGCCGCCTGAGACGCAGAGGTTGCGGCCTTGATTCCCGAAATGTAAGCAGGGTCAGCAAAAAAAATATTTTCAGTTCTGATATAAATACTACCAGTTACCTAAATTTTAAAAAAGCTCAGCAAAGTGATTTTGGAAATCTGGTCTCACTATGATCAAAAGCCTACCAAATAGTTCCAAAGTGATTTTTTTAAAAAGCTTAAATGGTTAATAACTATCATTGCTGACCGTACGTGAGTACAAGTAGAGCGTAGATACATGCCGGGCACAGCTAGTAAACTACAGTATGCCTTTCCCGTCCGGTTTTGCGAGAGCACGTACCACAGTTTACGTCTATAGAACACCGGTTTATGACTGCAGAGTAGATTGAACACCGCCCCCGGCGAAGGATTACATCTAGCTACGTGATCCCTTACAGCTATACTAAGAAGCGCTTTTGATTTCATTCGCTGCAATTGCAATCGACTCTTTATTAAATTTCACTTGCTTTTAACCTAGATATTCTTCCATCTCTAAGTAACAATTCTGCTCCGTAATTCAGATACTGCGGATAGCGCAATTTGTTAAGCTAGAGCTTGTCTTACTAAAGAGGACAACTTTAAGTGAGTTTTTATGAACTGATCAAAGAAACCGATATAAAAATATTTTTTGTAGATTCCTATCATTTAAATTAGTCTAACTAAACATTGCCATGACATTATTGTTCACTTAGGATAACTCAAGAGTCCCAATGAACAGTTTATATTCGTAGTTACCATAAGGTACCTATAGGGCACGTTAAATAAATTGTCGGTCCCGGCTTTTTAAGTGGTTAAGCCATGACGTACGTAGGTCTTTAGGCGGCCTAAAAAGTTCTCCGTAACCAGAGTTGGCAACTTGCTCATACGAACTTACTTACTTAGGTTATATTGTATTATAACCAAGAAAGAAATCAAAGAGCCGATGGCGGCGTAGCGGTTAACCAAACGGTCAAAAGAATATCTAATGGTAACTCAGCTGATGATACTTAGGATGTATATTATAATCTTCTGAATTTGAACCAGGTACCTACCTATAAAAATGCAGAAGGTGTTTGTGAATACAGATTATAACCCGGTTAAGTTATCCTAAAATACCGGAAGACATCCTACAACGATTGAATACCAGCTTCCGAATAAGAACCACTCTCCCAAATTCCGGTAAGATGGCAATAATTCCTTCTGTTCTTGCCTGGGAATATCGGAATATTTTTCTCGTTCACACATGAATCGGTAGGTAAAGTTATTCGTAATAGGTTCAATCGCTCGACTCATTGGATTGGAAGTTTGAAAATAAAAGTGAAATGGAGCGGAAGGAGATGTTCATTCAGATTGGTGATTCAACATTTTATTGCCTATCTACCGAAATTGTTATCTATGCATTGTACGCTGCAAGACTAAAATGTTATTTATCAAGCTTAAACCAGATCCCTGGTAGCTTTGCTTTATTTTACAGCAATATTGTATCACAATTTTCACTCCATCGTAAGACCTTCAATATATTTTTTTCAGAACAAGGTTACATTAGCGATTGATGATTTGTAGGTAAGTACCTACATGTACTTACTTTGCTAAAGTACCTACATAAGTGAGCTAGATTAATGATATACTAAGTATAAAATTAAACAAATAAAACTATTATAAAAGTAACTTAATTAGCCTTCCCAGTAATAGCATGATGTTTTTACTCATGATATAATTGTATATCTTGTCAATAGTTATGCATAGCTGTAAGTTTTATTTTAACAAGCTGTAAGTTTGTTAAAATAAAATATAGGCAAAACCTAAACCACGGAATACTTAGGTAATTTAAGTTATTGTTCTGAAGCCTTATACCACCCACGACATGAAGCTATGACGGAGTCGTTTAGGCGCCCAAAACGAAATAGTGGTCAACTCAGCGCGAGCCGAAATGTCCACTACGAAATTAACCCTAATCACCTGGGCTACTTTAATCATCACTATTAAAATTTAATACTGTGATTTTAGATCATCTGCCCTGATCCCACACTATGATTTGAATGATCAGAAACTACGAGTCACCCAGACTAGACAAATATTGGCAGATAGTGCAAACATTAGTCCTGCAGCGAAAATCAAATTCGCACCTCTTGTTTAGCCTTTTCTACTATCGCTTTCGCTAATCGATTGTTACATTATCTAGACCTAACTAATATGTGCAACACCGAGGTGGTCTAATCTTTAACATTAAGCTACAAATATTATAAATGCGAGAGTTAGTGGGGATGAATACCTAGATGTTTGTTACTTTTTCACACAAAAACTACTGAATGGATTCGGCTGAAACTTGGAAATACTTACATATAAGTTTACGACCTGGAATAACGCATAGGCACACTATATTATGTATTTTATATTTCGTGGAATGGGGAAGTTTATTACTTGCCCAGAGGGCCTAGACAATGTAACAATCGATTAGCGAAAGCGATAGTAGAAAAGTCCAAAATGTATAGGAATTGACATTTGATGACGAAAACTCGAGCGATCAGAAATGTCAAATCAAAGGTGTAGCGATGATAGAAATCGATTCGCTTCATAGCGAATGCCGGTTGGCTAGGCCCTCTGAGCAGAAGTAACTGCTACATAAAATCAATTCTGGTGGCGTCTTCACTCTTTAATGAATATTCATAGCAATATCGAACCAAGGCACTTTATTCACAGTAAACACGTGTACGTGTCTTTATTACTACGCTTTGTATTACCGTAGGTACCTATCAACATAACGGAACTCGATACGATACAGATTTATCGGAAACTCATTGAAATTGCCGCTTATTTTCTTGAAGCTTTCAATAAGACCGTACGTAGGTGTTTATAAAAAAACTACACAAGTAGTTCGTATGAGCAAGTGGCCAAATCTATTTTTAATAGTAGATACCTTCTACTAGTAAACATAGATTTGGCCACTTGCTTACTACACTGAATCGTTTTTTAGATTTTGACAACTAAGTACTTAAGTAATTCCGAGCTTAATTTTATAAATTTAATATAAATTCACTCGAACAATGTAGGTACCTACGTTCTTACCTATATTTTAATAATCCTAAATTTGTTAAGTATCTATAGCCTAATTAAACCTAAAATTCAAACAGCTAAAGAAAAACATTCATTTGAAACTTTCAATTACTCAATACTTCAATTACAATACTTTTGACGCCACAGATGAAGACAGACTGAAACATGAAGACAGAATGAAATCAAAAGTATTGTTACAAATCGAAGGTAAGAATATTTACCATCTACGGACCGGACCTTCCCTGATGATATTTATAGGAGTCGAGCTATCTCAGGGGGACATTGATAATGGTGCATCCAATTGGTTGTTTTGTATTTGTAGATACAATTTTATTTATCAAAAATCAACTGTTGTTTGTATTAATAATCAAGTTACCTACAAATTACAATTCTGTAAAAAGTAAATGTAGCAATTTTGATGCAAACTTTAGATAAAATGAAAATTTTCATTAGTAGTCCCGAGTATAAAAATACTAAACGCAGACATTTTAGAAGTGTAACTTTTCCGTGTAAAAATCGATACTTAAGTGGATACTCAAGTCTGAGTGCAGTCTCTGAATACGAGCTTTTACCTAAAGATGCAATCCCCTTTTTTGGAAAGCACCAAAGCAGTACCTAAACGTGTAATCCGTTATACATCATAATTTCGGTCTTAGATAAAGATACCTTAAAAGGATAAGATTAAATACTTACCTACCTATTCATATTATTTTTTAATGCGAACGCAATACTTTTATATTTCGCATTAGAAAAAAACAGTAGGTAGGACTTGGTAGGAGTTAAAAAGTGAAAAAAAAACGGTATTTTGTACAAATAATTTATTTGTCTACATAATGTTCTACACGTTTCAAATGGAATGTTCATAACTTCCCTAAACAATTGCAACTTAATAAAAACAGATGACTAGAATGTAGAACATTTTGATTTTATTGAATTTTAAATAAATGTTGCGATCTCAAACAGTAAAATGTTGTGATACGCGGCTACACAACGTTCCTCGCACTAGGAAGGAATGCTTTTTTATGTTATCATTTATTTGTGATCATCACTGACCATATCGCAGTGCGCAGTACAAAATGTAATCGAAATGATTGAACATATTTTTGAAACCAAATACATGAACTATTTTTCTACGTGCATAACGTATCATTTATTACATTTATAAAACACTAGCCTCAACTATAACTAAGGTAAGTAAATGCTATTTGATTCAAAAGCACAATACACTCAGAGCGTAAAACAGATTTCATAAAATCATAGTCTACAATTCACTTAATAATATTGGTAAATGACACAGTCTTAACTAGTTTTCTTTAAATAATTCAACAAACTCGGCGTAACAAAAGTTGGCACCCAACTAAGATTAAACGCTAGGAAGTAATGATAATACCTCACCCAGAAATATAAAACGCCCAACGAACAATACACCGATGTCATCATCAATGGTAAGAACGGTAGAGTTTTATGTAACCCCCATACAACATGAATCACATTTTCATACAAACACAAGGACATGAGACCATACAAATAGAAAGACTCTAAGTAATTCAGCATTGGCAGTTGTAGAAACGGCCGTTTCACTATTCTGGTTTTACTTTCGTACAGAGGCGGTATGTAAGAAAAAGCTATGCTAACATGAGTTAGTAGCATAAACAGTTTTATGCCGAGAAGACTTTTAGGGTAGAGTAAAGGAAATAATGAATAGTGACCTACTGTTGATAGGATCAGGAACATCTTAGCGTCCATGTCGCCCAGCACTGATATGAAACTGAAACAAATCATATTTCAAAGATTAGGCTTATGTGGAATGTTTTATGTATCATAGTCACTTAGGTTCGATGTGGCCTTTCTTTTTCAAGTTTAAATTATACTGTTTGACGTGATAACGTCTTACAAATGAACAAATTCTGGACGCACGAAACATTATCACGTTTCGCCCGAGCCGAGCGTGCAAGTGAGAGCGCGTAACGCGATAGAGAGGCACGATAGTCCTAAGCCACAATGTTTTCTTAAGACGTTATCACGTAAAATTATTGTCCGTAAACCGACTTTACAGACAACCAATTTTTTTAACGTAAATTCGAATGCTCACTCTTATTTTGTGCCTAAAGCACAGATTTATTAGACTCATTCATTTTCATATTGATGATGTTGGAAGCAATTTCAAATCCGATTTTTTAGCAGGGATTGAACTCTTTTGCGATTAGTATACCACATTTCAAATATTTATGCTCACCTCAAAGGAATTAATATCATGAGTATTGCTTTTTCGTGGACGTGCCAACTGAATACGAACGAGCATGTTGCGCAAACGATTATACATCTGTAATAAAGATAATATACGTTAGATAGGTACGAAAAAGTCACATTTTAGATATTTTTTATACCTACTTATTAGTAGGTACCTACTTAAAGATTTATTAGTAGCTACTTTGCTATGAATCATTTATCAATTATTTACATTCTATTATAACACTTCAAATTATAACAGTAACTCTTGATTATGATCTTTAGCAGTTAAGGGCAAGACCAAAATTTACGGGTAGCACTTACTTTGGAAAAATCTAGTTTTTTGGCCGTGTTTTACTCGAACAACAGTGATATCAAATATTATATGCCCCTGGATTGTGTAACTTGTCTCTGATTGTATCCAAGTTGTATCAAAGCAAAAATCACAGTAAATCGCGATAATAACTGTCAGATTAAAGGCTGATTAAGTAAATTAGTAAGTAACTTACTTAATGATCAGCACATCCGAGACAAGTTACACAATCAGGGGGATGATGTACAGTACCCCACGTACATGCATTTGACTGTAATTTTCTAATCAAATTTACCTTATAAAACTCATAGGTCTATATCTTCTATCGGCGCACAAATTCCACATTTTGATCAGAGCGGGCACCATTACAATCGCAGTGATCGCAAAAGTAATGCCTGGAGTTATAGATGGCAGCACTGAATGTTCAAACTCTTGAACTAACCCTCCAGTCATAGCCGCTTCCGTCTTGTTCACGGCAACACCGAACCTCGGCACTGAAACGATAGATTTTTTGTTGATTATTATATTTTTTTATAAATTATACTTTAGTATTCGGAGCAGTAAGTTTTATAAATATGTCCTGTAAATCCTATAAATCATTAAGATAAAATTTATCCTACTATAGATTGTTTTTATTTTGTATCTTTTCTTATTTATTGAAAAGAGATTACAACAGCAACAGCCTTTACTTGTACAATAAAAAGGATTGATATAGTGGATACTTAGTTATAATCAACTTAATATTGTGAGAAAAAAAAAACAATTATGTAAGTACATAGTAACTTAGTCACTTGAGTGAGGCATTCATAAATAAATAAATATAAATACATATCCTTTGGACATTTTCTTGTCACTCGATTGTCAATAAGTATTTTCATTTGTATGTTACCCATGTTTATGTTGATGGAAAATAAAAACTTTTTCTATTCTATTCTATTTTACACGGCGTCATCTAGTCCCCAGCTAAGCAACTATGTTAACCAGATGACTGATCTACTACTTTCATACATTTTTTATCTTGAATATTTTAGGTTAACCAATACCAAGGATGATAATATCGTTCTTGCCAAATACTCACAGGTATGTTGTAGTGCTTTGTCTAGAAAGTTGTAAACAGCCCAGAAATTAGGTGCCCAATATGCATGGCACAACCCTCTCTTAAATGGAAATAGTCTTGTCAGCAACTGTAATTAATTTAAATAAAAATTTTTTGTATACCGATTTCTCTTCTGTATAACAAATCAAACAATATTCATATTATTGATAATACCAATAATGAAATGTGGTACGACTAACCTGCGGTATATGGTCAATAAATGGTCCAAAAGAAGCCACCAGTACAGTCATCACAACAAGTCCAAGTTTGATCAAGTTCAGAATCTCAAAAGAATACCACGGAGTATGCTCTCCATCCTCAGATGATATTGTGAAGCAATATGCCCTGAACAGATATACCACATAAACTGGAGCTATATAAAGGAATATGTGTTTTAGGTTCAGTAGCACTGCAAACCAGAAAGCTGCTTGTATGTGGTTTGTCTGAAACATTGAATTATAATAAACACATTTTAGTTAGCAAGTATTGAATATAAGAATAAGTACTGTAGATAAATTATCTCTGGTCTTAATTTAAATATAAGATATATACTATATACTAGCCTCTACACTAATTTTTATGTCACTAAACATGGTAAATTCAAGTTTTTTACATAAAATACATTTTTTTTTTTTTTTTTTTTTTGACGGATTTTTATGTTAAGTGGTCTTCCGGACCTTTATAACTTCACCGGGTTTATAACTTCACCGGGACATAAAATACAGACAGATTTTAGCTCATTTATATAGAAATAGATGTTCACAAAAAAATTATACACATATAAAGTGACCTTTAAAATCCAATACTTCACAATTATTCCTTAATCTAAAGGAATTTGGACAGGACTAATCTTTTAACTGTCCAGTTACAGGGTTAAGTTGATTGCATATTTCTAAATGTGTTTATAAGTTTTTTTTTTTGAGATGGCAACAAGCTTCGAGCCAAGGCATGAGTTTTTTTTTTAGCATTTAGCAGGTAATAATGACATTGAAATATACCAATTGATATCCTTTATAATGTTTAAAGATGTAAGGGAATGCCTGTTTTATCAAAAGTACCCTTGTTTTCTGTATCTATGTGTTATTGTGTGCACTTACTCGTATTATTTTAGATATAGAATACATTAGTATGCCATACATAAATCCATTGTATTGGAAGTGGATGTGATCCACCATGAACAATCCTGGGTTTGCTGCCAATAGAAGAAATGCTATTGGCTCACCTCTACTGAGCAGTTTTGTACAGCTGAAAAAAAATTGTTTGGACTATTTTAACTAAGTTTTAAAACTAAGTAGTAAAATACAATTCTTTTGTATAGGCTCCTTTCATCTGATAACAAATAGAACAATAATTTTGGTAAGAAAGCAATAAAACATTAATAATACCAACAAAGTTGACAAGTTTGTAATAAAGCTCAATGCAATGACAGCCCAGACTGGTTTCCGATGGAATATCATCATTGTGATATAATCATATTTTTGCTGAATTAGACACCAGTTTGCAGCATCTTACAATGTGTGTGTTGTCTAATGGTAATTTTCAGTTTTTTTATAAGCAAAAAAACGCGCACAGTAAGTAAATGTTGCAATAAAGTTTATTTCATTTTTCTTTCATAAAAATGAAGGGGTTTTTTGAGGTGGATCCCCCATTTGATGCAAATTATATTAGTGCTAAGGATAGGTTAATTAAAATTGATAAATTAAGGTTAATTTGAAAGGCATAGACTCACCTTCTCACACCAAGAATGTAAATAATATCCAAAGCTATAACAGAGAGTCTTTGAAACAGAACTGTCCTAGAGGAAGCATAGTTCAGATTGTTGAGCTCTAGCATTTTCGGGTCAAAGAAACGTGCTATGTACGACAGACCGCACTCCAGCCAGGCGAAGAATGGGGGGTAGTCCAGGGTCCATTCTGATGTAGAATCGTAATACCATTCCTCAATTGTAAGATTGTGTGTTATAGCCAGCCAGTTTCTATGTACCTCAAAATCTGTGGAATGACTGAACAAGAGTTTTAGTTTTAAAGAATAAACTAAAAATACTTACAAAATCTCACAGGAAAACTTACTACACCGGTATGAACATCAATTTTATGGCTGTAATCACCCATATTATATGATAAATCATGTCCAATTTGTTTTAAATACTGGGACCTAGCCATAAATATAGTTATAATTAATAAAATCAAAGATAGGTAGTAATTTTCGGCAAATATCCGCTTGAAAAACCACGTCGTCAATCAACAACAACAACCAAAGAACCAAAGAGAGAGAATAAAAACACTACGTTCAACAACAAAAGCCTGTTAAACCATTGACTTCCTTCTTCTGAGTGTTAAACAGAAACTGACAGGAGTGACAGGACAGGACAGAAACAAAGAAAACAACATGCTCTTTGAAAAACAAACTTCACGGTCGGTGATCAACAATTTGCCTATAGTTGTCTATGGCTCACAAACCTTAAAGGACAGTTCCCTCCCCCTTCCTTCATACTTCTTTCCTGTCCGACCCGGACGCCATAGGTAGTAACGATACGTACGCGGCATGGATGTATTACATCCACAGAGTACTATTGTATAACTGAAAATTACATCCTTCTTCTTAGGTACGCAACGCGCACAGACTACTAGGATGGTACGCGGTACGATAACCGCCATTGTTGTAGTCACGGTCGGTGATGAGATGAGGTGATCTTAGAACAAACATTTTTAACTATAGTTGTATACACTGACGTGTTAGAGTATAACATCTTTGGTTGTATATGGCTCATGACAGTTCCCTCCCCCTTCCTTCATACCTACTTCTTTCCTGTCCGACCCGGACGCCATAGGTAGGTAAACGATACGCAAGATTGAAATATCGTACGATACGCAAGCCACCTCAGCCTGCCTCGTGTAAATTGAACAAAACTACTGAGGCTGCCGCGCGAGCCTGTGCGCTAGGTGGGTACCCGGCTAGTGAAGTTTTGCGTTTTAGTTTTATTTATTTCTGTAACTTGCCCTCTCAGTTTTTGAGGCTACAATATCATCTCGCAAATGTAGGTACAACAAGTGCTGTGCTAAGAGCTGTGCTAATAGACGAAAGGACGTAAATTTTTACAAGTTTAAACAAAGTGAGATATGACTCTGAAAGTGGTTAGAACTGTGAAAGACTTCGTAGACTAAGCTTCAAAGATCTTCAGAAACAGTCTATGTCGGAGACACTTTGAGAATTGGTTTCATGCTTCGCCTCGCGTTAAATCTCGTCTTCACCAGCAGTTTAATATAAAACATAACCAAGTTGTTATTCTAAGTTGTAAATAAATAATTGTCTATTTGTCAAGTTGAACAATAAACAAATGAGAATATTACGTGTTTTATTACTAGTAATAGTCTTCCATGTATGTAGCTCATAGAATATAAATTAAATATAAATCAGTAGGATTGAAAGCAAGCAGTAAAAAATTGCTTGGTAGAATGCATTTCCAGTCTATGCCTCCCTCTCTCCATTTCAAAAAAAAAAGATCTGTCCGAATTTTACTCTATGGGAGTGCCCCGCATTACATAAACAATATACATACCATACATACATATACAATAGTACTCTGTGACATAATGCTCTTTGGTGCCCCGCACAGAGTACTATTGGTATCAAAGAGCATGTATAGTAATTGCTGCTCTTTGAGTAATTGTATATCTGGTGCCCCGTCTGATGTGCGTTAGCATAGCATCCTAGTCATGGATGTATTCTATGTTTTTATCCTTGTTCCTAGTAGTCGGTAGTCTGTGATCAGTCACTATGTTTATTCCACATCTTTGTTCCACACGTAGTATTATATTCTCAATAGAGTTAAATATTCTTAACTGCGGACAATACCTGAGTGATTATATTTAGGCAGGTAGGTACTATGATTAAATACTCAAAATTACGTAACAAAACTTTAATAATAGATAATATACTTACCTAAAAAGGTAGTAACTGAGGGTACTTATATTTCTTTACAGAAACTAAACTAGGTACCTACTAGATACATATTTACATAACTGTACAAAATACAACTAGAACCAGTTGAGCCACCTGAGAATCGTTACAAACGCTTTAGTACAAACGTTAGCTCAACTAATCCAAGCCACTGCCAGACGGAAGCGTGCCCAAGACACTGGCACTGCCAGTCTGGCAGCATTGCCATGCTGAAAGGCAATTGCTGATCCTTTGAGCCAAATAAGTGCCAGCCCTCGGATGACGCGTTGCTTCGACCAGAGACGCCCCGATAGAATTTTGAAAACACGATGGGTCCTGGACTCCTGGTACTCCTCGGACCTAGGGTCTCAACCCCAAAAGATTAAAATATGTAAACCCTATCGAGATTTACATACTTGCTTGCGTCTCTGTAACTGAGTATAAATTGAATATTTTTCTATAAACTATTAGTAATCCATAGGTACCTACGATAATCCCATTTTTAATATAATAAATCGATTTTAAAAATAAGAAGGTACTTAGGTACCTTTAACGTTGAAGAATTGACTGGAATGCAATAAGTAGGTAAATATTATTCATTTAGTCCAAAGAATTCACTAAATATATCACTGCAACCATATTTACTCATAAACTTGGAAAATTCACTCATGTTAGCATGTTTTGTAGTTGTTGAAGATTGAAAATGAAGTTCTTCAAAGCTTTTAAACTTTCTAAAACTAAATTTTTCATCTGACTCAAATGTTTCCGTTTTTCGTATCATGATTTTTTTCCAGGTCATAGATTTAATATCTTGCCACCATTCTTTGCAAGAACCTTCTTCACCCTCAATACATATGACTCCAGGTTTTCCTGGTAAGCAGAATCCTGTTATTTTTAATTCTTTGGATCTTTTTGTAATTTCTTCTCGCTTTTTCTTATTGTATATGTGATGTGAGTATATCCAAAGACGAGTAAATCGCTCTTTCTCAAAAGAACCCATAACAGTGTTTGATTTGTTCTTCACTGCTGCATCATTGTGGTATTTTACAATAGTATTGTTGTCCTGCAGCCAGTCTATTACATTATAAATGCAAACTTCTCCAATATGATTTGTTTTTATATGTGAAGCTAGTTCTGCATTGAGAAGAGATTCTTGTTGTCGATTTAGCTGATTACATCGAATGTAAATATCAGGTTCTTCATTTGGATATGTCACAGGTAAGTTCACACAAACTTCCAGTTTAAAATTATCAATAACTAAATTAACTACAAATTCTAAATGATTTGGAACATATTCAGAGTCACCGTTAACAAAGTTATTGATTTCTTTCAATATATTTTTATCTGATAGAATAATGTCACCATTATTTGGATACATTGATTTCAGCAATTCTAACTCACTTATTTGTTGTGACAGGCAGTCGACAAAACCTCTCTGCGAAACAGCAAATTCTGGTTGTTTTAGCATAATTAGAATTATTACGAATCTTCACTAAATAAAAATAAAATAAAATTACATCTAATTATCTAAAGACTTCTTCTTCTTCTTCTGCAAAGAGCACTGAGCATTGTTCTTCTCCTTCTCTGCTTCTTTATTTTGGCTTCGCCGGCTTTTGCCACGCATTTAACCACTACCATCAACTACCATGTGATTTTAATTCAAGTTAGTCACGTTAAGTCAAAGTCATAGTCAGCGTCAGGGTTTGATTCTTTCCTTCTTCTGAGGTTTGATTGTTTGTTTCTATTCTATAAAAAGAGCATGTAATACTACGTTTATTTTAATTCTATGAACTCTAGGAACAAGGATAAAAATAAAAATATCCTACTTACTACAACCCTACAACTAGTCTTCTTCTTTTTTTTTATTTTGCCTTCGCTTCGCACGGCTTGTGCCACGCATTTAGCCACTACCATGTCATTTTAATTCAACTCTGTCAATGATTCAACTATCAGTAAGTGTCAGTAAGTGTGTGTGTCACTTTAGAGAAAGTAAGAAATAAAACTAGTGTTTTTATTCTCTTTGGTAAGAAATAGAGCGCTGTATATTTCTTTCTCAGTCACACAAAAACAAAGAAGAATTTATAATAAGTACAACATTTTTGTGAGTAAAAGAGACAAAGCATCAGATCTTTTGTCCCTCATCGCGTGCCGTTTTTTTGTATGGCCGGCAACTTGATGCGCTGAATTTTGTACTACGAAACTATGGATTCATTGCAATCACAGACTACTAGGATGCTAACGCATTTGCAATTTTTGTCCCTCTCGGCGCCCGGGGCGGCGGCACGCTCACTGTTGGTCCAGGTATTACTAGGTCCATGTTAAGTCAGTAAGAGGAAGATTAATTGACATCTTCCTAGGGGCAAATGAAACAATATACTGGATATTATTGCTTTTCGAGTTCTCACAAAAAGTCCGTGTAATGCTTCAGTAAAGACTACATCTTTACTGACTCTGACTCTGACTGTGACATGACTTCTTTACTGACCTGATTTTAACTCAGGATTTTAATGAATGACATGGTAATGGCTAAATTTTACCAGTGTAACATTTGGTGTAACATTCCCTATTTCCACGCATTTAGCCCTAGCCTAGGGCTAAATCATGGCTAAATCCGTGGCCCAAGCCCAAGGCCCAAAGAGAATGTAACACTACGTTTAGTTTACAAGCTGTGCGAAGCCAAAATAAAATAAATATTGGCTTTGAATATTGGTTTGAAAATTATCCAACAAAGTTCTGATTGAAATGTCGTCGTTGTCGTTGGTTTGGTTGGGTGCAAAGAGAATAAAAGTTAAACGTTATTTGGGTGGTTGTGGTTGGTAAATAATTGGTTGAATTGAATTGAAGTGCGGTTGAAAGGACGGGACAAGAAAGATTGCTTGTCCATCATCTAGTAGTCTGTGTGTCCATTTAAATTTCTTTTTTGGAGAGGCAAACAAATCCTTAGTAAAAATGTTTAACTGTGGAATGCGGCAAGTAGGAGAGCGGCATGTTCCATACCAAGTGGATCTAATGGTATGGAGTAACCGGCTGGACTTACTTGCGCTAAGCAATTTCAAAGGTTTGTAATACTATCTAAAAATAAGCCATGACCATGTAAACATTTAATGAATTTAGAACCTATTATTTCGTGTATCTTATCTGTATGATGTATCTCTGTATCAATAAAGTAATAAGTATTTCAGGTGAAGTACAAATCCACAGGCTTCATTGGCAAAAGGTATGGAATCTACCAGCGCCGGAAGAAGACGTCACCGTCCGAGCAATGGCATGGAGGCCTGATGGAAAGGTTTGTTGATAATCTCTGCTCACGGCTCTTATAGCTCAGAGGAATGTTCAGTTCTGAAATTTAACTACACCTCTGAAATTCTAAGAACCCAAGTCCTGCTATTGGATGTTGATGTGATTCTATATTTTAGTAGTAAAATAATGCATTTGAAACTTGTCTCCTTTACCAACCTTGCTTTTTATTCACAACTGGCTGCACTCTGCAGTCTTACCTGCGGTGAATAGTTCCCGTTCCCATGGTAATACCGGGATCAAAAGTAGCCTATGTGGTAATCCAAGATATAAGATATCCTAATACCAAATTTCATTCAAATCTGTCCAGTCGTTTGAGCATGAAGGAGTAACAAACATTTTCACTTACACACAAACTTTCACCTTTATAATATTAGTTTGATTGATGGTGTGATGTTCTAGTCAGATTGATATTTTGTCTGTTCCAGGCTTTGGCAGTGGGATATAGCTCAGGTTCAGTCTACATAGTGGATATTGAAGACAAGGATGTTCTTGATAAATACATTTTGGAACAAGATACTGTTGATGATTTTGCTGTGAAACATTTTGGAGTCAGATGTATTACTTGGGCAGTCAGAAACAGCCCATTAGAAAGTGCCACTGAATATAATTTATATGTAAGAAAATTGTTTACTTTTTACATAGCTACTTTACGGACATAGGATTGATTTATTTAACACATTCAATGCCATCAACATGCTTAGCGTGTCCTCACAAATCGAGAAAAAGGATATACCATAGAAAGTTAACAGAAAATAGAACTATTAGGAGAAGAGATATTCCTTAACTAACATTATTGAATGAAAAGGGTAAAAAAAGCGTTTTATAAAAGGTTATTATGTAATAAAAATATGTTTTCAGGATGATGCTTCATTATTCCTTCAAAAGCTGCCTAGCATTGGGGGATACAAAAACCAGGGTAGTAGTGATGGCACCAGAGATTTCAAAGAAATTCAGGAACCAAATCAACTGAACATGCTATTGGTAGGATATGGAACAGGCTATATTTACATGAATATATTTGGAAGATACCCATACGGTACCATACATTTAGCCCAAGTTGCCAAAGACGATTTTGGAGAGTACAACGTCTTGGATATAAACTTGTCTGATGATTTCAGTGTCATGCAAGTACTGTACATTGATAGATATTCCAATAATGTTCTACTGTCGCTAATCAACACGAGTGTGTTGTCTGCATATGCTGAGGAAATGTATGTGGTGGCAAATAAGCATGTCCACATTGTCCAAATGCTGTCATATTTAGACCAAACTATGACATCCATCACTGAAGCATGGGAACACATTCTGTTGGAGATGGACACCAAAATGGCATTTTATGCTGCATCTGTCCCTGAAGGTGGAGTTTCTGCTGACATGTTGGAGCTTCTTATGCTGGGTAACTATTTTGATAGAAGTTTTATAAGATTAACTGTCCATCCCTTAAGTGTCCTATGTCTGAAGTACATTAAAATAAAACATATACTTTAAAATATTCAGTATTTCACTTGATGTTGCTTAACTTGTCTGTTGAATCTGTAATGTATGTCTTTTCAAACTCATGTCACAAAATGTGCATGTCTATACTCGTTCCAACCGTTTATTTAACTTTTGACAGCTGTAATACTGACTCAAATAGTGATACCGTTACCCGTTACCGATTCGATTTATTTTATCGATCGATTTTATTCATGAAGAAGTTTTAATCGATTTAACACACTCATTATTTACTATGAATATCAACATTTTGCACCTTTTCATTACAAGTAGGTACCGCAGTTCATTCACATGTTTTTTATTTGAACCAACTACAGTAAGTCTAAACGATTATTTTAGATTCATTAATTTTCAGCGAATAAATTCGATCCCATGGAACTGTTTTCATTACGCAAATTATTTATGCATTACAACAGAGACATTTAGGGCATTTTAATGCACGTAAAAACCTTTATTATTTTAATAAAGGTTTTTACGTGATTTGATATAAAAATAATCACAATAATTTTATTGTATGTTTTAATATAATCGATAATCGATTTATTTCAAAACCAGTTGTCATTAATTACGAATGAAACATCTCTAAGTGGGCGGATCCCGTCCATGACAGTACAGTATTCCCTGTAGTACATTGTATCAAAAATTATTATAAAACTTTATGTGCATGATCTGTCAAAAGTTAAATAAACGATTGGAAAGACTATAATTATTATTTTCTATTATTATAATTTTAGAAAAGGTTTTTTACAATATTAAGTAATAAGCGTAAATATTTCAGGCACACCTTCAGATGAATTGCAAGTATTTCTTCTCCAGAAACTGACAGCTAATGATCTGAAGAAGTTTGGAAATTCTGTTGAGCTTAGTTATTCTACCATACAAAAGTTAGTTTTGAAGCAACTGAATATTGTTGGACAAAGTCTCACATACTACTTGGCTGAACTCAGAGGACTGACTAGAATACCTGATAGATATAAGGTAACCTCCTAATACAAATTTTCTAGACAAAGTGATCACTCTTAACAATATTTTTTATTATTTACTGGGTTATTTACTTCGATTTCAGATTCTTGGCATTACTGAAAGCAGTGTCTCAGAGGCAATAAAAGCCTGCTGTGCTTTCTTGAATAAAAGTTTAGAGCTGCAGCAAGTAATTGATGTATCTATGCGCAACTACAAAGCTTTCTTCAGGTGGCTCTTTGTGGTAATTGTCCGTCTATTAGATGAGCAAACACCAAGCGAAATTGTCAAGATAACTCAACAAGAGCTAAGTCACATAGCAGAGTTCCTTTACAACTTTGACAGTGTACAAGAAAATGATAGTCACAGTCAAGATAAACCAGTCAAATTCAATCTAGAAAGATTAGGACAGTACTTACAAGACCAAGATCTATCAATACTACCTGATGATGAAGACCATCCCTGGCATAGGTTCCTTAAAGAAAACTCTTGCTTACTAAAAGATAACGAAACAATATTCTCAATGACAGAATTTAGAAAGTACTCCCTAGTTCAACAGCAAAAATACCTCAAAAATGCAGTTCATAAAGTATTTGATGTAACCCAAAAGGATATAGGAAAATATTTCTCTGTATTACATAATATCAGATGTTATGAAGACCAATTGAGTGGCCAAATAGCAGAAAACCTTAGGATATCTCAAACATTTGAACCCAATGAAAAAAGATTTATGATGGCATTTATGGACACGGAACATGGGAGAGAGGGAATCTACTTTATGTCTGTAGATTTAAAAGAAAATTCATGTTCAGCTACAGCAATGAAATACCACTTCTCTTCAAGTCTGATTCAGGACAGTAATAAAGAATCTGAAAATGATCAGATTACAGTATTAGATCTACAATTCTATTCATCAGAATACCTATCAGTCCTTGCTAAACACCCACATGAGGAAGACAACACCATATTCATACAAGTGCCTCTAAAGATTCTAATCGAAAATGCAAATGACTTTAACATAAAGTCAAAATCATATCTATTCTGTGATAAATTAGCAAATAAGGATATTTCTTCACTGCTTGAACCTGGAGTTTTCAAAGTGCTGGATAAAATAGATGGATACCGGATAGCAGTTTCCGGGGGCCGTAAAGTAGCAATTGTTTTGGCAAAAAGCGCGCGAAAAGTAAGAGTATTTGAGATGGAAATTGATGGAGATGAAGAAGAGGAAGAAACTCTAGATACTACACCTTTGTTCCTTGTTACAACTGATCTTGACACTTCAGACAAACAGAATGCCACCACAGATGATGTTACTTTTGAATGAGAAACAAGACTATCTAGCTTTATGTTTTCTACTAATGTGCTAGCAATAAAAACAAAGTGATGATTACTGCTTTAACAATAAATCAATGAAACATTGACTTTTTATGTTTATTGAAATACCTCTTTAAAAAAAACTCTTGTTCATGAACTAACATTATGTATCTAAAATTCTGCCTACATACTTCTATTTACTAAATATATTTACATGATAAAATTTACACCAAATAAGTTAAATTATATAAGACTTCTGTTCCTATCAGGAGTCTTGATCTGAATATTTTCAAACACAGAGTTGAAATCAGTATCTAAGCCCTGGTTGTCTATTCCGTACAACAGTTCTGATGAGACATTCCTGCTTGGGCCGGCAACCGGTTGAGTTGGTTGTTGCTGACTAATGCTGGTTGTAGTTGGGTTGTATATCTCATCAGCTTCATCCTCGTCATTGTCATCCACTAAAATACAATGTTTATCATTAGGTATACTAGTAGCTATTTAGCTGATAAGTATCACTAATTAGTGCACTGTTAATTTTAAAAGTCAGAGTTCACTTTTAATTATTTATCAACTCTGTTTTTGATAAAGCAACAATATTTACTTTATTGTTAAGGAGATATTATAATGATTCCTTTACCCTACTAGGGCCATATCAGTTTTCAATAGTATAGTTACAATCCTCAAAAGCCCCTATACTCAATCCGCCTGTACATTTTTGTGTAGTCATAATATTTTAAATATTTACCTGGTATAATAACTCTACCATCATATCTCCTCCATTCTTTCCTCAAGCGGAAGTACAAAACAGCACAGCTGACTATCACAATGATGGAAACAACAATAGCCACAAGCTTCACAGCATCAACTGCTGAGAAAGTAGACCCTTTCACTAGCATTTCCACTTCACCAACAAGAAGGCTTGTACCATCAAGCTTTTTTGAAATACATTTGTAGTAGCCAGACTCTTGTGGTGACACATTCTGCAAAAACAAATTTTTTATTCACATTTTGTCTTAGAAAAATAAGAAAATCTTGGTATCTTAATGACCCGCACCTGCAACACCTAAAGCTTTGAGAAACATAATACTCACATCAATGTGAAGCTTCCCTGATAGTACTTCATATTTGTATTTCCTTTCATCATAGTAATTTCCTGGGCCAATTACTTGGTTTTTGTCAAAAAGCCAGAACATAAAGTTATGGTCAAAATCATTGCTGTCACAGTTTAAAACTGCTGTGGTACCAGCTGGCACTTCTTTCACCACCAGGCTCTTCAACTGGGCAGCATGATCCATATTAGGTAATTATTGATTTATTTATGTATAGAGGAATAGTTATATCATCAAAGCTTCAATGCAAATGCAAATACTGTATATTAGAACATCCATCTGTTGGTAATGAATACGTGCCAAGTTTAAAATTATCACAGGTCACATGCTCACAACGCACTGATGTGTTTTCATAGTTCATATCACCCACAAACACCATGGATATATTTTAGTACCTGCTACTCCCACTCGAGTTTTTTATGAGGTGCATGAAAACCTCTATGCAGAGTACAGGTAGAAGCATCCAGATCGGTGTCATCACTACGTAAATTGGTAAATTAACTCTGGTGTATTCTAATTTGATGCAGATAATGATTTGGGCTGCCATTTTCAACCCAATTGCAGCGATGTACCAAACATTTTTGTTGATAGTGCCTCTAAACCTTTCAATACCATTTCTGCAGTGGGAAATCATATGGAATAGCACATAAATCAGCAAAATGCTATCATAAACCCACATAGGTATGAAAACAATGAACCAGTTCCAATGTGTTCTGGATTCCAATCTGAGGCATAGTAGAATTAGAAACACCAGAAATATGAACCATGTGAACAAAGCTCTATGCAAAATAGCCATGCCGTAATAATAATTAGCAAACCCAATTCAAAATAATCTAAAATTAGAGAAGTACTTTGCTTTGCTCTGCGTTGCGGGCGGTCACAAATCTTCTTCTTCTTCTTTATTTTGGCTTCGCCGGCTTTTGCCACGCATTTAGCCACTACCATGTGTGTGTATATATTTTCGTTTCGTCAAGGTCGAGTCAAAGTCATAGTCAGCGTCAGTAAAGATGTGGGTTCTTTACTGCAGCTTTTTACATGGACTTTTTGAGAGAACTCGAAATGCAATGATATACAGTTTTGTTTCATTTGCCTACACTTATGTACGTTCACGAACACTTAACAGTTAATAATCCACCATTATTACATATTAACATTCGCCAAAACACAAATTTCGGAAAATAAAACAAAAGAGACAACACGCCATCTTGAACACAGATTAGGTAGAGATACGAATTCCCGTCAAAAAGCCCCGGTCACAAATCACAATTGATTGACATGACACTAACAAACAACTGACTGATGACATGACCGGTCAGCATGACTGTAATGTTATATTCTATGTGTGTATGTGTAAATAAATAAATAAATAAATGACGACACTGACAATGGCAATTACTCAATTAATCAATTACTTAGTTATTTAAAATTCGGCAAAAAAATCGGTCATGCAATGCATGATGCTGATGTATTAATCTTCATAGGTATATTAAATTATAAATAATTTATTGTTGGACACTTCACAGCAAAAAGTCCGTGTGATGCTTCAGTAAAGACTTGGTAAAGACCCACATCTTTACTGACTTTACCTTGAATTAATAGTTTATTATGACATGTTAGTAGGCATGGAAATTATTGCTAATTTTAAATAATTAGAGCGGTGCTAAATATTTTTTTTAATTAACGTGAATTAGCATGCTAAAATTAACGAACTGCTAATTTTCGTCATATGCTAATTTTGTTATTTTGCTGATTTTGCTACTGCCTGCTAATTTTAATTAGCGAATCGGGCAGTAGCAAATTTATCGCTAGCGCGTTAATTCGCTACACCTGCAAATTTTGCAATTGCTATTTGCTTGCTTATTTTAATTAGCGCATCGGGCAGTAGCAAATTTAGCGTTATCACGTTAATTCGCTACATCTGCTAATTTTTTTAAGTGCCGTTAATTTTAGCATCTGCTAATTTTGGAAATAGTGGCGCTAATTGTGAATTAATTTCGTTAATTTTAACATGCTAATGATAATTCGTTCCAAGCCTATATGGCTGCGTTCCGATTCACGAAATAATCGCTCTGAGCGAAAAAAGCGATAACTGGCGTTCCGAATCGATTTAGCGCGATATTGACGTTTGTGGACTAATGTAAATCGGAACGGTTTTGAGCGAGTTCACGACGCTTACAAACATAGCGCGAATTCGCGCATTAGCATTAATCGCATTATTAGCATAATATCGATAATTTTGCTCACAAAACCGTTCCGAATCACCGTGAGCGCGTCTCAAGTAATAATGAAACGTCATCAATGACGTCATAACCGCCGCCATCTTTCGCTCACAGTGCCACCGCTTCGGAGCATGGTCGGTGTGAGCGTCCTGTCAAAATAGTAGTTTGTGTTTTGATTTCTGTTGTTTGTGGTAGTCAATAAAATACTCTTTAAAATTTATTTTAAAATTTATTCATTTTGTAAAATTGTACTGTGTTTGCCTCGTTAGCCAGATCAAATTCCCCATCATAAAATAGCAAAAAAACAGATTTTATCCGTCGTTATGCCTCCAGTAACTACCAGTATGTTTGTAAGCGTCGTGAACTCGCTCAAAACCGTTCCGATTTACATTAGTCCACAAACGTCAATATCGCGCTAAATCGATTCGGAACGCCAGTTATCGCTTTTTTCGCTCAGAGCGATTATTTCGTAAATCGGAACGCAGCCTATGTTAGTTAGTGGCTAAATGCGTAGCACAAGTCAAGTCGTGCGAAGACTGCGAAGCCAAAATAAAGCAAAGAAAAAGAAGAAAAATTGAATTGAATTACGGGTTTCTTTTCTAGGGAAAATAAATTAATAATAAATATATACCTATCAATTGTTTTAGCTTGTATTTCGGATCGAATACGTTCTCAAAAACGGAATCCTAGGAATACCTTCTCAAAATGGCTTCACCCTTAGAACAGTTTGTAAACAATGTACGGACAATGTCAGCATCGGGTACGTAAATCTAATTCTTAGCTATGATGGGGCTCTTTGGCTATGGGATTTATGAACAAAACTGTTTCCATTGTATAGGTTATTCTTTCTCAAATCGTAATTGCTCTAGGCAACATCCGTGAGCTATGTGACACCATCAACAAGTCGGAAGAAGTCTTGCAAAGGAATAGCGCTCATCTGAACACAGTTTTGGAGACTCTTGATGTTCAACAACATTCACTTGGAGTATTGGCTGTACTTGTTGCGAAGTTGTACTCATTACCACTTGTAAGTTTATCAGGATTTCTTGTAGATATAAAATCAAATGTATTGTGTTACCTATCAATCCTATTACAACACAAACACAAAAAGGGTAGGTACTTTATCTAACCCATACAACTTGATAAAAGTAACAAGGAAAGAAAGATTGTAGATCTCACAGAGATTTTGTCAAAACTGGTAGACCACTTCCTTAACCATAAGCTTTACCATAATAATTAAGTAGGTACCACTTAAGTCAGCCAAGTGCAGCGTGTGATGCCAGACAACATTTTGTTGAGGTTTTGTCTTGTTAATTTTACAATTACTTTTACTTGCTTTGACATGCCTTACTTAGTTTGACTGGCTTCCCACTGAAGCTTGACTATTTAGATTGATAGGGGATTGCTTTTAAAAAAAGCTAGGCCCACACCACCAGGTTCTTGCCTGATTCTTTCCCTGGTGTAGGGAGTCACATGGGAACAGGCATTAGAATCACCTAGCATGTAAGACAATACTGATGCGATCCTTGAGGTCCTACCCGAATAAATTATTTTTCTTTCTTTCTTTCTTTCTTGGCAGACTATAGAAAATTAAGAATTTTGAACATACCTCTGATTACCGAACATCTTCAAATAATCTGATATGCCAACAGATCTGTTAAAATGTCTACTACTACTTGCAGAAACAGTGTTGGTATTTTGTTTTGTCAAGTTCATAAAATGTCTTTTTACTTCAGGGCACAGGAGATGCAGATAAATCAGCAATGATTCAACAGATACAAGAGTTTATAAACAACTGCAATGGAGAACAAGTGAGACTTCTACCTGACTTGTGTAAGTAGTTAGATTTGATATGTGAGAGAGAGAGAGAGAGAAAAGGTACAAGGTATGAGAGAAGTAAAAAGGGAGATAGAGGAAGGAAGTTGATAAAAAAGAACATTGCACAGCAGCAATAAAGTTATTGTTGACACTATCTTGGCCATTAGGAGTGTTCTTAGATTAAATTTGAAAATAAATTATAATAGAATATACAATGATGAAAATGTATCTGTTATGTTTTAAACTTATTCCTTTACATCATTGTACATTCTACTATAATTTCTTTTGCGGCACCTATGGGGTTCGATGTTCCTAAAAACAGAGGAATGGAAACAGTTGGAGGAGGCCTACATGTCTTCAGGACACGCTGATGAAAAGCAGAACTGATGTGTTGATTTATTTTAAAGAAACTGTTAACTTTTTGCAACTATAGGCTTTGAAATTGAAACTGAACATTCAATTATTCCCTCATTGTGCAACATATCCCCCACAGATGCAGACTTGTGCCATCTCCTAACCAATCATCTGGTGGAAATAAAACAGCCAATCAGAGGCATTGAAATTCTGAAGAGAGCCATTAGGAAGATACAGCTGTTTGACTCGCAACTTACCTCTATCCACGCTGATTTGTGCCAACTCTGCCTACTTTCTAAGTGTATGAAACCAGCAATAGAATTTTTGGATACAGATGTTACTGGAATTGGTCAAGAGGTTTGTGTTTTACATGTTAATTTTAAAGACTTGCATGAAACTGCAAACTTTAAGGCGTTGTCCCCAGTAGACTTTTTGCCTCTAGTTTGTCTCTCAATATGTTTTAAATGGTCCATACAGCGCGTACTGTAGGCAGTTTGCGGCGTGACGCTTGCAGACTTATTTAGTGAGCGCCTGAGTCGCAGCGAAAGTTGCTCGCTGTCGATGTCAGGGCGGCCGGCGGCGCGGCTGTCAGTTAGCTCAATACGCCGCCCTCTGTGTGTCATCAATCAAAAATTTTGATAAGGATTATTTTCAGTAATACCATGGACGAAATTAGTAATACCTAGTCATACAATTTGTTGTTTCAGCTTGGCGGTAACAACGATTCGAAACACTTCCTTCTATACTATTACTATGGAGGCATGATCTATACAGCTATGAAGAACTATGACAGAGCTCTGTATTTCTTTGAAGTCGTTGTAACAGTACCTGCTATGGTGGTTTCACATATTATGCTGGAGGCCTACAAGAAATATATTCTAGTATCATTTATTTTGCATGGAAAGGTGGGTCTATCTACTAGGTCATTCAAATCATAAATTTATTAATTTGTTTAAGTAATTATTTTGTTAAAAAAGATTAGCTAAATAAGGATCTGAGGGTCTTCGAAGTTATGAACAGAAATTCTTGAAAAATTGAAGTTGGTATAACATTATTAATTGAACCACTTGTGATTTTTTTTTATTTGTATAAATTATAGATTCTACCAATGCCGAAATACACGTCTCAAGTTGTCTGCCGCTTTCTGAAGCCATTGTCAGTGGGTTACCACGAGCTCGGCACCACTCAGCACGCAGCCATCAAGCATCGGGAGACATTCATCAGAGATAAGAACATGGGACTAGTCAATCAGGTATATTCTCAAAATTATTTTCAATAAGATCACTGAACATTTAATGCATTATATTTTATGAACTTCGCTGAGTTGTGTACACAAAGGTTTCTTTGATAACAACTAAAACGATTAAATTCCTGTCTGATTTATTGCAAATAGAACATGACAGGATGTACCTATCTTTTGGATAGATTACAGAGTTCCTTTTATTTATTTAGTTGTTTAGGTTAAGAAGTGTAGGTATTCTTTGTTCATAAATAGATTAAAAAAAACCTAATTAATTAACTGTTCAAGAAACCATTTCTTTTCCAGGTTCTCAGCTCAATGTACAAGAAGAACATTCAAAGGCTGACCAAGACATTCTTGACGCTGTCTCTCACCGACGTCGCTTCACGAGTGAATCTGACCGGGCCGACACAGGCGGAGTCTTATATCCTCAGTATGGTATGTTGTGCTCATTTGGTTTTAGATCAAAAAAGTGGATGGACTTATTGACTTAACTTACGGCAACAAAAATCTAAACGCCTCCCTGCTTTGCAAATGTTATTATGTTTAAATCTATCCCCACTTTAAAGTCGATAAGCAGTGGATGGCTTCTAAAACTCCTGGTGACGTTGATTTGTGTTAAATTCCGCCTATAAAACACTGACACTGTCGTTACCTTATCCACAGATTGAAGAAGGGGAAATCTACGCAATGATCAATCAGAAGGATGGAATGGTGGTTTTCCTCGACAGTCCGGAAAAGTACGCTTCGCCTGAGACTCTGTGCGTGTTGGAACAGCAAATGGCGGCTTGCACTAAACTACACCAGTATATTCAGGAAATGGACGAACAGATACAAGTCAACCCACAGGTTTGTTCAATTTCAATGTCTAAGTACCTACTTGCACGTTTGTGTCCCTCTTACAGCATTCTATACTTACTTAGTTAAAAGTATTTTTTGTTTAGTATAACTGTTCTTGATTTCAATCAGTTCAATTTATTTATACTAGCTGCTTCCCGAGGCTACTCACAGGCGTGATAGCGTAACAGACAGACAGAGTTACTTTCGCATTTATAATATTTAGGGGTATGTTGTAAAAATAAACGCAAATATATTTTTCCCAGTATGTGAAGAAATCAGTTGGCAGCCATGAGGAGGATATTCCCGCAACCAGCCAGAACTCTAAAGCGACTTACTCCATGTAACTATTCACTTATACACTGGACATTACATGACTACTACCGAAAACTCAAACGGAGCTCCGCTTCAAAAATAAATTGAAATCTTTTGAAAACATTATAAAAATAGTTTTTTTTAATCCCAATTTATAAATTAACAATATTTATGTTGAAATGCAAACCAATTACGCAAGATATATCATTATTTACAGCTGGACCCGATCTTAGAATAGAGGACTAACTAAATGCATTGTTTCAGTTTTCGGAAGTGGTAGTATTACATCCTAGATTCATTTCCTAGTTCTTTTTTTTAACTTTCGCATGGACACGGGATTTTCTCGCGATTTTTACATCCTCACGTCGCGGGTTTTCTAGGAAAGAAAGAAAGAAGATCTGCGAAGTTGTTATTATGCTGTGCATAAGATAAAAATAAATTTATTTTGTTATAAGTACCTACCTACATAATCATTAGTCTGTTTATGGTTATGGAAAAAAGTTGGAAGTTTAGTTTTTTTTATGAAATGTATTTACCGAGACAATGTTTGGGTCAGCTAGATTTAAATAATAGTCTCAAATCCCAACAATATAATTTATTTACCCATCAGCAACCAAAAAAATAACCCAATAAGCTTAGCTAAGTTATATAGCCTCATGCACAGATTCTGTGAAAACAGTCATGCTCTCGATAGGGGTTAGAGGTGTGATTCCATGTCCCAAGTTCGCTATGTATCTTGTCTTTCCGAATTTCTGCACCATATCTATGGTAAGTTTCTTTAGTTCTTCCTGTAGAAATAAACATTATAATATTAATCAGAGGTACAATACCTCCCAATTTTAATGCTTTTACATGATGCATTTGCTAATTTTATACGAGAAAAATATTAGTTATGTTATAGGAAACTTTAAATAATGCTTACCGGTGTCTTATACAAGTCTTGTGGATCCAGATTGCCTTGCAATGTGATATTTTCACCAACTATCTTCCTAGCTTCAATGGGATCTACAGTCCAGTCTAGTCCAATTGTTTCATAGCCCAACTGTGCTTGGACATCTAAGGAATGACCTCCGCCTTTTGCAAAAACTGTCTGCAATATAAAATAGTTTTGTCTCTTAACTTTTGCTGGATGTGAATAATAAAGGCTCAAATATACTAGGGGACAAACGGAGCGACATTTTGCGTAACATGTTGCTCGTCAATTACGTGAAAGTCCCGAGAGACCAATGCCATGGAACATTATGAAGGCCACACTGAGCAAGCAACATGACCCGCGCGTAAAATGTTGCGCGTCAAGTTGCGGGACAAAAATGGGGACATTAGTGTATCTGGGGCCTAATTTATTTCAAACAATACAATCCATATTACCCATAATTTATTTATAAAAGTACTCAAAACTTTACATAGAGATGGTAAAACAAGGACTAATTCTAGTCAGATAACTTACTTTTTAAAGCTTTCTAAACCTTACCATGGGAACTTGTTCTAATGAATTCTCTGCCAACTTTGCCTTGACTCCACTTCTGATATCTTTGAGATATGGTATACAAATCTCAAGGAATTGGTCTCTTGTCAAATGATCAGCACTAGACTCAAATACTTGAAGTAATTGAGCACCACTTTGGACCTAAAACAAAATTCAACTATTAAATTTTTTTTTATCTTCTATTAAAATAGGAGCACAAAATTTGTATACTGAAGTGTGTTTGCAGTCAAACTTAACCCACTTGCTGGGTAAAAAGTTTATGAAACTAGTCAGAAAATATGTTTGCACATCCACTTCAATATGTTAGTGCCTCATGCAGCACCTCAGCTTTTAAGAATGAAGGAAGATGTATTTACCTGCATGACTAGATAGTCAATAATGACAGCTGTAAGCAATTTCAGGAGCCTATGAACATCTTTAGGATGCCTCTCTAGCCAATCTTTTGTTTTGGACATTGTCTTGCTTCCACCACCTTCAATCATGTAGCCCATTAGTGTAAACTGAAAAAAAGGAAAAACTAGTTTAAGTAAAAAAAGAATCACTTATTACTTACATTACTTTTTACATTCAACTATGTGTAATGTAATAAATACATAACGCAAATTTTAGCTCGTAAATCCTCATAATGACTTAGCAAATTTAAATGTCATACCTATCACCATTAGTTGTACTTTACTTGTTGTTTTACCAACATGGAGATAATCACAAGTAGATAATACTTAGCCTAAGTACTCTACAATTAATAGTGCTTTGTAAAGCTAGTTTTATTTGCCAGTTAGATCATTTATTATATTATTTTTAAAAATCAACGGTTCTCAATGTCACCTCGTATAAACCAAAAAGAGGATTTCCCTGTTTGGTAACACTTTTAGTGCCCAAGACGGTCATGCCATAAGCTCAGGGTGCATGAAGAGCACCATGGAGCCTGGGCTGGGGAATGGATTAAAGTGTATGACTTTTTAAAGCCTGTAACAAAGTCTATTGAAATGAAATGAATGTAAATTTCTATTTAAAAGTATGAATTGTGATCGCGAAAGTTTAAGAAAGACTATTGAAATGAAATGTATCAAAACAACAGACATTCCAGTAACATGGTATTCCATGTAAGCTTAAAAAGATAAATTATAAATTGTATGATGAATTCCTGGATGGAAAACATTGATACCCAAACTAGGATTCCCTGTGTTATGGTATACCCATGCCCTCCACCATACAATAATGAATAATAGTCTATTGTAAATACTGATGACAATAAAAATGTTTTACTTACAGGTGCACCAGTGAATCCTATTAGTGGAACTTTGCCTTCAATTTTGTGCCGAGTCAGTGTGATAGCATCTCCAACATAAGACAACCTCGAAATGGCTCCATCAACTTGAAGTTTATCAATTTCTGATGGATCTTGCATCGGGTTCGGAAATACTGGTCCCTAAGTATCATTTTAGAAGTTTTAACTTATTTTAGTGAAATTAATGTGCTAAGAGATTAGTATTCTAAAGTTTCAGTCAAAACTCAGATACACAATCAAAGCAGACTAAATAAAAGTTATGATATCATTCACATGTACAATTTTTTGCTACTGATAAGTTGTTAAAAAAATTACCAAGATCAAAAGGTTAGTATTTATAGTAAAAAATCTGTTACATCTTTTAGAACTAGATTGAAGCTCATTCTCACAATTCTCTATTAGCTTATTTATAGGAGTAAGTAGGTATAACTTTCTTAGGAATTATTTTATACAATACAATACATTATGTTTACAAGTCAAGCGATTTTAGCGGTGTGTATCTCAATTCTTAGCAAGTTGTCCTGCTACCTCTAAAAATAATGAATAGGTAGGTACTGACCACTCCAGGATGCATTTCTACAGTCATTCCTAATGCCTGTGGTATGACTAGAATATCGCTGAATATGATAGATGCATCTAAATGTTCAAATCTCCTCAATGGTTGAAGCGTGACCTCGCATGCTAGTTCCGGGGTCCGACAAACAGTGAAGAAGTCGTGTTTTGCTCTCACTGCTTGAAATTCTGGCAAGTATCTGCCGGCCTGGCGCATAACCCATACTGGCACTTTATCCACCTCCTTTCCAAGAGCAGCACGAATGAGTCTGTCATTTTTCAGTGGTGGAAAATCCTATAAAATTCGTGAATAAAATAAATAAAGTTCTAGTTTTCGGGAACACAGGCACAGGTAACAACAAAACTTGCCATGTCAGGAGCCTTGCGAGCACTACTTTTATTACTACACGTTTAGAGAATTTCTCGCTTCAAATTATAGCAGAAATAACTAAATACTTTTCTCAAGTTTTTTGCACCGGTAATCCAAAGAGCATGTAATAATAGCGGTAATCGGACATGTTGTCTACGCCAAAGAGCATGTAGAGGTCTACGCTACGTCGATTGTCACTGTCAGTTTGACAATGACATAAAATTACACTAAACAGCGTGTTCAAATGCGCCATCTGTGCACAGAACATGACAACAGGAGGGTCATCAGATTCTAATTATATGCGATAGATGGCGCTTTAATCACGATAGTTTTAAAAATGTAGCGCCAATAAGGTAGAGTAGAGCCATGGTAGAGCCCTCAATCATCTAACAGTAGTCTGTGCATTTAATAAAAAAAAAGGAATAAGTAATTACTATTGTATGTAACCTCACCTATGTATGAATGAGTAAGTACATGAAAAAAAATATATTTAGGTATATATGACACGACTTGATCACGACTGTATCCCAGGGAGCGGTAGACATTTCTTTCAGACAATTAGACTATTAGATCTTTAGGCAATTTTTAGATCCTGAGTAGGTATCTAGGTGTAAGTATAATACCTACTTACCTACCAACGATTATATAATGCGTAAACCATTAGCAATCAGTTTTTTACAGATCCCGAGTGTTATTCGTCTTGTCAGTAGGTATCAGTGATTAGGTGGTTACCGGATGGTATATTTTAGAGGTCTAAATTGTAGCTTAACGAAACGTTTTCGATTTACTCTACATAAACTTAAATTAGCGATACCTACACAATCTACTCAAGAAAGATTTATTAGGTAAATGACTAACCGATTTTTCTAAAGTAGTTTGCAAGTTTCATCTACCTGCTCGCGCACCTCTATCATAGCATAAAAAATATAAATGAGAGGGGTTTACGATAACACCATGGTTTTTGTCAAGCGACAGGGAGACCTTTCACAATATGGCATTTTTTGTATCGAAACCTTTATTCCACTTTCGTAATAAACTTTATTCGCCTCACAAAAACGTGCCGCTTGAAATTTAGCTAACAGAAAAAAAACAGCCCCAGGAATTTCGTGGTTCAAGTGGATTTTTATTCAAACAAAACCTATTTGAGACCTGTTTTATGTTGCTTTAAATATTTCATCAAATGTGGCTTGATACATCTAGTGAAAAAGGAAAGTACCTACTTATGTTCGTACGAGCAAGCGGCCAACTCTGGTGACGGAGTTTTTAGGCCGCCTAAAGGCCTCCGTTAGGTATCTACCTAAATAGGTAGGTAGGTACTACGTCGGTAGGTACTTTAATATTAATGACCTGCCTGTATGAACATAATATCGAACATGTTAGGGGCAGAAGTCGAAAAGTGTGGGAATAAAACTTTTTTTCTTGGCCAAAAAACAAAAGAAATAACAAAAGATTACACGCAATTATTTTGGAGATGCCGTTATTCACAAAAAATGGTTTAAAAACGTTAATGGCTTGCGTATCTCTGCCATTTCTTTTGATTCCATTTTTTTTGCAATTAGTTATCAAGTTCGGTGAGCCCAGTGGGGTAGAATGGGATTCTAGTTGGGACCGGTATCCATCTAATAGATTATTATTTTAGATTCATAATTTAAAAAATATTGGAATTGTCATAATTTCTTGTAGGTAATTATTGCACCTAGCGGCTAATTTTGTTTACGTCCTAACTATCGTAGCTGCCTATGCATATGCCTACCTACTAATATCAAAAACCTAAAAAAAATCTTTAATTATTTTCTAGGTAAGTATGCGTTTGTAGCTACAAAGTACCTTTCAACTAAATTGCAAGTGCCATGTTTGTAAACAAACCGTCAAGCTAATTAACAAATGTCGCAAAATTAATACGAGTAGGTAGGTACCTATAATACCTATACCTATCGAATGAATCGTAGGTAGATGTATAGGTAGGGTAAATAACTTTTTAGATAAAAATGTATAGTTCCCGACTGGTATTTCTAAGCTCTATTTCGCTATCTCCTTCAATTTATGTGGTGTTTTCCAGTTACTAGTAAGTTGCAAGTGACACAGCGGCAATAGCGAACAATTGCCACTAATGCAGGCTCAATTTATTTACGAGGCAGCCGCTAGGGGCGCGAAAGAACAGAAAGGAACATTTACTGTGGAGTAGACCATTCTTTCTAAAAAGTATATCAAAATTCCATTCTTTTCACTATTATTAAAATTCTTTAAGTTTGTGTAATTTATGTTTGTGTGCACTTCTTAGCTAGTGATAGCTAATTAGTGTAGATCGTGCCTTAGAATAGTACCAATATGGAAGATCTTCCAAGCCAAATACCAATTTCAAAATTTTGGTAGGTACCTACTAACACGACACCGAACCGTAGCTGCGGGCGGAAGCCAGTAAAAAGGTGTTTTATTTTCGTAGCAGCTCGTAGACATACCGTAGCCGATACCGCTTTCGTAGACCCTTAATTTTTCTTAATTCTTTTTTAAAACAAATAGGTTTTTTATTAGTGTCAGTAACTCATTCCCGGCCCAGTTTCGTGGCCGACCGCTCGCAACAACTAGCCTACCGTACGACATAGGCAGTGAACGCGTTAATGTAGTAGGTAACTATTTAAACCTAAATGTTACACATAATTATATCATGATATTCGCGTTATAATGATGCATGCTGCTTTATATTATGTGTATTTTTTTATAATCGTGAAGTTATAAAAACATACCTTTATTAGTGTAAAGGTCATCTACATTAGTATTACGCACACTGCGCAAAGGGCTTCGGAAACAATACGTGATTATTTACAATCAGCGAGATCAACGCCCTCTGAAGGTCCGAATATTCATTAAAACCTAAGGCCACATTTACTTATAAACCAGGCTGCTACAGGGTAGGTACCTACCTATCTTATTTAATTTAGTTATTTAAGTAAATTAGTTACAAACCAGGCTGCTACAGGTAACTTATTTGATTCGGGTAGTAAAGTAGGTACCTACCTAAATTAGTTCGTACGTACGAGCTAACTCTGACAACAAAGTTTCTAAGCCGCCTGCAAGGTGCCGTCAGTCATGTGATACGTACGAGTACCTACTGTACAACCGGGACGAGTAATTTTACCATGTAATACATAATGTATTGTTACTACTTATATACTTACTAGGTAAGTACCTCTTTGGCTTTGTAATGAATGAATGAATTCTTTATTACACCAACAATAGGAAAACCAGTTAAAGTAAAAACAACTTAACTTAATATTATATAAATGGCGGTCTTATCGCTTAGAGCGATATCTTCCAGACTACCTTTATATGGATTAGACCAACCTATCTGTTAATCGTTTACATCGATCGTTAGTCTGTATTTTGTAAAGTTATGTAAATATACCTAGTAGTTTTTTTCTGTACCTAAATTATTCAGGTACCTAACCTGCTTTTCATGTATTTTCGCCTTCTTACGCGGAAGAAATACGTGCTACTCCAAGGTTTTCCTTGTTCGCGCAGGAGGAGGACATTGACTCAAGCAGTGTAAACAGTTCCTTATCTCGAACTTGGCTGCAACGGCTCGCAGCTTTTATCTAACAATATGACTTGGCGGAGTCTTTCAAAGTTCAAGATACGATGCACTTATGCGTTTTGAACGAAATACATGATTGAACAGGATGGAGTTCAGTGACTTAGGTACATGAAGATAATTTGTAAGTTTATTTATTCTTATTTAGCATAATTGAACAATTGGATATGCTTAGGTAGGTATGTAATACAATAACTAGCGTAGACTCATTCGCAACGATTAACAATAGACGACGAAATCAAATGACTGATATGAGTAGGTAGTTTTAAATGTAGGTATTGCGAATTACCATTAAGTTTCTTCATAATATTAGAAGATCAATAATGAAATCGATTGTTTATCTTTAATATTTTCTTTACTTTTCTGTTCTATGCTTTGAGATGTATTATAATATAACGGTAGGTACCTGTATCACAGATAGGCGCTAGTTTCACGCATGCAGGAACCTTAATAAGAAAATGTTGTTTAATAGAGTAAAACTAAAGAGGCGAAGTAAAAAACTACTACCTACTTACCTTGAAAAGAAACGTAGATTCCCATCTACGCATAGTAAATAGGTCAACAGTGCGAATCCCATAAAAACAGTTCGTTAATTCAACGGCGACTTCCATGTTAACGTATATATTATGCGGAAGCATGGTCTTCGGGTCAGTGTTGCCAACTAACTGTGGAGGCTCTAGGTACAGTTAGTTAGCAATTTGGATGCAAGTTGCATCCAAATAATGCGATTAGATTTCTTTAAATTAGGCTATTTGTAGCTTAATTTTTGTGAAAATAAAACTCTAGATTTTAAAATATTAATTTTACCTATTTATCTATTTTGAATCTAGGTAAGTAGGTAGGTAGGTACTACATTCAAAATAGAACTTAGAATAATCCTAAAAACTTCTTTTCAGATTCTGTTTTAAAGGCATTTATCATTCTAGGTGTAATCTGCCTAATGCTTTCCTTTATCATAGTGCGGTAACTCTTTGTTTCTAAAATTAAACTTCTTTAACATAATTTTTAATTCAATAATTGTAAGATATAGGTACCTTCCTAGATACTTAACACTTATAAGCATATTTAAAAAAAAAATTATTTCCCGATTTAAGTAAGTAGGTAGGTACTATACTTACCTAAACATAATTTGAAAGTTTTATCCGATGTAGGATTATAGGTAAGTACCTAACTATTTCTTGAAAACAAAATAGCTAATAGGTCGAATCTAATCGTTAGATATGTCCCTAAACATGTTAGATGGAAACACTGCTTCTGTTAGATATGATTACGATCTTATTGCGGGCGGACGAGAATACGTAGCGAATAGCAGTAATTTAGAAAGCAGTTTTTGCCACGGGCAGCTGCCTACCAATCAGTGGCTATCAAAATGTGCACTGTATTTTGGGTATAGTCACTAATTGTCGACTCATGACTATCGGTTTGTTTAAACGTATGATGGTAATGACCATTTTTGACAGGAGATTGTCGTAAATGGGCTTGGTAACTTCCAAATAGAGTCAGAGTAACCTACCTCAATGAACTCACGTTGCAATGATTTGAATCTAACCCAACTTGGTGACCCCTACCACATGTCTTAGGTTACATGAAAAGAAAAGAAGCTTTACAAACCTGCACTGCACGTGCATTCAAAACAAGTGAAATAATTTAATACGAGCTTAATGCCTCATGTAAGCCTTTAAAGAGCCTGCGTGATTTTATTCTTTTTTTGCGCATTTTTTCTGTTACCACTAAAACAATGAAACTAGTTTATCTAATCCATTTAAAAGGCATAATAAATAACAACATTAATACTGTACCTACAGTAATAGTGTTACATTTAGATAGGTACCATAGATACAACCATAATGAAACTTCATAGTCATAGTTAAAGCCCAAATATGTTTCGATTCCTTGAACTTTCTCTAAATAAGTAAATTTTGGCAGGAATAAATATAAGAAATTGTCCAGAGTCCTGAATAGACCGCATATAATTATCATGGATAGGTACAAGTTTATAACTTTATATACCTACTTATAAAGTCGGTAGAACGTAGATAATGTTCATGGCCCAATTTGTTTTAACAGAATTTGCGATCTACACTTCCAGTCTTCAATCACATTGTACTTTCATTCATCAATTGCTCAGGCTGTTCCTAAAGTAAGTACGGTCCATTCAACTGACTACAGATTCTGAATGAGTTGGTCAATTTATCAAGACAGCGATCGAAATGTTCCTCAGTGATGGAGATAATTGGAAACACAGTAGGTAAGTACCTAAGTGGTGAACACATTTTGAAAACATTGTTTATGTAGTCTCTTGAAGCTCGTTTTTGTAAAATGGTATAGGTACCTATAAATAAGTGTACTAAGTATTTCAGCTTCGTGGAAGTTCGACTGGTCGATTGTAATCGAAGTTCATTTTAAACCTTTCAGCACCTTTGATGTCAGCAGAAACATAATAAATACTTACTTACCTACTTACCTAATTCAAAACTAAATTATACCCCAGTCGGAGTCTTTGGTAGTGGTCTCTCTCTACCCACGGGCGTAGCGATAGCTTTCACATAGGGTGGGAGGGGGGAGGTCAGAAGCACTAAATCTACCCCCTCCCCCTTTCTGTAACATGGGGAAGGGGGTTCTGGATCATGTTCATACCAGAAATTAATTAATATTCTACTGTCTATACCTACATTATACTAGCTTACTCGCCCGCGGCTTCGCTCGCGTGGTAGGTACCTAAGTAAGTACCTACAGTTGATAAAATTTAGCGTACCTACTTATTTTCATTCGGAAATTCCATGCTACACAATCTACGATGAAATAATTTTTGAAATCGGATAAGTAGTTTCGGAGATTACTCTAATAAACAAACAAATAAACCAACTTTACCTCTTTATAATATTAGTACCTATAGCTAAGTAGGTACCTATTGGTCAATTGCACTGTGGTTCAAAAACTATGCTCAATATACCTAAGCTACTGCTCAGTATTCTCTGTCAATTTATTTTGATTCTCATAACATTATTAGCGCTGCAGGCTGCATGCTGCAGGGTCTAAAGGCGGAGTGGGTTTGCGTAGGCGGTGAAGGCATCACTTTTTACCTTTTTTGCTTTACCCTCGTCTATACCTATAGGCATGTAACTTTTTGTTCCCTCTTCAGAGCTTGCAGGTAAATAACGTTTTTCTTTTTATTCGCTACGGGAGGAGGCTTTTTTGTTTACTTTCGTCGAAAGTTTTGGATTTTGTTTTGGAAGTAGCCAGAAATTAAATAAGTTGGTGGACTCTGATGTAAGTAGGTACCTTCCTACTTACCTACTAAACAAATTGCGCTGACTAAGTACCTACCTACTAGCTACTGTACCTACCTACCTACATGCTACATGAACAAAATGAGGTTGCTTCTAGTTTTACTGTTGCGCTAAACACTCGAATAGATTGCCTTTTTCTTCAATAACCTTAGCAATGGCAGTGACGATACGCATGTTTTGCACCTATCAACTTGAATCTAATGAAATAAAAACAAGTCATCGCCATACGATTGAATATTTTTATTGCATCAAAATTCCTCAGATGTCTACCTACGATTCACAAACAAATCCCGACTTGAGCAGCTCACGACCGCCTAAAAAACTACATAGTCAAATATCCTTTGCCTGCCGCGGTCCGCGTAAACGCACTGCGGCGCACACGGGGCGATTGTGGAGACGAGCTACAGCTTTCTTTTATAGATTTTTTTTCTAAAAGTAAGTACTTACTTACTTAACTGATTTTATGAATTTTATGTAAGTAAGTAGGTAGGTACTTATTGTATTTTTTTTAAATGCATCGTAAGAGAGTACCTACGATATCAACTACTTTTTTACAAGTTGAGCCTCTCTGAGACAATCAATTAAATAAAAATCTTTATCTGCCTAAACTCATCCGATTTCAAAAATTGTTTGACTAATATTTAGAATACTTAGTCTTTTTTATTGAACTTAGGCTAGGAATTATTAGATCCCATTAAAATAAACAAGCAACTTCGTGGCAACCATTTTTGCAAATAAGTACCTAAACTCGACGAAAAACCGGGCGAACAAAATGCTATTTTTACGAACACTGCTAACGGTGAAAGATATTTAAATACCTACTTCTAGATAAAGGAAATTTGTTGAACTCGAAAAGATCTATAAAATGATATTGATGACTTACTATATTTATACTAGGTAGGTATTATGATAAAGTTAATTGATAAAATGATGCTCGCGCGTAAGGGTGTCTTATAAAAAGGCGCGGTTCCGTGATCGGTTTTGACTTGATTGCAATATTTTTTTTAGAATAGAATAGAATAGAATTCATTTATTTGCCAGGTACATGGTGGTATACATCATACAAAGTAGTACCTATACAAGATCTTAAAATAGGATTATACTATACACGGAACTCATGTCCTTGCCTTGTTGGCATGCAAAATATTTTAAAGTTTATTTACAATGTAGGTAGTCATAATATATTAAGTATCACAGATAAAATAATACAAGCATATTTATCTACTCAGTTTATATTGAATTTATGGTAAACATTTTAGCCATTTTGGTAAGTAGGTAAGTACTTACTTTACCTAAAGGCAAGATTTGATTTTATGTCCTTCATAAAGTGAATTAAATAAAGGCAAACGCGATAAAACCCGGAAGTAGGTACTTATAATTATTATGTCTCGTCAATTGTTATCATAATCAAAAAGCCAACCGTGTGCGCCGTTGCTAGGAATTCGGGTTCGGGGTGAATACCCTCGCGCCCGGTAAAAACTATTTTCAAGGTTAGTTCTATGGAGGGGAACGTCGCGGGCAGGGCGAATTCGGCGCGGGGCGGGGGGAGCCGCGGACGCGCCGAAATGCTGATAGGCCCCCGCCGCCCCCTCGAGCCTTCCCCTCGCTGCACCCTGATTGTTGCATTTTGGTCTTTGGTACTTGACGGTGCTTGACTTTTGTATTGAGTTTCAGAATAATCCTGAAGGGACTGCGTGAGAGGCAAGTTTTAGGTTTTGTTTGTAGAGTTTTGTAATGAGGGTATTGTGTGATGGTTATTTGAATGATTTCTTTGATAGTAGGTATAGACTGGGTATGGTTGTAACGGGGTACGGTTGAAACAATTCAAATACATAAATAGACTAATTCGTTAATTTAACGGCCTCTGTGGCGCAGTGGGCGAAGGCCCGCCTGAGACGCGGATGTTGCGGGTTCGATCCCCGCCTCAGGACAAATGTTTGTATCTTCTACAGATATTTGTTACGGGTCTGGATGTTTTTCTATCTATAGTATGTATGTATTTACAAAAAAAATGTATCTATGTAGTATATCAGTCTGTTAGTAGGTATATCAATCTGGTTACCATAACACAAGCATTAAATTGCTTAGCTTGGCACTAGATGACGCCGCGCCGCGCCGTGTGGAATGTCCAAGGATAATTATTGATTATTATTTATTTATAATACAAACTTCAAGTTTATATTTTTCCGGATGTAAACTTTATCAAAAGTTTGATAATATTTTAAAGGTAGGTTCACAATAATTAAGCTTGGATATTAACTTTTGTAGTTGAATATCCTTTAACTTTCATGCTTGTCTGGAGAATACTGCTTGAAAGAATTTCAAAAAGCATAGGTACCTACATAATATATTATCTAAGTACCTACTTAGTACCTACCTTTGTGTCTTTTACACATCTACAACATTTTTTCGTCGTATTAGGAAGTGCGAAATGCAAAGAAGGAGCTTGGAGCCACCAAGAAAGTTTTGACAACCAACTTTTAACAAATCCAAGAACTTTGTATTTGCACTTTTTTTAGAAGATGGAATTGGAACCACGTCATGTCTACAAGGTACACAGGACAGGAAAAGGCCTACCTAATGTTTCCTAGTAGAGACGAAAGCGATGATAACTCACTTCGGCTAGAACCACTACCTAGGTACCTACTTATATAAGGGTAAGGCCGCCAAAATTGTCAATTTTTTTGTGTGACTTTTTGTCGTTTTTTGTTGCAGTTTCTTATGGTTAAAATATTCAATAAATTGTTGAGTATACCTGAATTATAGGTATACCGTCGAAGAAATAGATGATAGACCTCTGCTATATTAATAATATTTTTGCAAAAATCCTTAAAATAACATTTTTTATTAATAATTTAAATAAAAAATGTCTCTTGCTTTTGTGTTACGTTTTTTTTTGTGTGACACGTTTTTATCCCAAAGCTACTATTTAAACTACCAAAGTGCAAACCACAGTATTAATACGGCAACACTGTCATCCAAACAATTGAAAAAAAAAATCCAGCTCTTTTATTTCGCCAGTGAAGGAACATAAAGTGCGCGTCACTTTTTGCGGTTGTGTTCATAAAAAAAGTTTTATTTGTGATTTTTGAGGTAAGAAACAGATTTTTGAATGTTATTGTATTAAATTATTTAGCAATGAGGTCAAAAGTATACCTAAAATCGCCCATTACGGCCTAATTATAATAAATAACCGAGATATGACCTATAATTGTTTTAAAAATTTCGCTTTTGTGTTGCATTTGTATTACATTTATGTCACTTTTTTATTATTGTAACACAAATGTATGTGTTACGTAACAGAGTAGATATATAAAGCCGCAAACATAGTGGTATTTGGACTGATTTTTGAAAGTAATGTGTAATGTGTGATTTTGTAGGTATGACAAACGCAGTACTTACATTTTAATATTGAAAACCTTCCAAGTGTTCAGTTAAACTGTTACAAAAGGCTCTTGAGCATCGAATTAGTTAAGTTTGTTTTACTAACGTTATCCAGCGGCCAATTGTTTTCTTCTATTGAAATAATATTATAATTAATCTATTTATGCGCATTAGTAACTGTACATTTTTATTTTAATGCCGTTAACTGTCCCAGAACGACAAAGATCGAGAAAAATTAAAAAGCTATTTTGTCCTTAGTAAAATATAGGCAGTATTTTTGTGTTTTTCTGCCTAAGGGTACAGTAAAAAAGAAAAGTTTATCTTGCATTATTTTAGGTTATTTATTTAACCATTATGAAATCACCTTTACTCAAAATATGTGTTACTTTTGGGTTACATTTGTGTAACGGTAACACAAAACCTGTTGTGTTACTTTTGTGATATAATTGACAATTTTGGCGGCCTTACCCATAAGACGCCCGGGACTTCGTTCGCGTGAATTCCATCTTAGTACCCTAAAGGAGGCTGACGAATTTGTAAATTCCTAAGCAACCTACATCTACATCTATACCTAACAATGGAGAACAGAGCAATATTTTTTGATACCTACTCTGAAGGATAACCTTGAGGAGCCTTCAAATATCTTTGTCAATAACTAACTACCCATAACATCATGAGTGGTTTGGAATTTGGATTTTTTCTGTTATATTTTCATAGTCGACTGTTTACAAATTTTGAAAAAGGTGCAGCACAAAGTTCTAGCTTGTGATCGAATTAGGTACCTGAGTAAAGCATTTTTCGCGATTATTCATGAAACATTTTAATTTGGTTTATTAATTAGGTCTTTCCCGTTGATAAGTAAAAACTCTTCCGTCAGATATAGGTACTAAAAGGATATTGATTATCCTTTTAATATTATTATTTATCCTTTAACTGAAATATCATCTTTTTGATAGTTTAGTCGTCGGCGTCATAGACTTCGTGGCCGAGTGGTCAATGGCAACCCGGCTAAAGGGTGATCGCTTGTATCACGCGGGTTCGAATTCCGTCGAAGTCATAAACTCTTAGTAATATTTTTCTTTTATATAATCAAAACACTTTTAATAAAAAGTTACGGAAGGAGAGCCAAATAATGAGGTAAACAGAACTCACGTGCCCAATCGCTTGGCATGCAGGTTTTTGGGAGCATGTTCTGCTATTTCCAAAAATAGTTTCGCCTTTGATTGGTATTTGGTCGTTTTTGGAATATTCCAGCAATGGCTCCCCTTCGTGTAATTCGCTATTAGTCGTTTGCACTCGGCTTTTTACCTTAATGAGCTCCCCCTGTTGCCTTTGCGACACGCACGCGAACCAATACGCATATTTGTGCACCCACGGAAGAGCGACAAAAACTACGAAATAATATTTGCGATGGAGCCTCTGTGAGTTATTTTAAGTTCAAGACACTTAAAAAAACACACCAAGCACTTAATAAATAATAAAAACATCCGAAAGCGTCCTCATCTTATTAGTTTCAAGTTAGATTCCAACTGGTATGGATTTCTATTCAAAGATATTCGTTCGTTCGTATGAGCAAGTGGCCAACTCTAAAAACGGAGTTTTTAGGCCGCCTAAAGGCCTCCGTCAATTTAGAAAGGTATATTTGTATCCGACTTAACCGACCGAAAAAAGAAGAAAGTTCTATGTTTCATAGATGTATTTAAAAAAAAAATTATGTAGGTAAGTACATTCTTATATTCATCGATTACCGTCAATATAGTGGACCAATTTGGAAAATTATTTTTTGTTTGAAAGATACACTCCCGAGGTGGTCCCATATAAAAATATTTGAGGATATGATGAGGATTTTCGGAACAGAAAAGTTCCTTGAGAGTGCAGAAAATTTCTTTCTTACGGAACTCGGTTTAAAAAAATAATTTTGCCACTTGTGTTTAGTTCTTTTAGATTTAGAACGTCTGACGGCACCAAACCCCTAATCAATCGCACCGGTGTATTTACTGTGGATGGGAATAAGTCGATATGACGGCTTGGATGCTGGACTAGCCTATTTTTAACTATGTTTGAGGCGCTATAGTGTTCCTTTTTATGTAGGCAAAGCTGCCTCGTAACGCTGTTTAATTAAAGTATTTAGTAAAGGTGTAAAACTAGTTATTACTTAAAAAAAAGTTTGCAAAAAATACTTTCTTTTCGTTTTATTAGAATGAAAATAAATTAAAATTCATTCCATGCACACTAGTCGCCTTTCGTATGTAACATAATATTGAGATTTTTTAAAGGGTTAGTGAGAGTTTTTGCTGTCATTTGGTGGAGAACAGGTTGCTAGGGTAACCACCTGTCGTCTCGTCTGTGAGAATATCTATACGCTCATAATCATATTAATATTAAATAAGTAGGTACCTATATTTTTTTGTATGCCCTTAGGTATCTATACGCTGAAAAATCAATACATTATGATTGATTGTGCTCTGTAAAGTTTACAGTGTAAACGAACCAGTTATTCAAAAGGCTCATAAAGCTCAAGGATGGCTGCTAAATTTCAACGGTTTTGTTTTGCTCTATTTGTTGTTCATTTGTTTTTTTATGACATGTGCTTGACAAGAATAAAACACTTTCCATAATTTGCTGAAATGACAATACCTACCTACCTACTTAGGTAAACTGAATTTTAATCAGTGCTTTATACGATTGGTAAAGCTTACTTATACCACAGTATAACTCTGATAGATCTTACATATTCTGTTGCTTCAACGCTTCAAATTGTTGACAGCGATAAGTTAATAGGAAAGTGCTCCGTACCGGCAAGTGAAAACGGCAATAAACTTGCATGTTTCGCCATAACTTTCCCTTTCTTATCAAATTTACGAAAAATTTTAAGGCTTTGCGGCATACATAACAATTAAGTGGCTAGCTTTAGGATAGTGCGTGCATTGGGTGCGTGGTGCGTGCGATAGCGATCTCAGCGGGCCCCTCGACACAGATTAAACAATACTTACTATAGCTAAATCACAGAATATATAACAGTTTGTAGGGTAACTTCCCTCTGCCCCGTCCCCCGCGCACCTCAAAACAACATTCTGAGTATTTCGTGAACCAGAGGGTTTTTTGCGCGAAGACCGAGGGTGGTGGAGCGCAATCGCCTACCACAAAAACACCAATAAAGGTTTGCTTGTGTTACGCCGGGACGGACTCGATACGGAGGGGATATCTGCTTGATACCGGTAGGTTCCTAAACTAAGTACTTAGGTAAAAGTATTTAGTGATCGAGGATGTTTAAGATTAGTGTGAAGATCTGATCTAGGATCACAGAAAAATCTTACCAAACCCAAAAATACTCGTAGATCGTAATGCATACGAGTAGGTACCCACCTACACTAGGTACTTTAAGATTTAGGAACTTCGATTTGGTTAACTTAAGAGACACTTACACTGTTCATTCAAACTGTATTCCTAAATAGTCCAAAAGACTAAGTGCCTATGTATCTACTAATTTAAAGTATCGAGACTTTAATTAATCCTGCTAATCACTAATCTTCCTGCCTGAGTTCTAAACGGCGACGGCCTTGACGAAACTTAGCTCATTATATTTCCCGTGGATTAGGGGATGTTTTTAAGGATGGATTAGAATGTCTTATATTGCCCGCCACATTACAGAAGCAGTCCTGACGATGGTCATCTAACAGCCAGTCTCAATAACCTATCTATCTTTGGTTTTGCTTACTATCAGTAACTATTTAACGTTTTTTATATAGAAGAAATGTCAAATATCAAACAAAACCAAAACCAAAGATAGATTTTATTGAGACTAGCCGTAAATCATGCAGATTGAAGTATTTTTGCACCATTTCAATTCATGTCTTTCCTCCCATCTCGGAGTAATATAAGTAGATTTAGAATAGCTCCACTGAGCGCGGGGTTCATTCGTGATCGGCTACACTACGCATTATAATACGCTTTAATTAACGTCAACGACGAATATTTTTCTGGCCAAGCCAAAATGTTATGATTTCGTTAGTGATTATAATTTTCTGATATATTTTGTCATAGTTTTATGAAAGCTTATTTGAAAACATACCATGAATCTAAGTTAGTACCAATTAATCGTCTTTGGTTAGTACCTACTAAATGATTTTTGAAAGTTACTTACTCGTATACTGTATACCTACTTACCTACTCGTATGTAAATTTAGCATAATTTATGCCTTACTTATTATTACTTTAATTTTTGATTAGTGAAGTCAAGTAAGTATTCAGAATTCAGAACAGAGGGCGTAAAATAACTAGGTATACTTATTAGTTTTTTCTAAATATAATTTTAGGTATAAAAATAATAATATAAGTAATACTTAATGTAGTACTTTAAACCTATGCGTTTATAATTATTTTAAGATTAGACCATCAGATTTTAAATACTCATACCAAAAGTAAGTTAGATTTATTATGTTTTTTTTATTTTGAAAAACTTTAAAACCTTCGTACTTAACTCAAATTATCTATTTGGTGACTTTTCGCTCTTTGTCGACGAATTGCACACTGAAGTCGTTATTATACAGTAAAAGACTTCTTTTCAAGTCCGCTCCTAGTTGACATTTGTTTGCAATTCTAAATTTAAATCGAATCGATACCACATGGCCCTAGTATGCTCATTTATTTTGTTATTGAGAAAGTTATAGCCATTACGGTACCAATTTCATTTTACGATGTTTGTACACTTGCAGCGATGCTAAATATTTTTTGTTTATAAAGGAGTTATTGGTTTGTGCTTGCGCGTCTGTGAAAAAGAATGTTTGTGTGGTGAGGATTATGTGGTTTTAAAATAAAATTCAGTTCTATTTTTGGTTATGCTCTATCGCTTTCGACTTCGGGTAGGTCCGGTGTGTATTATAACTAAGTATTAGTCGTTTTGTGTGTTTAGTTATTATAGGTAAGCTTATTTAAAACTGAATATCTAACAGTTTTACGATAAGTAGGTAGGTACCTACACTACAGGGTTGAAACCAGAATGCAATGTATCAAAATATTTATACGCTTAGTAATAAATATTATGGAACCTAGGTTTCGTGGCACTTTTGGTGAAATTGGAGCGCGAGGCCCTGGGCAAGAGTGCCCATCAGTGGGATAGTTGTAGACTACCGTAGAAATTGGCTTATAGATGTTGATGATGAAACATAACACCCCATTTGTATACGTAGATTTCCTTCATCACCTCTCTAACAAGCCGTGTCAAACATAATGGTTTTAGATCCATAAATCACTCAATTACATTTCCAAAACGCTACTTACAAAAACTTAGAAAGTAAGAAAAAATATCGCAAATCCATCCTAACTGAGCATCATTAATCACTAATTGACTTGCCACAGCTTAAAAATGTTACCGCTTATTAACTCCTTTTACTTACATTATATTGATTGGAATGTATTTCACACGAGTAATTCTACGAGTAAAGCTAACTATGAGATGCATTCGAAAAGCAATCAGTAATATAGACAGACTCTACTCAGATAAGTCTAGCTAGAAGGCTATTGACAGAGAAAAGTTCTGTAGGTATAAAAATTATGTATGTAACCTACATGTTCTATTTTTCCAATTAGTTCGTAAGTAGGTATTCTACACTTTACGAGCTAAATATTCTGAATTGGGTTTTTTCAATTACTATGGTGCTACGGGGTCGTAGAGCATTCAAACAGAAGTTAATGCTTTATAATTACCTACCAGTTTTTATTCTGTTTTGATGATTTACCTAAAAAGGAATGACAGACAAAGAAATACAAAAGAAAAGTTACATTAATACAACCAACCAGCATTCTAAAATGTTTGTGCTCCAATTTTAAATTTAGGATCAGTGCATAGATCCAGCTTCTTTCTTTATAAACTACATATATTATGTGTAAGCTCAGAGCAGATTTCCAGTTTACCTACCTAATCTTTCTGTGTCATTAACATTAACATTTTTTACCGACTTCAAAAAAGGAGGAGGTTCTATATTTCACTGTTTTTTTTTATTTTCACCGATTATTCCGTCACAAGTGGACCGATGAAAATTCTTTTTTGTTTGAATCCCCAGTGAAGAATATCCCCAGAGGTGGACCATTAGAAATTACGGAGTCGATTTAATACATTTATTAATTTTGCCCCTTGTCAGCTAACTCACAGTTATTCATAAGCAATAGTAAGCGTTCAATTCTCTCTCTGAATTTGTGCTCATTAAAATATAACAACAAAATAAGTATTTGAAAAATATACTTGCATTATTTGACAATTGAAAAGTAGGTAAATTATTCCAGATGAATATACTTACCTAGACATAAAAATTATCTGTATGACAAAAAAAATATATGCCGGGCAGGCAGCTAGCTCAAAATAAAATTGATTATTTGAATACTGCTTCATTCAGAGTAACAGCTAGCTTTAGTTATTTTATTTACACGATACAACCATTTGAAGCTAGTTCAATGAAATTAAACTGTGAGTTGAACCCTGTCCTTAATAGTTCTGGACACGGAAAAACTAACACTGGACTAAACCTACTAGATTTGATATTGATTTCTAATATACCTAAATCTTGTGTTTTACGTAGAAATGTTGCATCTAAAACTAAACGATTTGAACTTGGCATTTGGGTAAACTAATTTGATGACATTACTAATGACAGGATATAGTTTTGATTTTAACTAGCGATCAATCCGAAACGAGAAATATCATAAAACTTTTGCATTGCACTAACTTGGAGCATAATGCAAGGCTTTGTAAGCTATGTGTAGTAAATAGTTTTTGAGGAAATCATTACCTAGGTAAAAAAAAGCTTAGGCTTCCCTATCTAAGAGAGGACCATAATTAATTATTATTGTTGTTTTATGGTAGTTTCACTTTGTAGTTTAACATTATTTGGCTAGCGAAGTCCGAAAGTTAGTTTGTCCTTGCCTCTTATTTCTACGGACAGTCGTGATGCACGCTACTTGGCTCATATATAATTTAGCACGTGTCAATGTCATTGCAAAGCGGCTCTATGGTATTCTATGGCCTAGACAAGTAAAATGGCGATAATCGGTGGTTATGGGAAATGTGGATAAAAGTAATAGCAAGGTATTAAAGGTAGGTTATTTAAGGTAGGTAGGTATTAGGTTTATTCTGATTTCAAGCAGATAAGCGAATTGACCTGTAAAATATGGATACAAGCTAAGCATTTTATAAGTAGGTACCCAACAGTGGGTGGGTGAAGTCGAGCTGTTGGTGATGATGATATTAATGAAACTATAGAACTTTCGAAAATTAAACTTATTCAAACTCAAATTCAAGATTTCTTTATTCCTTAAGATCGTATTATAGAACGACAAAAAAACAAAATAATGTTATCTTCTTAAAGTGTTAAAGTTGCCTAGTCAATGACTGGATTAGGTACTGTCCTATTATCGAATTAACATGCATTAGCAAGCTATTTTAAACTATTGTTTGCGTTGTATTTCTAGATTCTCGAACGGTCATTGATATAGGTACTGTTCGGATACCGTAGGTACTTTGAAAGTTTAATAAAATATCACAATAACATTACCTACCTATGAAAAATCGAATCGAAAAAAGAGGTAGGTGTATCGATAGCTATTTAAAGTAAACTGTTTTTTTTAAATAGTTTCTGAAAATCTATGTGAAAAAATATGTGGTGTAATACCATAAATACTTACTTATATATGCTATGGAAAATTTTCACAGCTTTCAAGCAGGTTATCGTTATTAGACGTTTTGATTATGTAGGTGAGAAATAACAAAAAGTTTTTTTTTAAATTTAGCGTTATCATCAAGATGGTTGAAAGAGTTTGGGGAGACCTTTGACTAGCAGTGGGACGAAATAGGTTAATAAAATAAAATGAAAATAAACAATGACAGTGAGTACCTACAGTACCTACTTACATACTGACATAAATAACCCTCTGAGATAAAAAGATGGACTGAGAAGGTATATTATGTACTTAGTGTAGTCAGTAGGTACCTACATAGTCGTACTTATAGTTAGTAACTAGTGTACCAACGAAACATTTACCATTGAGGTTCAAGGTAGGGTAGACCGGGTACAATAGTAACACTTTTTGTTTATCGGTCGATAGCACAAAATCTGTCAATATATCTTGTACTGTAGGGTAAACCCAGGATAGATGCCCCACTTTTTGAAAGAGCCTCGTAATTTTTAAACTATTAATTTACCATAAATAATTCCTATGAATATAGCTAGTTAAATATTTTATCTTGCATTACGCGTTGTTTTTGTAGTCCTAATAATTACTGATTGTGCAGAAATTGAGTTTTCGCAAAACCTTTTTTTTGGGGATAGTTGCCTACCTATATGGATAGATGCCCCACTATAAAAATGCTAAGGAGGATAGATGCCCTATAGAATCAACATATGTAAAATACAATTTTTATTTGAGCATTCCTATAGAATAATGTTTCTGTCTGTCGAATTTGACTTTTTATTAGGTATCAGCTGTTCTGAAGTCCATAAAATTACTCCTGCCTATCTTTGTACTTTCGTGGCATGGTTCACCTACAAACATTAGGTATTGTATACAAATATGTACATTATAAGATTATTACTTTAAAATGTATGTACCTACTAACACAACAAAATGTTTCCGACGTATAATACAACATAGTTATGTTTTTCAACAAACACTGCACATGTTTAGAGTATTAGGGGATAGATTTTCTCAAGGGCACCTATCCCCCGAAAAATTTGGGGCAACTATCCTTTTTGATACGGATAGGTGCCTTTCTAAATTTAGAACTAACTAAATACAATAGAGTGGGTATTGACATCTAGGTATGTACTCAAAGTACCAGAGTATTAACATAAAAAAAAAATTAAGGGAATTAATGACCACATTAAAAGTTATGCAACACTGAATACTCATGTTTAAAACTTTGACGCGTTATCCTGCGTTCGCCGCGCAGATAATCGCACACACAAGAAAACCCAGTATACTCTGCTCAACTGCCTTTTGGGCCTGAGGAGTGTGGCACGTACGCTCCTTATTTAACCTATTAATTAGTATGTGCGATTTCGGGAAGTTGTGTTTTTTGAAATCGAGGCATCTATCCCATTGAGGCATCTATCCTGGGTTTACCCTATATAAATATTTAAGAACCTACATTCAATACCTTCATGATTTTCTGTTTAAAGTTTCAGTAAGGGTTATAGAAAACTACGAAAACTGAGGTTGAATCAAATAAGGTCCAGTGTTACAATTGACCTGGAGTCCGGGTCAATTGTACCAATATTTCAAAAAGCAATAAAACATGGTAAAAATGTTTAAATGATATATATGCTATCGTATTAGTTTTTTTATTTAATAAACAATCAGTCTAATACATTAAGAACTCAAATTGTAAATATTTTTTTGACAAAATCAATACACAAAGTGTGATGAAATTCAACATTAAATTTTCTCCGCATAAAACAAAACAAAATAATAATTCTTGATTTATCATAATCGTCTTGGCTTAAATATTTCTTCTGCGTCTCTAATTAGTCTCTAAGCTTTATAATAATAAAAATATTCATCAAGTTGTTTTTTGTATGGAGGTACAATTGACCCCTGGTACAATTGCCCACATTAGAATCATCATCATCATGATCATAAAAACAGAATGTTCATAATATTTTACAAAATTAAATTGATTTAAAGTTCTGAACATTAAATTATTTGTTTACCTCTTTAGATATTGAAATACCTAGCACGTATTTTTTGTCGTTTTACTATTATTTTACTTCTTTATATGCTTTTTATGCTTTTTTTATACAGAAAAAAGGTCTTTATAACTACGGTCTGTTTTTTTTTTTATTCTGGTTTGTGGCATCTGAAAGAAATCGTTTTATAAAATTAAAATAAACGCATACATAGTGACTTATTAAAAATAAATATATAAATGAGTGTTGGGTCAATTGTACCATGGGTTCAATTGTAACGTTACAATTGACCCCGTTGATGGTGTTACAAATGACCTCAAGGAGACATTTTGGAAACATCACTAAATTTTTCAGACAATTGTTAAGAATTAGGCACAAATTATACGCAATTGTAAAGTTAGATATCTACACGAAGTCATGGTAGCAACAGTTTTTCAAAATATTATATAGTAATCGAGTGACAGACTAAAATATCGAGTAAAAAACTTTACTCGGTCACCTCGAAAATCGAAAAATCCTTCCTGACACGTCAGTTTCACAGGTAGCGCGCTGCTAACTAGTGAGCAGGTGGGGACATGCAAGGCGCTTCTTCTGACGTTCGCGCATATAGTAAAAGTTGTCTAGTATTAGAAATATCGTTGATGGTACTATTGACCCGTGCTACTATTGCCCCCGGTCTACCCTACTATTAACCCAACCGACTAATAACTTGTACACGTTAATCAAACTTGAAGTAACTGTTTAATTTTATGAGCTTTTATTTCTCAGGTAGGTATTTTATATTGCGATAACATAGCTGTGGAACTTTGCTATTCGTGTTTTTCGGGTCTTTAACATTTCGCAACGTGAGTGACCTTTCGTGTGGTCGGTCGGATCGCGCGAAAATATCGATTCGGCTTATCTTATCGGCGACTATCGGTGGCGTGTCGTGGTCAACATAGATGGTTTAACAGTTAGTATTACCTACCATGGAATACAGCCAGTAAGTATAGCCAGCGGTATAGATAAACTACTAGTTACTATGGCTGATTAAATGGGCATCAATATCACACTGGAACGAAATGCTCTACCAGTGTTAATTATGAGTAATGTACTGACGTATTGTTGGTTATTGTTAAGCCATAGTAATTTGCCATAGATGAGCACGCATCTGTAGAATCTGTTGAATCTCAGGCAATCTGTTGAATTTTACGTAATTTTTCTAAAATAGGGTATAAACTCTACATGTGAAAGTATCAAGGTGCCTTGTTGCGATAATTTGGAATGGTAAATATTTATGCATGTATGCGTATTGAGTATCCATTGTGAAGTCTATCTATGTCTACCTAGGCATTATGCATAACGCATGCGCTGAGCGCGCCCTTGCATTGGACATTGCAGACTCCGCCTACTGGGAGCTCAGAAATTCGCAAGCTTTTTAATCAATCGATATTTTTCTTGCAAGACAAACTTTATGTGGAAGGAGTAGGATGACAAAGTACTTAGTCGATTGACAATATTTAATTGGAATAATAAAAGTAATACCTAAGGCACTAACATTTGAAATATAATAGGTACATAATAAGATAAAAATCGATTAGAATTATTTGATTGGTCTTGGTTTCTAAGCATAGCATTTTTTACTTGTAAGTAAAATAAGCAAGTAAACGATTTTTTATATGGTTAACTGAAAAGCCTGTTTTTCCTTGTAGGTACTTATAGCACCTACGCCTTTACGAGCTACCTACTCAAAGTGGGTAGGTACCTATGATAAAAATGAAAGCTTATGCCGAAAGTACATAACCGCTCTACATAACAAAATTACTCTGCTTGCCCACTAAACTCTCCGTTCAATTATAGTCGGTATCATAAAATGTAGTTTTACGCACAGTAGGTATGTCAAGCATGCGTGAATATTCACGAGCACGTGAAAGCAGTTATTTAAACTTGTTTAGGGCACAATCCACCTGCTATATAATCCGCGCTGTTTCGCAATTCACTGGTATCTATGTCATGGTAGAGCGAGACAGATGTATGTCGCATGCGTGTGAGTGAGCGAGATAAGCCGCTAAGACCGGATTCTGCGAGGAGGGAGGACAGAGGGGCTTACACTCCGTTATCTGTGCGAATATAGTTGCTCAACGTACAACGGGTCGAATAAGTTCGTTATTTGCTCAAGTAAATACGAACTTTTAATACTCCGAAGTATCAACTTACCCTTCGAATTTGACTCAAATTTTCGATACAATTTATAGGCCATCATTAGTTTGTGGCGGTCGAATAACAAACTGCCTTAAAAACAGGCTAAATCGATGCGATATCAATTATTAAATTGCGCGTTAGACCCGGTGTACGCGGCGCGGGATATTTTATCGGAACTACAACTTTTGCGTTTATGCGTGTATTTAGGTTACACATTATGTAGTAAGAAGCATAAATTGACTAAAAGTTTAAGTTTTTAGGACTTGAAGAAATGTTTTAGTTAGTCATTTTAGATAAGTATTTTCTTAGGGTAGGTAGGTATCATAACGAATTAATGAATTTTCGTAAAAAGTCGTGCAGCTATTTCTAAGCTCATTATTTTAAGAAAGCAAGTTTACGTTGGAGCAATATCTGGGTGATGTAGATGAAGACGTGACCCCGTGTTATTGAAGCATAACGCTTGCAACATCGCAACAGATGTTGGATTCGCGTTTCAGCAAAGTCAACTGTCGCTTTAAATAAGCTTTGAGTCAATTTAAAACCCAATATTAAAGTGACGCGTTTTGGAAACAACACCTGGGATGTTTTTATAATCATACCGGATAATACTTACTTAATATAAAAGATAGAGACAAATTATAAATTTCCTATACCTACCTATAGTTTAGTTAGAGGATTAATCACTGTAGGGCTACTGTGTTGGGCATGAACTTGGTAAAACTAGTGTTTACTAGACTTTCAATTCAACTGATAGGTTTTATTTTAGCCTAGCCTAGTATTATTTTATCTGTGGCCTAGCTATGGTAGATATTGACAGGAATAAACGACATCGAAAATCTAGGAATACTTATTATCCATCAAGCAGTTTAAGATGAATCATAATTACCTAGATCATAAATATGATAAATTTGATACAATTCAATTATGAATCAGCTGAAACGGCCATTTTTGTACCAGAGAAGTCTAATGCCATTGTTTAACAACAATATTGTAAGTTTATCAAGGCATTATGCTACAACTTAGGATCTTATTGTCATAGAATCTGTATAACGCGGTCGCCTCCGCTTGTCCCAGCACCATGACCAACACCATCGAGTCAACGGCCTCGCCTGCGCTTGCGCAACGCGCGAATCTCAACGGCAAAACAAAGTCGCCTGCGTTTGTGCGCATACCACTCACACATACAAACTGTTTGTTTCGCTTCACTCATACTCACTATCAGCTAACCTGTGGTAATGCTATAGTAACTGTTTTTTTAATCTATGGTGTATTTACTGTGTGTGAATCTGTGACTTTGCATATGCACACGTGTATAGTTTTAGTGTGAGTGAAGGGCCTTTTAAGCAGTCCAATGTTGATTAATTCAACGATAAATAGCTGTTTGCTTTACATTTTCCTCAATTATGACGAAGGATGTAGCGCGGGCGGACGCATGTTATTTTATTTTGTAACCTACTTAATAAAATAGGTTTACAATAGTGGCAATTCTGAGTGTCGCAAAAGCTAAACTAAGCTAACTAAAATTGTTGCCGTCCCTTTCATAGCAATGGGAATAAAAAGGATGGCAATAATTTTAATTAGCTTAGTTTAGTTTTTGCGACACTCAGAATCGCCCCCATTGTAGGTCTTAATTTTTTTAAATTAAATTTTAAGAAAATACTTAAAATTAGGCATGGCTTGAAATAATCATAAACGTTGAATATTGCAACTAAATGATATCATAAAGAAAAACATAGAAAGAGTAGATACTTACATTTTATGATTGAACTTTTTGCAAATGGGAACGGCTCTTTATTTTACTATTCGATATGTAAAACAAAAAGTAGATTATACACTTTATTCAACAAATTTATAGGTAAAGTAGCGGCTCTAGGTGGTATATTTAGGGCAGTGCACTGGACATTTTGGATTATTTTAAAGGCCAGGCTAGTAGTTGCCCCTGACATCTTAAATACATCCATTAAGAGAAAAACAGGAGTTTTGTTTATTGTGGTACATTGGCAGTTGTAACATTGGCTGTATTCTCCTATAGGCTATGTAACGCTGAACGTTGCGCCTGCGCAAGTAAGCCAGTTATAAGGTAATTTCTATGAAATATTAGCACATCGCGACATATCTTATCTACATTAGCTACGGCATTAAGCGGCTGGCATTGGCGCACTATCTACCCAATACCATTGACACACTGTCATCACATAAACAAATTGTAAATTGTTGTTGGCAGCTACGAAAATATAGGCCAAGGTAGCCAACATTTTTAATGTAAAAATACACATAACAAATCAGCAGACATATCTTTGAAGGTACCTTTGTGACGCACTGAATAATGAGAGAACTCACTAGTGATGCTGAGGCTCATTGTCGCTAATGTTTTGGTCAAAATATCATCGATAAACATTTTATTTCAAATTATTCTACCATTGTGGTATATTCTAGTCTGTTATTTACATATCAGGGCATAGAAACTAAACGTTCTATCCTAGCAATCTGGTTAGGGATAACTATGCTAAAAGTAATATTTAGATTTGACCTGATTTAAAACCCAACTTTACGTGTACCTACCGATTTTCCAAAGACTTTGCTTGTAGAAGACTACAAACCTTTTTTTTAGGAATATCATTCTGAAGAAAGTATAAAAATTTTGCTTTTGTAAGGTAGGTTTTAAACTGTGTTATTATTTAAATTTTTAAGTACCTAAGTACTTTCGGGTAGGTACGCGTCTCTGCGCTACGAAGCTGCTACGAGTAATTTGCAGCGAACAATTTTATTTGTAGTGGGTGTCGGCTAACTGCATGAATTTGGGTCACAGCTAGAATTTGCATGAGAATGTTCGCCTCGATCAGTTTCGTGATTGGTTTGCTTAAAAATATGGTTGAAAGATAAATCCTAGGTACATGAAAGTGAATTAAGTTCATTCATTGATAAATTGAATTCGTCTTTGTTCTCATGTTATTTTAACAAGATAAATAAAATAATTAGCGAGGCTACCTTGCAGGTAAATATTTCCGTATTGCCTTCGCCTTTCAAAGTTTGTTTGTGCATGCGAATCGGAAGTGTTCGGAAGAGGTCGGCCTGCGCCCGCGTCGACACGTGTAAGGCTTGCGTAACTCTACTCTAGCCAACCTTGCGCTCGCGAATAATATAGAACGCCATCTATGAGGCTACGATAGAGTGGATATTCCATCGTTTTCTGAAAATCTTTGCTAAATATTATAAAATAAGTGGCTGCATTTTCTGAATATACCTATCTATTCGAGTATGTGTGTGGTGTTGAAGGTAAATTCCAGTGCAGGTACTTAAAAATAACTTTATTCTTCTTACATAAACAGGTGATCTTTATATATTTTAGGGTTTCTTTCACTGTACTGATTTTTTGTGGATATAGTACTTACGTAAAGGTTTACATCGTTTTCAATTATCTCGAAGTGGACTCAGATTCATTTTTGTTGTGTTTATTCTGTACTTACCTACGAAGTACCTACCTACCCTTGTTCTGATCAGAGGCATAGTTTTAATAAGTAAACTTCCATGTGTTTTGATATGAAAAATAAAATTGCAAAATATTTCAGGATTATCATCACACCGATCACGCGGTCAATTTTGTTTTCTGCGTGTCTTTTAGCGATTTTAGATGCAAAATTTATTCAGCATCTCGTTGGGCATATTTGCATCGTCGGTCAATACGTAAAGACGTTTCCACACTATCTTGTCGCAGCAATAAGTGGCCTCATGGCGAATCAAAAGGGCCTCGTCGACAGCAGCGGAAGGTCGTTAAGACCTTCTGTGGACTGTTGCCCACGCCGTTAGCATTGACAACGGCCCTTATGCAAATCGTCTTGCACGTGCTTGGCTTAATCAGGTACTCAGTCCTCAAAATCCTCAATTTACTTTCGTACTGCTAACGTAGGTACACTTCATGAACCCTTCAAATCAGACGCTTCAGTCGTGACTATCAGCTGCTCAAATACATTTCCTTATGCTAACCTCGTTATTCATAGTTTGAGGAAAATGACAGCTTGTTGGACCACACTTGATGGTACGGACCAGAACATTACTTTTCTCAATAAATTACAATTTAATGTATTTAGCAGTTATCAGATGCGATCGCATGTAGGTACCTATTGTGACGTCATCGCACATTTACATTTTTCCTCTCTCCTAACGAATATTTACAATTGAATAGGTATACCTAGGAGATTATTTTTTTAATCAGAAAAAAGGTATATGCACCCTTACTTTTGAATATTTTTTGCCTTGAATTTTACGAAAATTAATATTTAGCAGCACACAGTCGTGAATGTCGGATCCAGATTGTACTTATTCATGAAAACGGAATCTTTAAAAATATCAACGAAATTAAAGTCATTTATGTCATATACTTTTTCAGTTAGTAGGTACATCGTGCGTGGTACACCAATGTATCTCGTTCAAAACACTTATGCAATAGCAATAGTTTGTTCAGTTACAAATTTAGCTTTACATTTTGTCTTTTCACAGAGTTAAGCCTAACTCAATTCAAGATATTAGGTAAAGAAAATCACTGAATACTAATCAAACTTTGATATAATATGTATCTGAAAATAATTTCAGAACCAAGAGGCAAAATTGGCTAAAATTTGGGCTGATAGATCGGATGCCAGCCTGCCATTTAAGTATTTAAAGCAAAATAAATACTTATTGTAAAACTGAACTCTAATGAATCTAAATCCTGTCCTAAGCATCGATTTTTTGGGCAGTTCGCAATGAAAATTGTGTAATAGATACCTACTTACTTATAGACTACTTAGGTTTTTACCAGAAACACGATTTTTTAACTAACTTAGCAGTATATTAACCTGATATTGTAGGTGGTAGAACTAGAAAAATATTTATTTTTAGCATAAAACGAGCGCAAATTAATAGAGTCAAGCTGCCATCAGCGGTTCAAGGCAAGCCCTGCGAAGGGCCGCGGCCGCGTCACGCGCCAACATTGACCCACTTCGCCGGGCGGCGTGTGCGCAGTACACTCGCCGATTCAAGCTCTTCGGCGGTCCACATGTCACGTATGCACGCGAAATACTATCAATTTGTGCTACAGGGATATACAGGAGTACTTATTAAAATAAATATAACATGCATTTGGATTTATAAGAAATCGTTAATATATTTTATAGTGTTAAACCACACTTAGGTTTATTAAACAAAAAATCTGCTCCGGCAGGATTCAAACCTGCGTAAATACAAGCGATCTCTCTTAAGCCACGCTACCTGTCCACTAGGCTACGGAACCTTCACGCTGAAAGCTGACGCTGTATCTACGCAGGTTCGAGTCCTGTCGGAGCCGTTAACTTTTAGTAAGATTTTTCATTCAATTATAAGCAATCGTTCAAAACTAACTCTGTTGGTTTTTCATAATGGAGTTTCGGTTTCCAAGACCTCAATGATAATTCATACATTATTCTAATGTAGGTACCTATAGTACCTACCTGCCTACAACAGAACATATACATAGTTTAAGCTATTACTTATTTCAATTTAATTAAGCTATTCTTTCACAAAGTTTGTTGATATGAATCATTTTGTAGCACTTTAGCATGCGAGTAGCCAGTTTTCAGCGGAGTTCGCTCGCGTAGCTCACCACGGTTGTTTGTGGCGCACATCTCAAGGCAAGGTGCCCTCCGCCGCAAATAATTCTGCTATTGTGAAACCGTCTTATCAACAGACGTCGAAACCTTGGCTAGATCTTACGAATTACGGTCAAGTTGACGATTTCACGATTAATACCTATTTCTTTACGATAATAAAATTTCCGTCGACACCCAAACACTGACAAAATTAATGATCTACAAACTTATCTGCATTAGGTAAGGTGAACGAATTTATGTTGTTTATAGAGCAGCAAATTTAAGAATTGTCTAGAAGAAATAAATATAAGTATACTTAAAAAAAATATCTGAAAAACGTTTTCATAAATCGTATCTTTAAACTTCAATTCTGCACAAACAAATTTGTAAGCAAAGCACTTCATACTGTTTAGTACGAAGAACCTGACTCCACTTATTTTCCTTAAATGAAATGAATTTGGTATTATCTACAAGGCAAACGTCAATGCTAAACAAGCTATTCATAATATCGGATGTACAGCTTCTATGTGCTATGATGACGTTACCATGTAAAAAACATTATAGGTATCCCATTCGCAACTTGCATTTAAAAGCTTCGATCCTCATCGTCCATTAAACTCGCACGTATTCAACGACCCTTGTTTGTTGATAAATTCAGTGTTTTTGAACTACAAAGTGATTCTGTGCTGTCAGACAGACATAACACATGTGTTATGCATGCGTCCAAGAGGGCATGTTCTATGCATTATCTCCGAAGGCATGCCGGCGATAAGTGCGTCGGCGAGGCGTCAATGCACTCGCTGCATGCCCCTAGGTCAGTTCCCTGTGACTCAGTCACTGCACCGTTACCCACATAGAGCATCGTGATCATTGCATTTTTATCACACACAAAAAAAACTTCCAAACTTAACTTTATCGTTCATTACCGCACGAAACCCTATTCTAAAACTAAAGCCTGTACGGACCCAGCAATAAGCCGCTAAAAAAGAAATGTAATCGACAATCATTGCGTACATAGCACATGGTAAAGGAATATACCAGCTTGTTACTTCTAAACAATTGCATTGCCTGGTGCTCTAGTGACTTTAACAATTATGTGTAGGTTACTTTGACTTTCGTTTTCGATCTTTTAATATTAAAGATAAAGAAGATTTTATTCTACGTAGAATTTCGCACACGTGGAAAATTCAGATTGAAAGAAACAATTGTGTGCCCCGTGAAAAAATGCTCAAAATCAACCAAACGTAGGTACCTATTAGCAAATAAAATCATGTCAGAATCTTACAAGAAAAAATACGTAATTATGAAGAAATATACTTTGTGAACTTAGTGAAGATTTTTGTTTTAAGTAATAATAGAAACGAAATTTGATAGGAATATCAAAGTGAACAACGGTCATCATCTCCGAACATTTGCGTTTAAAATCGATGCACTCATTTGAATACGATAGCTGTTGATTATGTAATTGTAGCTTCGTACATCTGCTGTTTGCTTCTCAACCCCCCAGTGGCCAACCCTTACGGCTAGCGGCCATTCGTTTTTTATCTGATAGCAAACAAACCTTAATGAGAAATATCGGTTACGGAAATGCACCTCTTCACATCGTTGGTCAAATATTTAGACCCTCTACTGTTTAAGCGACAGAGGCTTTTGGTAAATAAGGTGACTATCAAGACTATTATTCTTCCAAAGTCACAATTCCTATGTAAATTAAGAAATAATACTATCAAAGTATCAACAAAAAGTCAGTTTGTCAAACTCAAAGATAGAGATAGAGATAGAGAATAAAGAACGAAAGAAAAAATCAGACAAGAACGATATAATCAAAGTATTACGATTAACACATAACTTAATTGCATCACAAAACGCTTTTATTTGCCTGCTATCATTATCTGAAATAGTAAAACAGATAAAATTTCCCATATTTCAAACGAATTAGGGGTTGTAGGTATAGATAATTTTATAGCCATGGGGTCGGAAGTCAAAACCGTATGGGCAGATGTATAAAACGCGAAGAATAGAATAAAATAGGCGTTATTATGATCTGCATTGCATGTGCAGGCGCATCGCAGCTTGAGTGCCTTGACCAATCGCGAGAGCCTGCGTCAATAAGGTATTAATTCTACGCCACGTGATTGAGGGACTGTTTCTTGAGAGGGTAAACGTCAAAGTAATTTTTTTCTAGATTAATACAGTGCCAGGACAGTAGAGAATATTATGCTCAGAGAGGCTTGTGTACAAAACAGTCTTGCCTCGTGCGCCCTACACACCTTTGTACGTAGGTACTTACATTAACACAGTCGTCTTTCATGAAAGTCATAACATTTGATATTATTATACAAAGTATAACTTTTGAACATAACGTTAAGCTTTGTTAGTTATGTTGCGAGTATGTACGAACGAACACACTTCCGCAATTATTTTATTTTACTTAGGTTCCTGTATTATCGTAAAATGGTAATGAAAGCTCCATGTAAATTAGGTTTAATGTAAAGCCCATCCTTTTAAAAATGGTCTGAAATGGTTTGCTCGGCTATTTTACCAAGGTTGCTATAAAGTTTGATGCTTCGCCCTTTGGGCCAGCGGAAACATTTTGTGTAGGGTTGCGATTTATTGCAGACCCAGTCGGTGTCCCTTTGCTTTTAATTGGCTACAAAACTCATCCCATTTACAAAAAAACAAAGAGATAACGGTAACCTTTTCCACAAAAAATTATGCACGCTGATTAAATCCCAAAAAAATAGCCGCACTTTTCTTTACACGTCCACAGTTTTGTTAAGTAATCCTGTTGTTCTAACATGGTGCATCGATAGAGCTTATTTTTATCATGTGCCTCAAACACAATTATTCATCCAAACTAAAAAACGGTGAATGTATTCAATGCACTAACATATATATGTTATATACTTTACAGGAAATCAAGAATGCAAAAAAATTAATAATGACATCAAAACGCTGATTCATATACCCTCCGTCTGATATCAAAAGAATTTTACATATTCTACACACACAAACACACTCTACATTTATTAAGTCCGAATCAAAAGGCAAAAAATATGAGGATTGCATTTTATCCACAATAAATTTAATGATACGACAGCGTCTATAAATCGGAACAGGTAGAATTCGGAGCTAATGACCTTCTTACGGACGTAAAGGCTTAAGAACCGCGAGTTTGGAAGACAGAAATGTATTGTATAGTAGAGGGGCCCGAGTTGGACCGAGTTGAAAGTTGAAGATCTGTTTTTGTGCATTAGAGAGGGGTTTGAAGGGCGCGGGGGCGGTGGAACCAGGACTCGAAGCTGAAAGGGTTGTGTGGGAACCAAGGGCACCTGCGACTGCACATGGTGCTCAACCTCTGAGTTTTTTATACATTTGCGCGCAGAGATCTGTATAGTCGGTCTAATGCAGTTTTTTACTTGCCCCTAAAATTTTACTATAATTTTACCCGCTAGGTAGTATGATGCACTGAATGTGATGAGACTGTGTAAAGTGAATTAACAATTTGTTCTAATCGTAGCAACGTTCAACGTTATTCAAAAGTTTTTATTTTCATTACTTTAAAGTGTCATTTACACGATGCTAGATCCTTGCCTATTGCATACAATTAACTGTCATCATGACTTGCATTGCTTACAAGTATCTAGTTTATTTGCGCGTAATTACCTATTGCATTCAATTATTGTTCTGGTACGTAGGTACAAGAAAATGGCATCATGTAAATACTACTTAAAAGAGCCTCTAAAGAATTTCCGATGACGTACTCAACCTGTCTTCTACTTCGAAAATAAAATTGTCTAATAAGTATAATGAATGTGGATGAGAAAGGGGCGGCTGAAACTGTCGATTGCAACTGTTTGCCATGACATTATCGTGTCAGCGTATGTACTCTACTCATTATGAATGCTGTGTTTCGCGTTGTACAACTTGTGACCATTTTATGCAGAACTGTGATGTTGCTGGTTTTGGGGGGTATCGTGGGTCTTGTTAGTTGGACGCCAATGCTTAGCTGCATTATTGAGTTACGTCGGCCGCAACGATGGCAAACTACCCCCATTTCTCGCCGTATTTATTCATTTTGCAACACATCGCCTGTCGGCCTTTTCACCCTCCTTGTCGGCTCACGCGTTCTCGTCAATGAATTCTTGATGAGACGCCTTCGTTCGTTAAAGGCCGCCAAATTCACGAAACTTCTTGTTAGGGCGCTAACGAAAACATCCACACGCACCCTTCATTAACTAGGGTTAGGTAACATTTTAACGTGGCTATGGCTATACCTACATAATAAGACTTCTCCTAACAATTATGCTCTCATACGTATGAGTTGACACGTAACTGCATGTGTATGACTTCATCTCGGCTGCTTAAAATCAAAACATAGTAACTCCTTAAAACAAAAATGTTCAGGAGAGCCAAAAAACAGGTCGGCTACTTTGAGTCGTTAGCCCGAAGAAACTAGAAGAGATAGCGATTTGAATGTTTTGCGAAAAGTTGTGCTATATCGTTGACATTTTAGTTTGTAATACTGGTAATCGTTTTGGAGTTTAGTTGCACTTAAATCGCTCATACTTTATTTTTTTTGTGAATTTACCCAAATATGACTGTAAAAACAATACAAAAAACCTAGTAAGTCTATATAAAACTCCTAAGTGAGATAACACAATTCCTTCATTACAACACATTTAATATTTTACAACAACATTATCAATAGCCAGTTAGTAGATAAGTTATAAACTTAACATTTTCAGTAAATTATCCACTGAAAATGTTAAATTAATAGCATAACAAACCTTTAAAATAAGAAAATTCGGCTTTGGCACATTCATTACAAGAAAGCTAGCACAACCCACTAGCTCTGTTAGCTTTTTTATGAAGATAATGCAAATAAAATTCATTTTTAAGATTATGTCACATTTCTTACTAAAAAACTGGACTTACTAAGCGAAATTTCATTGATTTTACTATCGGCGCCAAATTATAAACATAGCAAGTTGGTATTTCAAATTCATAACTTAGTAAGTCGCTTGAGCTGCTAGGGTTTTAAAATTGTATTCAGACATACTAAGTTTAGAATTTGAACTTCAAGATTTTTTTTATAATCATGCCAAATTTCTTAGACTTGCTAAATTATATTTTTAAATTTACGTACGAAACTGGGTGTTTTAAGGTCCACATCGATTTGATACTGTCTAGTAAGTCGAAAAATGCCAAAAAACATTTTTTTCAAAAAACACCTGTTACTATGTTTTGAATTTGGGCAGCCGATCTGTTCAGAAGATAAGTTAGTACTTATCTTCTTTTAGCTTTAGTTTCTGAACTTTAGGTATAGGTACTTATAAGAAGTACCTATCATCCAAACCTTTTCACACCGTTGAATACGACTCAAAAATTTGCTCTGGTCAAAGTGATTTCTATTTTAATTAAGCTTAAAATAAAGTGACCTAGTAACATTAAATTTCCTTACTGGGCAACATAAAGTATTACGCACTTTAAAAGGAAATAGGTAGTGAACTAGTGAGTAACTTCGCTTCGAAAAAACCCTAATCACCATAATGCAAATGAGTATAAACACACGACAAGGATAAACAGTAGGACTTAGCTATTAAAAAGCTAAATCGTGTTTTGTGCAAGTGTTAATCGGATAGTAGTAATTTTTTTGCATAAGCGGATAACCCTTCAGCTACCTGCGCCTTTGAGCTCTTCATGCATTGTGCAACGAAAGTAGGGTGGGTATATAAATTAATTTTGGTCGGACAGTTCTATGTTCGCTTGTTGGGTTTTCTATTTATGTTCGATGTTTTGAAAAACTTTATTTCACACATTTTTTATTAAACTTCTGTAGTCGTTTAGCCATGTCGGAAGCCTTAAGGCGGCCCAAAAACTCCATTACCGAGGATCGTACAGATATTTGTTGAATCCGATTTGTACGACGCCAAATAATCAAAGGTCCATTTCGTCGAAAAGTTATTTGATCTAGCTGTTTGGTCAATTATATATTATTCAACTAGCTGCGGCTCGCGGTTTTACCCGCAGTGAAGAGTCCCCATTCCCATGAGAATACCGGGATCAAAAGTAGCCTATGTGTTAATCCAGGAAATAAGCTATCCTGGTACCAAATTTCATTCAAATTCGACCAGCCGTTTGAGCCTGTAGGAGTAACAAACTTTCACCTTCATTATAATTAGTGTGATTTATCATTATAGGTTTTTTCATCCCACTAACCGAGCCTTTAAAGTTTATTGTCGCGATGGTCACCCTACAACGTATGCTCTCTGTTGTTATCTATCTACAATGAGAATAATGAGCAAAAAATGCAAAAGAAAACTTTTTTATATAATATAATATAGGTCAGGTGTAAATTCAACCCTTTCATGGCGTGGGAGTATTTTTTGCCTAAAATACTTGTTCGGGGTTTTGTGCAAGTATTTTTTGCGTGTTCTAAGTGTTTGCGATAATTTGTTCCCAACTTCCCACAATTCAAAGATTGAGGAAGTGATGACAGCTATTCAGATTGTTCAATCGATGTTCCCGTTAGTAAGTAGGTAAGTGCAAAAAGTTTGGTTTCAGCATATTGCCAGGTGATTGAGATATAGGTACCTACATTATAACGGGCTGAGGAAATATTTTGAATGTTCTCATTAAGAATCTCATTAAGTTGCTTAAAGATCTATACTACGTCTCTAGCGACATGGTAATATCATGATTGAATAAACCTAAATAAAATATAAAATTAAACTTTCTGAATGATTGATTAATAAAATGTAATCCAAGTTAATCAGCTCCAACTACTTTACTTGATAGTTTACCATATTTAATTTATTTAATAATTTACTGAAAAAAATACTTAAAGAATGAAATCTAACAAGAAAATAGTCACGAAAAACATGTTTATCACTAGGTTATTTAGGTAAGTCGCAATCAATAACATTATTATGGTAAAAGTACAAACAAGGTTGTTTGTTTGTTTTAACCGACAAGTTGCGTAAAGTACGCGACATTAAGTGGCTCGGTTTACCCTTTAATGATTCATAATGATGCAATAATTTTAATGACAGCGATACCTGGGACATCCTTTGGCATAATTGCCATAGAGAAGTAACAATACTTTCGATAGATCTAGCAACTTTATAATAAATCTGACTACTTTTTGATAAATCAACTAATATTTAGAAAACATGAGGTTTTTTAGCTCAATTTATTTTTATGAAATCGAAACTTTGTTTTTTGAGGTACCTATATACCTAGATTTGATTGTGTAATTGTAACCCATTTCTGAAATTGAATAACATCGTTATTAACTCAGGTAATTTAAATGTGTATTGTTTAATTAACTTTTTTTTTAAATACCATGATGAAAGACCATATAAAACTGATTTAATTTAACTGTTTTTGTTCAAGGTAATGTTAAATTTAATTCGAAGATGTCTATGTTTAGACATTTTAAGCACGTGTCTACATCGTGTCTACAATCTGCTTCTATTAGTATAACTTTCCTTCAGTTTTCTTACTATACTATATTTTTTTAAAGTTCAGAGCCGACAATGTTCAATGCATTGTTATCGAATTCGTTTTGAGTGTCCACATTTTTGCGAGAAGTTGGCTACACTGAACGCTACGGGTAGTTAAGGGTTAAGTCACAACATATTTGCCGGAGAATAATGAGCATTCGCGGCGGGGTCCGGAAACGAAACATTCGCAGTGAAATGCTACTTCCGGTGCTGTCACAATAACTGTTAATTTGTAAAAAAAACTTTATTGATTACCTACGCTATAAGAAAAATATAGAATCAGTGATAAAAATAAATTTGGCATAAGACGCTATTTCAAAAACAACCAATGAATATGGAAAATATGAACTAATATAGGTACCCGGAATAAGTAAGACCTGGTACGCAGGTCGAACTTAGTGTTGGTCTGTAGGGTTACCTGCGGTTTTTGTGTAGTATAGTAATCTATCCTCGCTCACGTGTCAAGTACTTAGGTATTTTAAATGTATGGAATTTTCAGTTCATGCAAGTTACCGGGGAAGGCGCTGCACTAGATTTTCATACTTGACTCGGTATCGAGGTCAGTATCCATTATTACGGTAAACTGGCGCTAACCCCCAGGTGTAACCCCCCTAAATAATTATGTAAATAGGTAAACTCGTAGTGAGGAGGTTATCCCAGACTTAAAAGTTTCAATCTTAAGCTTTGACAGCGATACCGATGGCATTATGACAATTTCAAAAAGCAAATATTTTCAGAAACTTACAATTTTAAAATGTTTTTACATATGCAGAACGAGCATTAAACTATCTACACATGCATCATGCTGGTACAGTTTGCTGAGTTTTTACCGGAGTCATAGTTCAGAGGCTGGCGCGAGGCGTGAGAACGCAGGCGCAGGCTGAAACTCGCGGGGGAGTTTTTGTTCAGGAGGGTTCAACGACTCGCAATGTGCCGTCATATTTCTAAGTTGTAGGAGAAAAAATAAGATTCAGATTTCTAGATCAGCAAATCTCCTATATTTTTCTATCTGAAACAGGTACTGAGCTTGCTCAGATATTTTGATTATTAATACCTACTTGGTGTAAAATTCCACCTGAATTGAGTTTTGTAAAGATCTAAGATAATTCTAATAGGTAGGTAGGTACTTTGAATTTATTATGAAAGAGCTTGCTTCCAAATGGTCAGGATTCAGCAGTCAAGGTTCAGTCCTAAGTTATGTTGTTGTCCCTCCAGCTAATTCAACTCAATTTAAATACAATGGTATATTCTGAATTTGTAAACTTTACAAGATTTAAAACGATTTGAAACATGGGGGAGTTTTTAAAAAAAGTTCAACGACTTGCGCAAATGTGTGCAGATTAGGTATTACTATCAGTGTATATAAAGTTTATCTTTAGATTAATTCAGTTTTATTGCATTTGTTGTCGTGCGCAACGTTTTTCAGGATAATTTTAGTACTAAAATAAGGTGGCACATGGTTCTTAAGTTGTTATGGGTCTTGCTGGTTTCTGAAAACAAAATTCGAATGTTCATCTTTAGTTGTTTTTCGTAAACTGCTTACAAAGTTTAAAAATGTATCAAAACTCTCTGCAATAATCCGATAAAAGTAAAATCTCCGTTTCTAAATAAACTTATCACGTTACTAAGGTTAGAGCAGATTTTGATTTTTTGTCAGAAGTTTTTGCACAACATTCTCTTTCACAAAAAAGGATTTTTTCTAAAACGAAACCGAATTGTTTATTTTAGTGACAAAGTAAACTTGCGAAGCTTTACCTTTTTAGGGATTTGATTCGTGACTATGAATTTATTTCGTTTGTTTTGATTTAGAAACAGGTACCTACCTACTTCTTGATGTAGTATTGTATAATAAATTAAAAATATAAAAAAGCCTAGTCAAGAGCGAACTTCATCAATTACCTACAGTAAAACTATGTTTTAGAATTACGTACTGTTGCTGTAAGTATATTTATTAAAAACATTTTCAAGAGTTTTTTTGTTTACGTTTTATAACGAATGAAAAAGGAAGAAAGATTTATGTTCCGGATTGATTTGATGTCTTGCCGTGTACAGTTATTCTACGACCCATCCCACGCTTTTGCACAATTTTGGAGCAAAAAATACAAATTTATAGGGACCTTCTACCTGCTCGTGTGGCTTGCAGAATTTTGATATCTTTTGTGAAACATTTTTTGCTTCAATTTGTGACAATTATACCGGTATATATGACTTTTTACCTGTTGGATTTTTTGTTCTCAACTTCAGACTCCCCCGACCTGACATTTTGCACGACCCTTCGTTTGTTTTGGCGAAGTTATCTTTAGGATTTGGGTTTCAGTACTGTTAGATAGATCGAAAAAAATGGGCAGAGAACATCAATAAACTCGTGTCGCTCAAATATATTCATAATTTTGGTGTTGCTTGTACTTATCAAATTATTTAAAAAGTTTTATACTTATTTTAAAAAAATTAACACACTTTAAAATAAGCTTTCCAATTATTTTCTTATTGGAATTACGTTATTAACAAAACGGCACGTTTTCCAAGCTTTAAACTTTAATCGATTATGGACGATCTATTAAAAGAAAGATACCGAAGCTGCCCAGGTAGACTGATGATATTGCATTTTATCCAAATAGGTCGCGGCCTAAAAAGCCCTCTCTATGCATGTGCCATTTAAAAAGGTGGAACAAAAAAGTCTGTAGGCAAAGAAAGGCTGCCAAGACCGCGAGAAGGGTTAATGGTATATGCAAGAGATCGAGAACAAAAAAATATAAAAAGCTTTGTTTTATTCGATATCAGCCTCTGCACGCTGCTTCACTCATTATGTTATGAAGTTTAGTTCAGAAACAATAAAGAAAATTAAGCATTAAATAATTTTTTTTAGGTATTGGCCATATGTCACTTACATAATTGGTGGTTGTTTTGCATGACATTTTCATACAAGTTATTAAATTAACTCTAAAGAGCATAAGTTTGTGAGCATTTTCAAGTCTTTTTTGTTGGATTTATCATTCAGTTCAAATCATTATTATAAAGATGAGTTCTTAAAATGAACGAAGCAACATATAAATATTATATCAAAGCTCATCATACAACCAGACGCCAATTCACAACAGCTCTATAATCTTGAGGGTACAAATTGCAGCCAATAATCAAAGTTTTTTACGTCGAAACAAAGCGTCTAAAGGGGTATTTTTTACATCGCTTTCACAACATGTGCAATGTCTGACCTACTTACCTACACTTCCTCTGCAACTGCATTAAAGGGTTAATAGAATATCCGCGTACCTATTTCATCAAATAGAATAACGGTGTTTTTTTTTGTTCATGTGAAAACTGACGTTTCCTTTCAGGCATCGTAATTGTTCGAAGAAGATATTGCTCAACTTACTCGCAAAGTTTTGAAATATTGTGTTGATGATATTGAAAAAGTGATGTTTTTGACCTTTGTGTGAGGGTTAATTAATTTGATTTGAAAACAGACGTTACCTACGCTTGATTTTTTAGGTTGTTCAATAGTCCAATATCAATCAGAGGTAGGCAAAGACATCAGTCAAGCCAGTAATACATTTAAAATGCATGGTCACACTTGTTTTTATACTATTTTAATGATATTTAGCAGAAAACATATCTACCAAGTACTTAGTTTTGTTACACAGTCCACCCAGTATTGAGCGAAGTCTATTTTTAAGAAGTCGTTAAGTACGAATAGAGGGGCACGGGCGCCACTGCGTTGCTCTCAAAGAAATAATAGCCAAAGAGTTGACAAACTGACAGCTAATTGAAATACGCCCATGTGCGGTGTGTTTTTGCCCTACAAGGAAGGCTAATCTCGCAACCCCTTAAACTTTTTTAGCATGTATCATGAAAGGGTTAAAGAGGAATTAGGGGTAGACTTTTAAATTACTGAAATATTACAAGAAAATGAGATTTAGTAATGATGAGTGTCTACTACTCTTAGTAATGTCCTAATAAATACTGAAATTAAAATAAATACCTATTCGATAATCTATTTGAAATTATCTTAATTATATTGCCTAAATATACCACTCCCTTGGAATATACCTACCTAGTTGTGATCATATATAATTTAATTCCTATGTAAATAGGATAATTGTGCATAGGTATATTTAGCTAACTAGTTAAAATACCAGTAGTAGTATGTGTCTATCATATAGTATATAATGAGTAATATTATCAGTTATCACGTAGGTAAATCATGATGGTCAAATGAATAGTTGATTAATATCTTTACCATTGGCAACGTTGAAAAAAGTGCTCAACATCTTGTTCCATTTTTAGAGTTGCGTTTTTACAAAGCTCGCTTGTAATTAACTACAGTGGCAAGCCATGCGTTATCCCGTCACCTCCTCCAGGGATCAGTGTAAAAGCAAACACGTGTTTTAAACGTTTAAAATGAGATATTTTACACAGAAGGGTTGCAGTCTCCCGCACATCGCAACCCATTGCTAAACATAGGCAACCCCAGTCAAGAAACAATCGTTTCTCATTGAAAATAATCCCATTTAAACTTCTTAATAGAATGCAACCCTCTGCCATTGTTTTTGTACTTCCGGCCTTGAATTTGTGATTTTCAATGCTTATAGACGAACGCATTGAATGCTAGAAACTTTGCGTACGCGTCGAGCTACCAAGGCTTCATAACGCGGAAGAGGTATCGTTGATCGACGTCAACAATTTGAGTCATTCTTGTTGACGTGCCAGTACCTAAAGTTTTTTATTTATTATTATTATAGTAGCCAATGAGATGCTTGTTTTGTAGGTATGTGTGTAGTATATAGGATAAATTTATAAATAAGAGCGAGTCCTCGTGCTAATTTATTCGCGATATCGCCGTGTTCGCGACTCGCGGAGCGCGTCGGACGCCGACGGCTCCTATTGGCTGGTGCGCGGGAGGGCGATCCTCCTTCCTCTCTCATGATATACGATTCGCGAATGCGCACACATTTATAGCGAATCGCTTTGATTGTTCTTATGTAAAGCTTTGTCCTCGGCTTTCTGATTAGGTATTTCATTCGTCTTACAAATACCAGGCTCTCAGAAATTTAAGTAAAATATAAGTATGAAGCTTTGTTTCGTTGGACAGTTCGTTATCTTCAATCAATAATTCACACAAAGAAACTGAATTATGTAAAAGCATCAAAAAATCTTAGTCCGGTTTTCCAATGCGATTCTTTTGTTGTGCTTTTAATAAATATGATGAATTGATTCACACACTTTCTGAATCGGAACCAGTCCTCGCACAATTGCTTAACGGCTGCAAAGAAACGCGCGAGATCAGAGTTCATCGCGGTGCATCAAGCTGGTCAGTTGCATACGATTGCACTGGTGGCACAGCTATTGTTAGAATGTAGGTAAGACATTTTGTTTCGAAATAAAATATTCACAAACTAGGTTACTTTCTGTTTTCAAACTAAGGCTTCTACAAGTTTACAATGTGAACGTTGTATTTCTTACAGTTTCAATGAAAAATTAGTAAGAATAAATTTTTATGTATATTAAACTAGGTTCTTAGTAAGAAGAAATAAGTTCTACTTTTAATTTTTTTAAGTTAGATATACCTACAAGTAAGTTGATATTTTATTTACAACGGTTATGGTCATACGTGTGAGAAAAAAAACATTAGAAACGGTCAGCGAAAACTGCCCACTGAGCTAATCACCAGCTAAACAAAACAACACAAAAGAACTCCCCAATGGTCAGACAATGCGCAAAACAAGGAACAAAGCTGGATTTCGCACAATACAAACCATATTAATTACCCTTGAGAATGACGCGAAAGAAAGGGTTTAATATACATTGAGTAAATAAAAATACCGTAAATACTGACCAATGTCCGGCAGCACGACGCGTTGGTAAATTAGATGTGACGTTTATTGTGTTTGAGTAAGTTTTGTTTAACTTTTGTGTTCTACAAACAAGTGAAAATGGTTCTAACAAATGAACAATTTATGTTATCAAATTAAATCTTAACATAAAAAGTACCCCAGGAGCCCCTGTATACATGGCAACAGTAATATTCAGAAATAGTGTTTTTTGTAAAATACCTATTTCTTAAAAAATACATTCGTAACTCAATTTAATAACAACACCTTTTCAAATGAACACATTGTATGGAACGTGCAAATTCTAAGATTTATTTATCTTTTTCATACCATTTGCATCAATTCATATTCATGCACTTAGACATGAACATCGACATTCTCAAAATCTCTTCAAAACAATAAACATAATGATCATGACAGGATCTCTTTCCAAAAATAGCGATTATTTTTTATAGAAGTTGCCATTGATCTCAAACATATTCAGAAATCCAGTTAAACGTTCATTATCAAGGCTACTTGTCTATGAACTTGCTAATCTTTGTATTGGCCACTGGGACTGGACTGGTCAATCATGGGTCATAGGTGACAAACGGACGGACACACCTGGACACAAGACTTCGCTTCGATCCCTACTTGTAAGTACGATTCCTTACTTTTTACTAAAACTTTTCTTTACAAAAGTACCTACATTTTGAAATAATGTAAAAGGTGATTCTTAGTAAAGCCATTTGCAAACTCTATGAATAACTCAACCTTTAGGTATGTGCTCTTTGTTCAGATGCAGAGTGCAAATTCCACGATATGTTTATCTTTTACAAACCATTAGCATTTCATCTTTAGTTAAAAAATGGTTTGAATTTTAGACGATAAGGTTGTGAAATAAGAAGTACCTAAGTGTCTCCTATTGTGCTATTTACGAATGATAACAATGAGCTCCACAGGTGGGGTTGACCTGCTCTCGCAAATATTTTTTTTGAGAGACTTTTGCTAGCCGTTGGTCACCCCTGGCCTTGACTGACCTCATGGGACTGAGAACTTAAACCTAATCCTTTAATAGCCAGACTACTTTACTATTATAGGTACATAATTTGTTTTTATTAACTTTTCATTCAAATGATATTTGTTTTGATTTTATACATAACAAAAATGTTCTATTTCTGAAATTTGTCTTTAACATATCAAAAAATATACTTATAAATATGTTTTACATTTACATAATATCAAAAAAGTTTGGCTAGACTCTGTACAAAATAGATGAACTTGATGTTTACGTTCATTCTTGCTTCAGCTCTTTTTAAAAGAGCAGTTGTTGCTCTACAATCGTCCAGGGCAAATGCGTAAGATACTGATTTGAGTGAAGCTTATTTTTTTATGGAATTTTCATGGTAAAAAACTGTCTTATGAAGAGAATCAAAGGATTTCTAACAAAATATCAGAAACAAATAGAATTTCATAATTTTATTGTAGGTACTAGAAGAAATGAAAGGCGGGTTATATTTGCAGGTAGATTCGGACATTCGCTAGCCGTTGGTCACCCCTGACCGCTGACCGCTGACCTCTTGGGACTGGGAACTTGAACTTAATCCTTTCGACGACATTGAACTTCGCAAAAATGCGTAGGTCATGTTATGATAAAAAAAATACGTATAAAATTCTGGTGTATGTGAATTCGTAATTCTTCGCCCAAAATAAATAACAGCTAGACCGATTTGTGGGGTACCTATGGGGTAGGTACCTAGGGTTCTTAGACAGGATGGAGTTTCGTCAAGAATCAAATATAAGTACTTAATTTAATTTTCCGAAAATAGTTAAAGTGCAGCGCAAGGTCTGGCAAACAGAAATAATTTTCTAGTCTTCTTCTTCGATTTTTAAATTTCTAGTAGATAAATTACTTAAATTATCAGATTTTGTAAGTTAATATTATATCATAAGGGAAAATTACGGACATTCAATATTCGGACCATGGACTCTTGACATCGTATCTTAGTTACACACAACAAAATTTTGATATGTAGGTACTAACATTATTTTTCATGTGCTGATAATTTATTATCACTAGATTACAGTTTATAAGTTTCGTAACATTCGCCAATCAGCAACGTTTGGAACGTCTGACCTACTTTGCGCACACTGCGATTATTTGATCTAACTTTGCGGATAGTGATTAAAGGTGGCCAATCGAAAATACGGGGAAAACACTTACCCCATTATTCAAATACATTATCAATTGTTATTTACGCACATGTGTTACAGCCTGTTTCTATATACAATGTGTTATACTTTACGATTATTATGAATTACCTACAGGTTTACCGTCTAGTAATTAAATAATAAGGATTCATTGTAAAGATTCAGTAATGTCAAATATATGATTTAAAGAGGCATGGAAAATCAAAAATATAATAAAACTATGTAGCTTATAATAAAACATGTTTGTTGTATTTAAAAAGTGAGTTGAATAAATCCACTTTTTGTATAAAAAAACTATTAGATAAAGTATTAGCATTTGTAATATCCCTTTGATTTAAACCCTGATGGTCAAGCATTTTTATTTGCAACCCCTCAGCCTAGCCGTTGGTCACCCCTGACCGCTGACCGCTGACCTCCTGGGATCCACAACTTGATATGTCCAAATACATTGAACTGACATTGAACTTTGCAAATAAAAAATGACAAGTGAAAAAAACTTTGAAACTAACGTCGGCGTCGTAGAACAGTGACGGTTGTGAAAATGGACAACTTTTCAGGAGAGCCATTTTAAGTTTTGAAATCGGTTTTATGTCCATAACTTTAAAACGGCTAATACTTTCAGCTTCAAACTTGGCAGTGTTAATAAGCTTTAGGCCTTTTAAATTTGGGTCTAAATAACTATTTATGAAATTGCTTAGTTTTCCTAAAAAAACACATGCGTCATTGTTTTGCGTATGTTCAGGTGTAGGATGTACTCATCCGTCGTTTTAGTAGGGATATATTTTTTTACTGTGTGACGTATAATACTTTACGTCGATATTTTAGGGAACTTTAGGCAAATATTTTGACGGATGTAAAATTTTATTAAAGAAAAATAAAAAATATGTAGGTTATATATATATGTAGGTACATAATCATATATGTAGGTAGCTATATATTATGTAGGTACATAATCATAGTAACCAACATTAACAAAAACAATTATTAGGTAAAACTATGATTATATAAATATCTGTGGTGCAGTGGGTGAAAGCCCGCCTGAGACACGAAGGTTGCGGGTTTGATCCCCGCTGCGGGACCAATGTTTGTATGATCTGTAAATATTTCTTCGAGTCTGGGTGTTTTTTGAGTAAATATAATAATGTATGTATTACAAAAAAACTTATATAAATAAGTAGTACCTATATCAGTCATCTGGTTACCATAACACAAGCATGAAATTGCTTAGCTTGGGACTAAGATGACTGTGTGGAATGTCCAAGGATATTTATTACTTATTACCAGTCTCAAAAATTAGGGGTTTAATTCTGGTTTAACTCAAACAACATACACAATAGTATATCAAAATAAAATATTAATTAAGTATAAAAAAGTCAACCTTAGGTAGTTTAATAACCTTACCTTACGCCCGAATACTGAAACGCTAATTAATGTAAGTGGTGCTTATTTATGACGTTATTTGAAATTCGTCTGTACACATCTGACAATATTTTTTTTTAATTTCAAAAGTTCTCTATTTCAATGAAATATCTTATAAATTAGTACATTTCCAATGTTAATTTTATCCTAGAACGTAAGTTCAAGTAGCACTACTTTTAAAAACGTTTATTAAGCTAAGATGCTTATCAAAACTTTTAAAAATAATTGTTTTATTGGCTAAATAACATTACACAGCACGTAAGTTTTAGGTAAAAATAATTTTACAGAACATGCAAGCTTTAGTTGAGTATTGCATCTAACAAATCATAACATTAATAATTATTTTAAATAAACTGATGGCGATGATGCTAATACTACATCTATTAATTAATTTAATAAGTTATTTGATTGTTAAAGTCACACATCTGACAAGTAAGTGAGTCTTAAAGAGTTAATCATGCAAAATATTTAAGTAACGTTTCAGTATTCGGGCATTAGGTACGTAATTCAACAACATTCAGTCTACAAATTTGCAAAACCCTAGTATGTATACTCTTTTCCCGGTCTTCTAGTTTCCAGAGTTTTATGAATATTATTTCTCGTACATGTTTGGAAATTTGCTCAGTGCATTTAAATCTGCAGCTGCAGGCTGAGCCCATACTTTTTTCTTAGACAGTAAGCCCTCTTTTAGAACAACACATTGCACCATTATTTATAAGCCTTTTTCCGGTTTCTAAGGCGTTTTCTTCCTCTGTTTCTAACCAAGGGTTGTGGGCGCTGGGAACTATTGGTTAGAGATCGTACCAATAGTATCTACGGAAGGAGGGCAACATATTATATCGGCTTCATGTTGGCTGCAAAGAGTTCAAGCAAGTTGTTTGGTTATTGCATGGAAACGGGACAGGAAACTAGATAAAACGATCTTTTTGTTCAATAATAGGTGAGGGTGTGGGTAGGTCATAAAATATAGGTGTCAGATGCAATCTGGGCGAATCGACAAGTTCAAGTAGCGAATTTATAGAGAGCGGGCACTTAGCATGTAAGACGAAACTGAAGTGATCCTTGAGGTCCTACCAAAGAATAAAAATAAATGATATTTCTTTCTTTCTGAAGTTATGACTAAGAAATTTCCTGTGACTGAAGGCTCAGTTGAAGAGTCATCTGAGAATACATCATTCCAAATCTCTCGCATCTGTTTGACTAAAGCTCTCACTCACTACATGTATATTGGTGAAGATGCAGCAGATCGTGAGGTTTTAACAACAAAATAAAAAGCAGGAATTTGAGTACCTATTTAAACATAGCTAAGTCTTCAAACTAAGAGATGGGAGGACGACCTCAGAATAATAGCAGGTCCAACATGAACTCGAATAGCAAAGAATAGGACAGAATGGAGATCTTTAGAGGAGGCCTATATATAAGTTGACGAATAATAATTACCGTTTGCCGGAGAAAAATGCTAGAACCGTTAAAAGAAATAATCATTAAGAAATATAACACCATATATAAGTAAGTAGTTTATGGGCGCGTGTGGTCACAATGAGGTATTGTGATACCTACTGCCTATTTATATTATTGAACAGAAGGTTAAGAAAATACTATGAAATCCAAAAACATAAATTTGTTGACTGATTGGCAATTGACATATATGTGTCAAGTCCAAATTCAAAATTTATTCACATTTTCTTATTTCTAAAATTAGAAAATAGTTTACATACTTCTTAACAAATAGAATGGTAATGCGTGAATGAAATAAAATAATTACTTATAGATAAATATAAATAAGTTCACCACATCACTCCCCCCGAAGAGACCGAGTCTAACGGGCGATAATAGTCTGGAAAATGAACTTGGCGTCCAGAACGAGTTGTTTGGGAAGGACTAGCAGAAGAACTTGTTTTAGAAGAAATCGAATTGGGTAGTGACAGTATATAGGCTGGTTTCAGCCTATCAATCGATACTGTCACTATCCTGCCTTTAACCTTTATTTTAAAAGTTTTGGCAGTTTTTTCGATGACTTCATGCGGGCCTGTATATGCAGGCTGCAATGCACCTCTCAATGCATCCTCTCTAAGAAAAACGTGTGAACAGGACAGAAGATCTTTGTAAATAAAAACTTTGTTATTCGAGTGATGCGAAGTTGGAACTGGCTGAAGATTATTGGCAAATGATCTGATCCGAGCAGAAAACTCGGTAATGTCAGTCGTACATTTGTCAATTTTGTCGCCAAAGAATTCGCCTGGAAGGCGTAAAGGCTCCCCATATACTAGCTCGGCAGAGGAAGATTGCAGGTCTTCCTTGAAAGAACTTCTTATGCCGAGTAATACAAGAGGTAATGCCTCAATCCAACTACTACTATCAGCGTGGCACATTATAGCTGCCTTTAATTGGCGATGAAACCGCTCAATTAAACCATTGCATTGAGGATGATAGCTTGTGGTCTTACAATGCTTAAAACCAATCAATGTTGATAGTTGGCTAAATAATGCTGATTCGAATTGCCGACCACGATCAGTGACGATATCAGTCGGACATCCGAATCGAGCTATCCATCCTGATAAAAATGCTTTGGCCACTGATTCTGCAGTGATATTGGTGAGAGGGACAACTTCTGTCCATCGCGTGAAACGATCGATGGCTGTCAAACAATACCTAAAATCACCAGCTGGAGGTAACGGTCCGATCAGATCGAGGTGGACGTATTTGAATCGCGCTTTAGGTAAATTGAGTGTGCCTAAAGGCGAAGATACATGTCGATTTACCTTTGCGCGCTGGCAAGCCAAACACGCCTTAGACCAATCGCGACAGTCTTTCCTCATCAGCGGCCAGACGAAGCGTTCTGCCACTAATTTTGCGCTGGCATTAGCGCCGGGATGGCTTAGCGAGTGCAAACTATCAAAAACTTGTTTGCGTAAGGACCTGGGAACTAGGGGCCTGGGAGTCTTTGTGCTGACATCGCAGTACAGTTTATGAAGACTTCCAGGTATGCTCAGTGTTTGAATACGCAAACTAGTCTCGTCTTTCAGAAATTGGGCTAGTTCGAGATCTGAGTTTTGGGCTTTGGCAATAACTTCTAGATCTACCGGACTTTGCAGTTCATCGACCCTGGAAAGCGTGTCAGCAACAACATTATCTTTTCCAGCGATGTGTTGAATATCAGTCGAGAACTGTGAAATGTAGTCCAGGTGTCTAAACTGACGCGGGCTGCAGTGTGCCTTCCTTTCATGGAATGCAAAGCACAGCGGCTTGTGATCAGTGTAGATAGTAAAAGTTGAAGCTTCTAGCCAGTGACGGAAATATTTGACACTCTCGTAGATAGCAAGGAGCTCTCTATCGTACGGTGAATATTTCTGTTGCGTAGGGCTCAATTTGCGTGAGAAAAAGGCTAGAGGTTGCCAATTGCCATCTTTGAACTGATTCAAAACTCCACCCATAGCAAAATCTGAAGCATCGGTCACTAAACCTAACTTAGCATTCGAGTCAGGATGGGCCAGTAATGCTGCATTACAGAGGCTATCCTTACATGCTTCGAAAGCTCTTAACGAGTCTCCACTTATATCGACAGGCTGCGAAGCTTTGATGGAGCCAGTTAGTAAAGCATTCAAGGGCGCTTGAACTTTGGCTGCTTGGGGAATAAACCTTCTATAAAAGTTTACCATACCCAAGAACCTTCTAAGCTGCTTGGCTGTCTTGGGGACAGGAAATTCTTTGATTGCCAAAACTTTACCTTCCAGAGGTTTAGTTCCGCGTTGAGAGATGTGATAGCCTAAAAATGTTACCTCTGACTTACCAAAAACACATTTAGCGGTATTTATGAGGACGCCATAGTCCCTCATCCTAGTGAAAAGTTCACGCAGGTGGGCTTCATGCTCAACCTCGTCACGGCTAAATACTAAAAAGTCGTCGAGATAAGGGTAACAAAAATCTAGACCTCGAGTCATCTCATCAACAAACCTCTGGAACGTCTGTCCAGCGTTGCGCAAGCCAAATGTCATATAAGGGAACTCAAAAAGTCCAAAAGGCGTAGTTAATGCGCATTTCGGAATGTCATCTTCGAAAATAGGTATCTGGTTGTAAGCCTTTACCAAGTCGATGGTGGAGAAAATCTTACAACCAGATAGACTGTGAGCAAAGTCATGTATATGACGTATGGGGTACTTATCTGGGATCGTCCGAGCGTTGAGCATACGGTAGTCACCGCACGGCCGCCAACCTTTATCCTTTTTAGGAACGAGGTGCAGCGGGGATGACCAGGGGCTCTCCGACGGACGAGCAGTCCCATTCGATAACATTGCCTCGAACTCTGACCTAGCAATTTTCAACTTGTCTGGTGCCAGTCGTCGAGGGGTACATGATACTGGAGGGCCTGGCGTGGTGCGAATATGATGAACTGTGTTATGTTTAGTTGTGCGATGAATGCCCATTGGTCGTGTTAAATCTGGAAACTCAGAAAGCAGGTTATGGAACTTAGAATCTCCAGTCACGACTTTTACACTGGATATAAGGCAATCACTGTCACTAATGATTGAAGCTACGGTTGACAAATTAGTGGTCGAATCAAGTAAGCGCTGGTTACGAATATCTACAATAAGATTGTAATGAGATAAAAAATCTACACCAATGATAGGTTTCGTGACATCCGCGACTATGAAACGCCACACAAAATCCCTACGGAGACCTAAATTGAGATTCATTTCAACCCAACCGTAAGTGTCTATGGAGGAACCGTTGGCTGCACACAGTTGATAGTCCGATTTCACACGCTGTCGAAACGCAGATCGTGGTACGACGCACAAGTCACTACCCGTGTCGACCAAGAATTGGACGGCCGATCTGCGATCTGTGACGAATAGACGACCAGTTGTAGTAGGGCAATCTTCAGCCGCCATTACCGACTGCCCCTGTCGTTTCCCGATTTGAAGTCGCAGGGCTGGATGCATTTGTCAGCTTGAGCGCCAAACCTGGAGTGGTACCAACAGCTCGGGAACTTCCTGTAGTTGGACATGGATCTCCTCGCAGGTGTACGGCTTTGTCCTCCATTTCCTCGACTTCTTGATGGCCTTTGGTTCCGGATACGGGAACGGGAACGGACTTCAGCGGTGAGAGCGCTGACTTGTTTAGTCAACTCTGTGACCTGACGAGCCATGATGTCCAATGGCGTATCCACACTGGAACTGGACGTCGCTGCCACTTGAAAGGATGCCGGCGCGATGTCGTGGACACGATCAGCCAAGTCAGCAAGTTCACTCAGAGAAAGGCTCATCTGAGATGCGATGATGGTCTGCAGATTATTTGGTAGTCGGCTCGTCCAAATAGACCTCAAAAAGTCTTCAGGTACAGTGGGGCCAGCCAAATGCTGCAGATGCCTCAAGAATTGTGAAGGTTTGCGATCACCCAACTCTTCAGACTGTAGCAACTGTTTCACCTTCTTCTCCTTGGATACAGAGAGGCGCTTGATGAGCTCACTTTTCAACTTCTCATATCTGCCAGAAACTGGAGGTGAAATGATAACGTCTTCAACCTCCACGGAGTACTGCCGATCCAAGTGAGAAAGAACGTAGTGAAATTTGGTTAGATCGTCTGTGATCCGCGCCAAGCTAAACTGACCTTCAATTTGAGAGAACCATATTGTTGGTTTTTCCGGCCAAAAAGGTGGGATGCGTATGCCAACACGAAACAGCTCCGATGGATTTTCGGGCTGGTCGCTGGAAACGTGCTCTCGTTTCCTGGAAGCTCGGGGTCTTGACTTCGGCGAATGTTGGGACTGAGCCGTGTCACCACTGTCAGTGCTCATTTTTTCGGTGGTGTTCTGTTCGGGGTCACCAGTTATGGGCGCGTGTGGTCACAATGAGGTATTGTGATACCTACTGCCTATTTATATTATTGAACAGAAGGTTAAGAAAATACTATGAAATCCAAAAACATAAATTTGTTGACTGATTGGCAATTGACATATATGTGTCAAGTCCAAATTCAAAATTTATTCACATTTTCTTATTTCTAAAATTAGAAAATAGTTTACATACTTCTTAACAAATAGAATGGTAATGCGTGAATGAAATAAAATAATTACTTATAGATAAATATAAATAAGTTCACCACAAGTTAAAAGTTTAATAGTTAATAATAAAATAGTTGTTAAATTAGTTCTAGGCACACTCTGTAATTTAAACAAAAATCAGCCTTTTTATTTTATTTTATTATTTAAGTCTACTTAGGTATGCCTAGGTTGGTGTAGGTATACATTACCTAGATACTTATGCTCCCACCTAGGTAGGTATTTCGTAGGTAATACGAAATAATGAGGAAGTGTTTATGTAATGATAATAATAAGTAATTTGGTTCATTTCAATAGAAAAGTTAAGATTCCAATCAGTAAATCAGGCAACAGAGAACAGCCAAAAATGTAGACCGAAAAACTTTGGTAACTTTTTTTTTATTAGATTTAAGTTATTTCTGTTAAATACATCGCAAATTACAAACAAATTAAAATAAAATTGCATTTATTTTTTTGCAAAATTTTCACGCACTTTTAATTTAGAAATCGAACAAAGGCGTTTTTTTAAAACATGTCCGTGAAATAACGACAGTTGTATTCATCCGATAAACGAACATCCGTAAAAAAACATCGGTTCAAGCCATACGACAACACTAGTTCCCTAAAACAATATCGGATCACTATGTTCCGTCACTAAAAATATTTTCTCCTGTTTTAAGTAATTATGTTCAATAAAGCTAAGAATAACTTTATTTCATTATAACTGGCACTAAAAACAAAAAAGATTATTTTCCCTAGTACAATGACGGTAGTGTAAGACCAACGCAAAATTTTATCTCTTGAGTCCCTAATACAACGACGAATGTGCTCATCCGTTGTTTTTAATGTACATAATAATTATTAAAGGACTTTCGTACAAAAACCGATAGTTTTTAAGACAATAAATGAAATTAAAGCTTACCTGGAACACAGGGGGAGCATTATTAATCATCAGCTGTGTGAATTTTGTCTCCAGACCTTATTATTTTGGTTTTGGTCCGTATGTTGAAAACTACGTAGATTATTTGTTTTCACTAAATCGAGTATCCGCTGTGATCTTTTAGTAGCCATTTTCACTTGTTTTATTTAAAAAGCCTAAATAACTTAATTACAACATCGTTTTTAACATTTAAATTTCAACACGAGCAAACCAATAATAAACTTGACCTTGCCTAGCACACAGACGGATCTGACCATCAGTTGCGCGGAGCGGGGGTGCGGGGGGTGGAAGTAAACCAAGTACAAGGACGCTTGCGCACAATCTACATTTTTTTACGTTCCGAAAGTCAGAACAGTCTGTGTTCAGCTGAGTAGTTTGGCTATTTTTCATAAACTGAAAAAAAATTTTTTTTTAATCGATGGAGGACATCATTCTAAGATGTTTTGTGCAATAAAAAATTTTTGACGGATCGTTAAAAACGCCAATGTTCTACGACGGCGACGATTAGGTATTCTTTACGTTATAAAAAAAAGCTATTTGGATGTGTCTGTAATGACTACTAAAAATTGTTTTTTAAACGATTTGGTTAAATTTACCAGTTTAATGGAAAGCCTAAATGTAATTTATTTATTTATTTACACATACACACATAGAATACTTATAACATTACAGTTGTACTAATTCGTTATATCTAATGTAAGCCGAATGTTCCAAATACTAAAATAAGTAAAGTTCATATAAAAAATATTTACTTATAAGTAATAAACTTTATGGTATCAGACTGAATTTCATTCAACAATTTGCGAAAGGGTGAGGCTATTCAGTGAAGCATCTATGGTCCATCCGTTGACAACCTCTGACCTAACGAAGATTTTGGTGGCTATCCTTTGTTGATTGATCCTTTATACTTATTTTGAAAATTAGCATATTCTTGTACGAGTATTGATATATACCGTTAGTTCTAATATAAAAAGATATTACGAAACCATTCAAAATACTGAAGGGATTTACTGGTTTATTTCGCATAAATAACTAAAATACATCAAAACAGTACTGACCATGGATTCAAGACTTCTAAGGATTTAAATACCCAGACCTGGAATATATTACAACTGCTACTATTATTATGACAATATTTGCATCATCGAGAATCGCACCTGAATCATCTTTTGTAAAACCCTTTCGTTGTGTTTGTTGATCATAGATATTGCAGAATTGTTTGTTGATCATAGATATGCAGAATTATACGCGTGCCGCATCTAACTAAGCTTCTCAGCACGCTCACATCGCCTCCGAGGTCATCAAATAAAGTAGGTAGTTTAATATTTTTATTTATTTGTGCAAGTTAATTTATAAACAACTAACTTATTCAAGGCAATGACCATCAAATTTTAATCTACCTGCTGCTATCTGCTGCATTTATAGGTACTCACTTTCCAGAGTGCAAAAGTCAGGAAATTTCCATACATTAGCACATTAATTTTGCAATTTCTTGTTACAAATCCGAGCGGATATGCAAATGGCGACGTTTTGCAACGCAAAACAATACAGTTCAATGTTCGCCCTGCACCCTGTACGGTGTTAATGAACACTTATTAAATTTAGCTGTTGTGTAGGTATTCTAAGTTAAATATTCAGATATAACGCACGCATCTGATTAGCTAAAACACATCTTACTGTTTTTTTGTGCAGCATAAAGAATGTTATTTTATTTTATAATTTATCCTACCAATCTTATTCTTATAAAACTTATTTCTAATGGAATAAAAACTCTGTTTGTTAGCAGATCTTGTTTAAAGAACCTAACCCTAGGTATCTACTCCGTAAGTAAAGTACCTACCTACCTAATATTCATTAACCCTTATTTTTATAATAGACCAATAGTTATTTCAGTTTAATTATCAGCCTCCTGGTATCAGGTTCAGCCAAATATAGAATTTAATTGAAGTAACGCAAGCCGTGATCAATTGATCCACCACGCCATAGGATAATATTCTGTTACTATAGGATCTCCAGAGACAGTAGGAACATACGAAGTTAAAAATATTTTTTTTAGTTTAACTCAATCAAGGCTGTTTGTATAGCACAAGTTGCGTGGTAGCTTTTGACTATGTAGCTTCAGCACGATTTCGCGCTGATTAGTGAATGTCGAAGATAAAAAAATTTGATGAAATCTTGATAAAATATTGATTTAGTAGCTAACACATAATTAACATAAAAGAAATACATATAGGTTTTATGCTAAATTTTAGTGAAGCTACGTATTCAAAAGCTACCAACTTTGTTTCTATAATACGTGTCGTGTATGCAGCATAAAGGAGATAACTGAAATAAACCATGTGTCGCAGGTCACGAAATGCCGGAACTTTATACTTTTATTTGGACGTTTTATTACTTGCACTGAGGAAGTGATGAGCATATGAGCTTCTGGGCAAGGGATGGGAATTCCGGCACTAAAATAACTAAATACTAAAATAAATAGAAAGTAGATTGTTAAATATAAGAATCACGCATGTTTTAAAAAATACATTGTTGTTAAACTGGTGTAATATACTTGTAAATGATTGGGTTTTTAGCAATTATAGTTATTAGAAAACTATGCATTCGTATTCTGGTGACATAGATGCCCACTAAACCTAAACATAAACTAATTGATCCGACCAGAGTTGGCCACTTGCTCATACGAACAAACGAACGAATTGAGCTGAAAAAATAATAGTAAAATCTAATCCAATTCACATAACAAAAAACTGTACGAATCGCGACCACAAGGAGACTACGTAGTGACTCGATCGATATTTTTCTATTTTAGGATTTCCTTTAAATTTTTTCAGAGAGTCGTCAAGCGCATTTCTATTGTACTTACTTCTTAATTATTTGTAGGAAAGTTTATCTATTAGCGATTCAATAATTCGGTAGCGATAGAATTGAATGATGAAACTTAGAATTATCTAATGGATATTTGAAATAATGATAATAAAGTACCTACATAAGGAAAACATAGTAAGGAAACCCGCGACTTGAATAAGTAAAGTTAAGGGCTTTAACTAAAGGGCTGACTAGCCCCACTCGTATTGACCATTGTCTTTCCTGTGGATATGGCCGACCAAGCTGTGAGGATTGTTTAAGTACTGGGTAAGCCTATTCCATCTCAACAATGTCCCAGGCACTACAGTATACCGCTAAGGATAGGCAAAGATTGTCTCTTGACGCTATAATTCTAGTAAAGATGTAAAGGCCTGAGTTTTACCCAAGGACATAGGAATAATGTGACATGACATTTCTCCAGATGAAAAGGGAAGTTGGTTTATTTCAGGATAGTTCTTGGTATATACGATGGGCTGTATTTATTCAATGTTAATAAGCCTGATTACACACATGTCACTAGTACCCTCACGTGGGAAGTTAAAGTAGGAAGCACCAATCTTTTTATTGGGGTTGTAATTAAGGAAACCTACGCTGTAATTACAGGGGCTGCTAAATATAATTATTGAACTCTTTTTCTTCTATTTGTGCCCCATCCGGGTAGGGAAATGTGAGGGAGGAATAATTAAAGAAATGATTGTACCAAACTTCGATTTGATTAATAACTTGGTGATTATAAAATTGCTCTATGGTTTTTAGATGTTTATTTTGTCGTTTGAAGTTTTCATGAAAAAAAATATTGTTAGTAACTCAAAAACCAAACAAAGTAACGATGACGCCTGAGTTTTGGGTTCGTCTTGGTAAAATTTCTAAGATTTATGTTAAAATTGGTTCCAAAAATGTTAAGACTCAATTTTAAATCAAACCATTTATTGTTTCTTTCTCACTACCACCAGAAATAAATACAAATACAGAATAATAGATTTAAAAAATAATCACCATAAGTAGGTAGGTAGTAAAAATATAATTAAGTATAATTTTGTAGGTTGTAGGTTTGTGGGAGACTGTTGCCAATACGATAGTACGATGGCTACAGAGACTAAACGTCTGCATATTAACAAAATACACGATCTAATAGGTAGCTCAACTGATCCAAGCCATTGCCAGACACACACTGATTATGCATCCGTGAAGAGTTAATTACTTAAAAATATTTAATTATGCTAGACATCAAGCAAATTCAACCCAATAACTCTCAATGATTATACTTAGTGATCGTCCCTTATCGTTGTTTGGCAAACATGCCCTCTAATTAGCGATTCACTTGGAACAATTTGCATGATAACACTATCACTGCACCGTTTCAAACAAATTACAAAGAAAATGTTGTCGTAGGTCCAATAGGGTTACTCAAATACATTTAATCGTGTTTGTGTAACCCGAATCATTATTATTTTTGCGTGTAGGTAAGTTATGTTTAAAAATAATAATATAAAATAAAAACGTTTATTTCAGACATTATTACAGTCCATATAATGTGAAAAACAGTAGGAACTTAGAAATAAGACACCAGTTTATGTGCTGGCAAGGGTTGTATGTTTTAGTTGCTGTGGCAATGCGTTTAGAAAAACAATTTTTTGAACTAAATGTTACCACTGATACCAATGATAGCGAATCTATGACAATAATGGCGATCAAACAAAATAGATGACGCCGTGTTCATAAATAAGTATTTAGCCACAGATGGACACTGTGCTGGTTGATTTGCCTTTGAGTATTATCACTTCAAATTAATAGTGTTAATATACCTACTTCAATCTTGTTTCTACGCCAAAGTTACTATTTTAAACTTTATTCGTTGATATTATGATTTGAATGTGTTACTAATTATGTTCTAGTGTGTGAAAATCAATCTCCAAATTGACAAAATAACGATGATTCAACATGAAATCTACCTTTTTTCGGTCAAGTAGGTATGACTAAGTCTCTAGATACATGGTGTTTATTACTCCCCACATTTTTAAATGACCACCAGGAAGCTTCTACGTCACGTCTGCGCGGGCGCAGCCGAACTCGACGCCTGTTGAGGCAGGCCTGTCCATCGCCCGCACTTCATCTGTACCGACAGAAGAAAAAAACTTATAGTACTTATATAAAAATATTTTCTTATATATCTATTTACGTGCTCAAAATTTTTCAATGTATAAGTTTATGTTTGCCACATGCAATACCGCATTATCTGTATGGCCAGAATTTGTGTCAGCAGTGTCATCTATAAAAAACAGATTTGTCATCTATAAGAAACAGATTGTATTAAGTTGGTTAGGTATATACAGTAAATTCAGTAAATTCATACTCATATTTAAAAGGAAACTTTTACAATAATTATAATTCTGCGTTTGCTACGAAGGCCTACGAGTTTCGTAGCATAGCTGCAATTTACCCTTCTGGAATTTATATCATAATTATCTGCAATGACAGGGTTGTTGTCGAAGGTATTTGTGAATATATAAACGCTATAATTTTCGTTTTAAAACAGGTGGGTCGAGTAGCAACTTTTGTTATCATTCATACAATGTAGAGTACCTACCTACTAAACTCTTATATAGTTCATTTAACAGCGTAAGCCCAAGAATTTAGCATGACTTTAACCTGTAAATGTTTCAAGATTATAAAAATCCTCAAGTTTATTTTTATGCGGACAGTACAACCTTACAAAATTGTTATGTAGTACATAATGAGTAACGGGAAACGATGCGCTTGCGACTGCACTCGACCGACAGAGGGCTTGATGCAATCCTTTTTGTGTACTGATACTAACATTTACAGTTTGTTTATAAAATAGGCTAGGAGTTTTATGATATTTTAAATATCTAAGTATTTAAACCTATTAAAATGTTAATATACGAGTACCTGAGTTCCTTTTATAGATGGTTTAATAGATATATATAAAAAAAAAACAAATTAACAACATGAGCATAATGGCGTCTCGTATAATAACGCGCATATTTACAAATAGTATATTATAAGTACATGTATTAAGCATTTCTTTAGTTACAAAAAACCTGTAACAGATAATATACCTGTATCATTTTAAATAATTAAGATTTATAATTAAATCAAAAGAAATCAACTTTCAATTCTACTCTACTTAAGTTGTAAATTACCTTTAGATATAACTCTGTACATCTAACCACTAATACGACATTATATTATACATTGACCCAATGTAAAAAGCCGTGTCAATTTCGTCCATAAAATAAACATTCCAGCGGTGACTAAATAGTAGAATCCGGTCGGAGGAGGATTGGTTAGCGAGTTTCGGCGGAGGAGGAAAGGACCAAGGTGCGGGGGGAGGGAAAAGTGCAATGTCCTCGCCAACATCGAGACGCCTCGATCTCGCCCGCCTACAATAAGTTTGATGGAACTTCTCGAATGTTCTACGTCTTGGCGGTGTATTTGTATTTGGAAATTTTTTTTGGTAGCGTAATTTGTATTGTATGCAGCGATTTGTTAGCAATGAGGTAAGGTTCTTGCACACAGGCTTAGCTAATATTATTTTTAAAATGTTTTGGCTGACAGTAAACCGTGGAGAATAATAAGAATAAAGAAACTAAACAAAACTCTCCAATATTGATAAATATTGAAGAGTTTTCGTTCGTTCGTTTTGACTTCTTTATTCTCAAAATGGTATCAAAATTATGTCAAATTTATTTATCAGTCAGGTGTCGCCTTATTCATTAGTGACATTTGGCTTTCCCTATTCTCGGTGTCGATGACCACCCAAAGGGAAGCTGAAGCCTTAAGAATGTCTAACCAATATGGGGAGAATCCTGTTACAATTTGTTGAAGTTGCACCAGTGTGAGTTTCCAAATTTTATTTTGTAAAATTGTTAATGTCAATCAATGCGATATTCAACTTGAAATAGGTGAAATATGTGCGAAGACAAATTAATGATGATGATGAGATTGTTGTCACCTTTTAGGCATTGCCACAGACCTTCGTTAGGGTTACCTATGGCCCAATAGTAGGTACCTAAACTCTTAGATCGCTAAGATTGGATAAAAGAATGACGAAACGAAGAAGAATTGCTTGATCTTGAAGAAATAATACGAAAATTTGAATTGTTCACATTATTGAGTCTAATAAATATATTTAGGTGTTTGTTTTCTTAGTTCCGTCTTACATTGTGTCAGAGAAGGCTAGGTACATCTTTATCGCAAAGTTCGTGGTCTAACGAGCTGCGCACATCGCAGTTTTATCTCGAGACTATAATGGACTATTCGCAATTAAGAATCGATTAGAAGTCGCCGGGTCACGTTCGCCAACAGTCGTTTTGATAAGAACTTCATCATACCTTTGGTTTTTTTATCGTGTTTGCAATGTCTATCTTGTTTACGAAACTGAAGGTTCCGAAATATAAATAGCTCCGTTCATTCTTATCTGCGTTACGAATTAAATCTAGGTACATTTCTAGAACTTTTGAAGAGAATTTGTGTCAACGGTTTAATATTCGTGACTGGCTTGGCTATGCGTTTACCTAAACGTGCATCAGCGCGACGGTGTGGGGGTGCGGGGAGGGGGTGTGGGAGGCGACTTCGTCACTGTTCCACACTCTGTGGTGACTGCAGAGACTTGACCTTGGGGCAGGATCGAGCCAGCTCGCGGTCCCTGACCTGACTATTTCGAGTGGCAAGTGCGTAGCGCTGCATGCAATGTGCATACCGAAATAACCGCTTGGTCTTTTCGGCTTTCGGCTGTCTCCACCCGCTCGCAGGATGCACCTTACCGATGCGCGGCACGCCTATGGCTGTGAGGGAAGCTCTGTTACATGACGCCGATTGAGGCGATTGTAAACAGCCCTTTCACATAACTTTTTTACATAACGTACCCGTTTGAAGCCTTACAAGGGCATGTGAACAAGTGCCTATAATGTGCAGACAACCATGAAATGGCGGAGATTTATCTTTAATAAAATTAAACTGGCCAGCAAGACCAGTAACGTGTGGTATTAGTTCCATTAAATGAAATGTACGCCAAGATAAATGTCAGCTTGATAGTTTAATGTACGGTATTAGGGTAGAGGTGAGAGCTGCGTGATGGACGAGGGAAAGGCAGTGCAGCGATGCACTTTCTCGGCATACAATTATTATGCATCCATTATGCGCCGGCGACGGCTTAGATATTTTCTCCTGTCAAACCGCCCACGTCATAAACATTTTTTGGGAATGTTTAGGCGCTGTTTACTGCAGTTGCTTGAAGAAAGAATAAAACCGACCTACCTATGGCAATACACTGAAATATAGTTGTTTAATATCTATACCTACATATTTATGAAACTGAAGTAAAACTGAAAAAAGTGAATAACTGCGTCACTTGGTAAATTATGGAGCCCTAAGTTATCGACTCTATTTTACTAAGTCAAACCTAGAAAAAGTGAAATCCTTCTTCTTCTCTACCAAAAAAAAATATACATACTTAATCAAAAGACTGTGATATGATAATCAGCCCTCATGCTCACATACATAATGGCTAGAGGCGAGGATGTGTGCGTGAGCCGTGTGTCTAATCTATGCGCCCGCGCACCATTCAAGGTCACTGGCCAGTGATGCGGCCCAGCGACCGAATTCAACTTAGTCATCCTGCTGCGTTTTAGTTAGGGGAAATTTCACAAGTTTGACTAGTTTCACTTTAGGAGAAATTACAAGTTTTTTTAGTGGAACAAAAACTCAATTCTTTATTATTTCTAGTCCTTAATCAATTGCGATTTTTTCAACAATTGAATTTACTTATTTCTTTTCTGTTTTGAGGAAAAATCTTTTCGTCTTGTATAGGTACCTACTTTTCGTAACTCTGGTGACGCAGCTGTTAGGCCGCCTAAAGGCCTTCGGTACCTACTGGATATATCCAAAAAAAGATTTTTAATTTTTATGACAATAGTAACGAAAATGAAGATGATTTTTTTATGGAAGTAAAATGTGAAAATGAACAATTAATCAAAACAACAACATGAAAATAAGTTTAATTCATCTTGTCTGCATGCTTCGTTAAACAAACATTCGTTGCAAACAATGTTTGCAAAGAAAACTTACAAAATCTTCTGAACGCTAGATTTAAACAAAGCACAGATAGAACGAAGAAGGGCGAGGGTGGACGCGATGGGTTCTGCCGAATGACTACGACGTCCGGGAGCGGCCATCGACCTGCCCAATCTCCGCTGCATTAGCATGGCAAGCAATATTTGTGTCTAGCCAATCCCTTGTGTGGGTACGTGGCACCCGTACTATGGAAACTCTCTTAATGCTCATAATGTGAATACGTCGAACCAAAAGCCATAGCTATTTCCATTTAAACCAGGATTCATATCTTAACAAAACACATGTCATCTTACCTTTTTTTTTCAATTTATTTATATAAACTAAAACACTACGTATTTACATAACTGTACAAAATACAATTAGAACCAGTTGAGCCATCTGAGGATCGTTACAAACGATCTATAGGTATCTTACCTATTGACAATTCTGTGTACAACAATCTACAATATCTATCTACAATCTTCCTACACATAGCATTGTCAATCTGAGCATTTCGACGCGACTCAAATAATGCTATAGGTACCTCACTTTGGTAAGTAAGTTCGTATGTGTTTTAAAGTCGATTATCTTAAATTGAAAAATGTTTAATATATTGTAACAAAATAGTACCTATTCATACCAAAGATCTGTAAAAATAGGGCAAGTTATTAATTTGCGAGATGAAAACCGTGGTAAGGTACGTAAGACATATGCATGTGTGAGTGGCTGCGCCCGCGTCGTTAAGATGTGTTTGTGAATGCTGATAGATTAAATGCCTCCAAGAACTACACTATAACCCTTAGTAACGCCACACTGTGCGTACACAGAAGACCTCGTAACGATCATTACAAAATTTGTCTTCATATAACAATGATGATCTCATATAATTTGATAGGTACTATATTGGGTAGGTACTAGGTACTATTGAACGGGAAAAAAATATTTAAACAAATTATGCGGTATAAATAAAATGAAATGTATAGTTATAAATGTATATTCGTATAAAAGACGCTTAGGTAATTTAAGTTACGTAGAAGTACTTACCTCATTTCTCGCACGCGTTGATGTCTTTTGTTCGTATAATAACATAATCCTATAAACATAATATTTTGTTATTGTTCATATTCCCCACACATGCGTAGTGTTGCGTGACAAACGATTGCAAGTGTGTGTGTGCTGTGGACGGAATGCGGCGACGAAATTGCTGATATAATTTTGAGCTTGTAGCACACACTTGATAAAAAGATCAAGTTCAAAGGGGCACACAATGCGATATGCTTTTGAGAGAATTTTTATGAAAGTTAATTAGACGCGTAGAAGGAATTTATCTAATTGATTTATGAGAAACAAAGTGTTACTGATCTATCTACATCGTATAAATTACGAGAACGACACGAAAAGCTACATGAGAATGTTTTGGTGTTCAAGATTTTTTTTTCTTAATTAGTTAGGTACCTACTCAAAAATTGTGCAAGTTTTACTTTCAATTCGAAAGAGACTACAAGGAATCAATCATTTGTTTACAACTACTATAATTGGATCCGGTAGCGCTGAGCATTCATCGAGAACACTCAATTGTTGCTTTGAAAGAGCCATCGTAAAGAGATTTGCATTTATTTGCATACAGTGTCATTACACTATTGAATGGCTCTCAATTTTGCAGGCACATTGTTCGGCCACACCGCTCTACCCTCGGCCAAACAAAGAACCCATTTCGTACCTGCGAAGTCATTTTTTTCGCTCATAAAACTGGGCATTGCGTAATTTTCCCGTATTGTGTAAACCCTTTCCGTTTGTTTTTATTATACCCCTTTATTTGGACATCAGAGGCGGCATCTTTGCGTAGTTCTGCAATATTGAAGGCGAGTAGTAAAATAATAAAAATTGCGCTATTCTATGCAGAAAATACGCTTAAAGGGTTGTGGTGTTTCTCCTTTATTAAAATGGTGACCGTAACGGTACTAAGCGCGTATTAAAGGCTTTGGTTTTAAAAACCTTTCTCCTCAGGGAATGGATGGGAATGGAAGGTATTATTGTTTCGAGATAAGTGAAATGTTTTCACGCCACTCTATTTATCACGAATGTTATGGTATGTGTGTATTAGTTTGAAACATTTATGGTAATTTAAAAGCCTTCGTAGTGTATGATTTGTTTATGCCTGAAGCTTTTAAGTAAAGATACTCTAGCTATACATGATGAGTAGCGAAGCAATTTTGTTTTAACTTGAATTAGCCATCTACTTTGTACTTAATTGTAACTTTGTGTAGAGCATTATGTGTAGAATAATTGTTTAAAACTTACCATATTTGCCTTTTCAGGTTTGTTATTCCAAATTATTGATTTTAAATGTAAATGAATAAGTTCTGGTGAGCATTAGTTAACCAATAGATAAACACTTATAAATACGAGTAGGTATGTAAAATTATCTTCATTAAGACGCGAGCTCGTTTTTTTGCTCAATCTTACCTGCATTAGGTCAGTATGAAGACAAATTTACATCTTACCTAACCTTATTTCAAATTAAATTTGAAACCTGACTATATAGGTAATCATATTGTGCCAATAATTGTTACATGTAGAAAATAACACAAAACTACATACCTAATTATTTTGTTTTTAAAAGTTACATTTTTGCGCTTCATGATAAATATTTGCGAACTCGTATAAATACCGAGGCAATTTATACATGCCCTAATACAATACAACATTAACCTTCACGGGATACTCGGAAGATCTAGCATAGTTTCGGTAAAAGAGTAGGTATGTATTGTTATCACTTCGCTAGTACAGCCCACGCTCTCAATGAATACATAGAACTTTTTTACTGCATTGTGTATTTTTTAAAGAAATTACTAGCCCTCAAAACCTTTTCAAAGATTGCTAATTTTCAAACAAAGGACCTAACTGTTTCGTTAAAATAAAACTTTCTAAAAATTTGAAAATAGTACTGGCGCTTGACTACAAAGATGCCGACCATTTTATATCATGGTTAGCAAAGGCACCGCTTTTACGATCATAGACCTTTCGCCGGCCACCCCTTTGCACAATGTTGCACATCCCTTATCAGCTAAATAGTGAGCGAGTTTTAACACCTTTGCGCAAAACGTTACTCAACCAAATATACAGTTATTTCAAGAAATAGACGAAAGAAATGCAATAATAGATACGAACTATTTTCTATTCAACCATCATTACGTTATCGCTCTATGATACGAAATAATGTGTCAATAATTTTACAGCACATTAGTGCCTAAAATATTGAATGCCCTATCGTGCGTACATCGCAAATGATTTGGTAACCTTTACTAAAATGTCATGTAAACGATTTTCGTAAATGGATCACGCATGTAGAAGGCCTACTGTTTCTATCCATCACCGTGCCAATCAGATATAAAGAAAATACGTAGATACACAAAACGATGTCCATTACTGGCGACCACAATTTGTAGAGAGGGCATAGAAAAACATTTTACTGTTTGACATGGCCGAGGTAAATGACAAAAGTCAATCTACACATCAATCGCAAACATTGGAAATTTTGGAGGTAGCACGCGACTAGTCAATAATGTATGGAGTATCGATGTGGGCCATCACCGCCGACCGCCTCCACCTCCACGGTGCGTACTGGGTCCCTCATCCTCTTCGTGTCAAACATACCCAAAACTGCAGATTCATTGATAAGAAACAATTTATCTATAATACTATTAAAATTTTGTTGCTAATTACACCATAATTATCAGCGAACGCTTTAGTGCCTTTAAACATACCGGGTAGGTACTGTTATTTACTACCGCCAATAACGGCCCCTGCAATGTAGAAGACCACAAGGCTTAGAAGGCAAAGACGTATGTTCTAGTGTTGACTCTAGTGACACAAGGCCTCGACGTGGGGTGGCTTGGGGGTTGCCAAATGACACGTATCAATTATTCACACTAATACCTCACCACATTTGCGTGTGGAAGACAAATAGCCGTCCGAACTTCGACGCACCACGCCGAAACATCCATCTATAATTATCAGCTATCAATGTACGAAAAAGTACTCAATCATTTTGTGGGTCGATTTGAATTTACCCTTGTTTTTTCGAAACTTATTTCTTTAAGTAATGACAATCGTCAGTTTATATGTAAAGATTTGAATATTATGCTACTTATTACTTAACTCATTTATTTCGGATATATAAAATCCGTAATGCATTTAACTTTATGTTTCGTATTTTTTCTGTATTGGACTGCACATTCGAGTAAATGTTATGCTTATGGTTTTCCACGAAATCTGGGATATGAGAATGATCTTTCCTTGCCTTGTGCTATATTTGTTATTGGTTATCAATAGTCCACGATATAGTGTATTGTAATTAACTGATAAACCTGAAAGTATTGGGCTGGGGTGGCCGCGGCCCTGCGCTCAATTATTCATGCTGCGTATTTTGGTCACGAGGACGCACCAGGCCACCTATTCTGTCGATAAGTAGATTCTACATGATTGTGTATTAATTTACCTGTCTTTGTCAAGGGGTTGATATCAATATTGTAACCCTTTTTGGGTAATACGACCGACGAAGCCTGCGACGAAAACTTACTATTACAGGTGAGGATATAACTGCAATTATACAGCATTGAGGATACTTTATGCCTTATACCTAACTAAATGGTACCAGTTTGTCTACATTTTAAAGTAGATAACTAATTTATATTTATCTTACTTATGCATATCTACATATTAACGGTAAAACCTTGGCCCCAAATGCTGAGTAGCCTCGGCGGCAAATTGAACAATCTGTTTAGGTGTGTTAAAAATATCGCAATGGAATACGTGAATTGTACCATGTATTTTATACGAAAAAAAGTCACGCGGAGTTTGTTTGTCTTCTATAAATACCAAAACATTTTGATTCAGTACATAAATGAGTGTTTACAGCGATAGCGAAATAAATAAATCCTTGATTTGATGCATGACAAAGTAGTACCAGGTTCTCAGAATTTTGTTATCTACTGGTATGTGGATGTGTGCGACTCACGTTAGGTAGATATCCTATATATCTTTGTGTATCGCGAATCGGTACCGCCTCCTCGCGAACCGGCTGCCAAAATGAGTCATCGTCATCAACAGACCAAACAGCGCGCTCAAACAAGTAGGTATTATATCTATAGCTGTGTTTGTTTATCAGTTTACTTCCTATTTAGATTGTTATTGAGTATTGAGACTTCTTAACAGTTCATGTTGCCCTGGTACAAATTTGCTCACTCATTCGGTTGATTGAAAGGAATGGTTGTATAACCTGCGTTGTTAAATTATTTTGAACATATAATAGCAACCATGCTAACAAAATGTTTGATCAAAAAGGCTTAAATAAATAAAAATAACTGATAAGTAGTTTTGAGACATTAAAAGTGTTAAATCGACCTTCATCAATATATAATAATGATTAGTCATCTTGGTAAGCTACGGGTAGTATACGTTTTATATTAAAAATAAACCTCCAAAAGAATACGAGGTCGTTGACCATTTTTTGCAAACAAACAACCTCCTTCAGTCTCATAAAGTCCTGGTACAATTGTGCGAAATTGAAGTAATTTCACGCCTCCCACAACAATAGGAAGTCGTTTTTGCACGGGCACGCGCCTATTTTGCAAACAGTAGTCATTGTTGTCATTACGCGCTGACTGAACTACAAAAGTATTATACGAGCTAGCATTTTTTTGTAGGTCGGGGATACCCTTCATTCATGTCGGATTAGTTTGCCATTCTCTAGACGAGTCTGACTAGTCTGCGAATATTTAGTACACATTTGCCGTGTGGCTGTTTTGCGTATGTGAAATAATGCGTACTTCTCTAAGAATGTTAGACAAGCTAATATTGGTTCCAATTTACCTTGAATTTGTAAGCATTCTTCAATGTTGCACGTTCCACCAGATACCTACAGACTCTATGATTATTAGCCGCAGAACAATTAGAACACTAGTGCAAGCAAAATTATTGTGCTAGTATCAATTCGGACAGTGTGTTATCTCACTGCAACTGCTACGTTATCGGTCGTACGCACTCTATCTGCCTTTGGGCATGCGTGTGCGATGCGTTTCGCGCGCATCGTGTCTTCACTCTACACGTTTCATACAATTGCATATTAGCATTCAGTACCAGTAGTTATTAACTTTCGCAAGCGAATAACCAATTTTATAGAATACGTGAGATTTGTTGAGAAATGAATGCGTTACGCACATGTGAAACTATGATAGACATAGTTGCACGTTTCTAGTATGGATAAGTAGATAACAATTTATATATTCCCATTTTTTGCGTTATTCTAGTTCAATCGTATTTTACATTTCGGTGTGTTTTTGATAACAAAGAAGGATGATAGAGAGATATTCTTTCAAAATAGATTACTTATTAAATTAAATTTGATATATCCAATCCAGTCATCATGCTTTTAAATTAAATAATTTGATATCTAGGTATGTGGAATACCTATCATCATCAAAATGTTTTTTTCGAATAACGTTAAATTAAAGCAAAAGCAACGTTGACACAAAATAGAAGTGAAAGTTCAGCTAGTAGTAGGTAAACTAGTTGATGATAAGACTATCTGTTCGGAGAAACTAATGCACAGCGATAGTGGCAGATAACGGAATGACAAATTGCAATGTGTTGCATACGCACAAAATTGTAATAAAATTATTTTTCATCACAATGAGATCACCATCAGTACCTAGTCTTATATGGAAGACGTTATCACAAACAAAAATAACAATAAACCATTTTAGACAACTAATATCATACAAAATAATGAATTTAGTTGTGTAGTTTTAGGTACTTACGTCAGTCATTCAGGACAGAGCATTTTATAAGTACCTTATAGATAGATTAACGCTATAAGATGCTTGTCTCCATTATTATAAGGTAAAAAAGAATTGTATGATCCGTACTTATTTGGCAAGAAAATAGTCACGGTAATCTTTTTGGGATATAAAAATAGGAAAAGGGTTTAGATCTAAGCCCTTTGATGCGGGTCGAATTTGGTATTGGACATGAGAATGTATTCCACTGTTTTTTACTATTATTTGAATAATAAAACTGTCAAATATATTTGATGGTAAAGTGATATTTATTTTTTGTTTTCCATGTTTGGATAACAAGAACCCAACCGTGAAATTTTTTGGGGTGAAAGTAGAATCAAATAAATGCTATATTAAAGTAGGTATCTATACGAAAATCTTCGTACGAATGACTTTCTGATAAATCAAACTTTGCTCAATAAAGTAAAAAATGTTTGATTTACAAATAAAAATAAGGTAGGTATATCTGAATAATTAACTAATAATTACAGCTAATAAAATAAACAGTAAAGTATGAGAGTTCTAAAAGAATTTAAAAAATAGTAAGAAATCTTCAAGTGACTGAATTTGCAAAAATGTTGAAGGAAATTTGGCATAGATAAACGGTTTCTATAACAACTCAATAGAGTTTAAATACTTAGTATCAACAAAATAAACACAATGCAATCTAGTTCCACTTTGAAAAGTAGGTAGGTATAGTAATAATGTGATATCACACAGAATTATTCATATCTAATTACACGACACGGTCTATCTATGAGACTAGCGTAGCTGTATGTTTACTATTGCTGGCAGGTTCTCAATAAAAAGGAGCAATTATAATAAAAATACAATTTTGACCACAACCCCTCGGCTCTACCGAGGGTTGCAAATAATACAATCGTAAATATTCAACTCTAGAGTTTCGTAACAACTTATGTTAGATATTATCTTTCGAAGAAAGCACGTTTGTAGTAAAAGGTTAGGTACTTAGGTAGTAGGGTATGTGATTTAAAATATTTATTTCTTTAAAAACAAATAACACTTGAAATCTTTGACTTTGATTGTAAGTATATAATATATAATACATTCGTGATACATATACGTTTATATACGTTATCAATCGATATAATCAGAAATGTTATATAGGTAATTGTAATCTATTAAATACCTACCTCTTAATTGCTTCAGATCATCATCGTAGCGTATTTTCCAATAAGTGTTCGATTTCTTCTATGAAATGAATTGGTGTTACTTTATAAGTACCTAGTAGTAAAGCATAAATTTTACGATTATCCGCTTTCATTACGGTTGGCAGTAAAAAGTTATCTAGAAATCTGTCGATTGCTGGTTATTATTTTGCATGGCACTATCCACAAGGCTGGGAACTTTGTCCGATGTCGACCAGTTTATTGCGAATGATACCTGTAATTAGGGCGGACTAGTCGGCTATCGCGGTGTCCATCAATTCGCACCAGGCGACATCGCGCCACCACCGATATTGTGCACGCTCGCCGGAAACAACGTATGCTCATAATACACTATTGATTCGCTAAAAACATTCACCCTTCAATAGACTTTGCACGTGCTATAATTACACACCTGGCTTTTTTACCATCAATGTTTATTAATTTAGTATGCGTTAAAATTTGGGCAACATAATTTAAAGTTAAAAGAAGTTGCGAAAGGCATTTTAAATAGTAAATACATAGATACATAAATAAGAGTTTCGTTCGGTTACGACATCTGTGTGGTTTTTCTCAACATTTAGCGACACCGAAATGTAGTAGTAAATCCAAGGCTAACTGTTAGCGATGGGTGTGACATGGACTTAATTGCAATAGACTAATGTAGGTACCTACCTATGTGTAACTTTAAAAAATAAGCTACTAAGTACGTTAGTAAGTAGACGGGAGTCACCTTGTCGCAGACACAGCAACAAAATATCACACGAATACGTTTTCTACTTTCCAATGCACTTTAAAGTATCGTGTCAGTGCAACGACCAGCATGCGATGGGACGATCTCTCGCGGCTAGCAGATCGAGTCCGCCCAAGGACGTCCACTCCGTCGCAGCATCCATCGGCCATGCAACCTTATACCCTCACCTGAAACTCTATTTTCGATTGACTCGCTTAGATAATCCCGTGACCGAGTCAGTAAGAAAAATGATCCTGTATAAAAAAAGTAAAAAACCTCGCGGTTGTTTTATTTCGTTGAGCCGCAGCGAAGCCAACATGGCCGCGAGTTGGGAGCGAATTATCTCTGGATATACTTTATAAGATTTTTATCTCAATCCCTGTTTGGTGCAGCTTTAGAAACGTGTAATTTGTAGCCGAAAGGGCTCGTGTCTTTGATGCGTCGGAAAAGTTATCAGAGCTTATAAAAATTACAGGACCTACATAGTCTTCAAATAACTTGTTATAACATAATAATTCTTAGTAACATACTCGTACATGGTGAAAAAAACTAGTGAAGGCAAATATTCGGAAATTCGTTACGCGCCACCCTGTCTACGAGGCAGGTGCTCGCCGCTATTTTGACAACGATACTTAGCAGAACCGCCCATTTTTTAAATTTAATTCCTTTTTTACAAACGCTCTTGACCCATTTCCGAAATAGATGTTATCATTTCAAACCGACCTTTATACACTTAAATAATAACTGACAAACGTTAGATCGTATTAGCTACAAAGACATATTTGCCGTCGTTCTTTTATTTTAGTTACAAATGTTATGTTGTCTGTTTTATTTTTAAACTACTTATGTATGGAGTTTTATTTGTCAAATAGCTAAAACAAACTACTAAATAAACATATTTAGCACGCATAAATGAAATAACATTATTTTCGCAATCATATAAGTACCTAATTATAATTCTAATACCTACATAAAAATGCTAATGCTCAGGCATAGACAATGGGAGGAAAGAGTGTATTGTTTCACGTGGGTCCCGGGGAGTTTCGCTACAATGAGTCGCATCCGGGATCGCCGGGCGTGGACTCCACGACTCTACTTGTCTATGGTACCCTACCCACCCATGGAATACATTAGATTGCCGTGTGGGTTTTGAGGGCATGCTAATTTTAAAAGCTTACGAATGCTGTCGTTGATTATTAGTTAAGAACTGTTTTTGATTTCATTTCAAAATTCTGAATTGATAAATTAATTTACATCTATCTAAACAAAAGACAGACAATAGTGGCAATTCGGAGTGTCGCAAAAGCTAAACTAAACTAACTAAAATTAATGCCATCCTTTTTATTCCCTTCGCTATGAAAGGGACGGCAACATTTTTAGTTAGTTAGTTTAGCTTTTGTGACACTCCGAATTGCCACTAATGTTTCCATAAAAAAAGCAATCGAAATTCGCCACTATAATATTTATCTGTTGTTAATAGGAGATAAGGGTGAGAGCACCCTAGATAATATAAAATAATAAATTTGGGCGCGTGGCTACCCGGCAGGATGCTGGTGACAAATTATGACTATGTGAAATTACAATTATCTCTTTATGGCAACCCTTTGCTCATTATGCAATGTTAATACATTAATTGTCATTAAGTACGGTCCTTGTTGAGTTATTCATATTCTCGTTATTTTGCATAATACTCAAAGGCATATAGCGAAGGGATAGAGTCAACATAAGCCTTTAGAATGTTGACAGTTTTTGCTCGAAAAGACAAAAAGCAGCATGAGTACTTACTAGGGAATGGACACCGGTATTCGGTATTACCGCAAAACCGGTAATACCGAGTTATTTAAGGCACTTCGGAATACCGGTATTGAAATTGAAAATACCGGTAATTCGGTATTTTGAATTAACCGATAAAATAAATGAAAAAACTCATAACGCGGCTCTAGATTAGGTACACAAATAACAAACAACTTATTTTAAATTTATAATGATTGTAAAATTGATGGACAGTCTACGTTTTCGCTTCACCATGTCTTCACGTGGTCACAAACCGACTTCAAAATAAATAAACGAACAATTGCCCGTAGGATATTGTTAGAATGTTTTTTGATTTAAATTTTTACTTTTATAAAAGTTTTAAAATAAGTATGTATGTATCTATAAATAGAGAAAATATCTATAAATAGATATCTATCTATAAAAAGATGTTTTTAAACTGCAAATTAGTCAATGTGTACGAGCAAGCAGATAGACGGACGCGGGTGGCTTTGAGCAAGCCACCTAGCTTATAGAGAGCATAGCGTCAGGAACATTATTTCTGCATGCATAAAGCTCAAAACTGATTGGCGAAATTAACGACGAATGCACGTGCGAGTGCAAAACAAGTATTGTTCCTGTAATTTCTTGGAAAAAAAACCTTTGGACTCGTGCGGTGCCTTTTTCTTTGTCACGCACATTTTCAATTGCATAGTGCGCTCTCGCTCGGTAGGCCAGTTCTCTATCAATTGTTATTGTTACTACGCACGAGCACAAGGTGCGTAAAGAAAGACTATAGTAGTACCTAAGTACCAAAATTCCCAATTCAAGTTCAAGTTGATTTAAAAGTATTGCTTTTTTTTTAAGAACCCTTTTTATTACAATTTAGATATACTTATTCAGTTTAAAGCAATAAAACACGCAGAAGAAAATATTTTTTTTAACTATTTCAATATTTATAGTAAAATACCGAAAATTTACCGAAATACCGGGATACCGGTTTTAAAAATATTGATACCGAAAAATTACCGGTATTGTCAATACGTCCATTACCGCCATTCCCTAGTACTTACGAGGTTAACGTTCAATAATACATAAAGTAAGTAAGTAAGTATAAAATAAATGTTCTTTAATTTTAAAAGTTAAGATTACTAGATTATTACTATAAAGTTACTCGTTTTATATTTTTGCACCTTATATTTCGTCATGTAGAAAAAAACAACAACATAGTGGACGAAAGGAGCCTCTTTTAGGCTAGTGACACGACAAGAAGAAGTGATTTACCACTTCTTGTCGTGAAGGAAATGAAGGAGTAATTCTAAGTAGAAGTATAGAGTTATAGTTTTAAAGACATTTTATTTACATTATACCTAATATTATCGGAACTTAATAGAACTAATTCTATTAGTACTCGTGACCACGCGTGACAGTAACGTCATCCGAAACGTCGAGGTAAATAATGATTTTAATATGTTCGCAATTATTATTATTTATTTATTTTCAGCCGTCAATATAGGTACCACAGCTGGGCAAAAGCCGATTAAATCCCCATTTTATTGTAATAATGTGTTCAAGTCGCGAAAGTTTAAAATGCAATATGTCATAAAAACAATCTAATCCATTATCTCTCTTCAGCCAGTCATTTTGTCATAATTACACTGTTATGTAGAACTGTAGCATTATATTATTGGGATAAGTTGGTAAACTGATAAAACTTTAGCTATCAATACATCCCTTTCATATTAAATTCGGTTCATCAGCCGCGTCAATTTCAGCTCAACAAGCCACCATGCGGGATCGCGTTATTGCTTTTTTATTTGTTTTTTTATCCGCAGTTTTTGCTCCGTGGGATAGGTCGGGATGTACGTTCTGTTTATTTATGCTGGTATTAGCATAATGCACTTTTGTGCATCACTTTGCTTTGTTAACCAATTATCAGTGCATTTATATCACTTAAAATCGCGAACACAAGCGCGTGCGTTTTTGAAGATATAAGATTTACTTAACTCGTATTCAAATCATTAAAATCGTATCATTGTAAAAATTTATCAAATCAATTATGATACCTACTTTAGTACATATAATAAATAATGATACCTACTTTAGTATCCATGTTAGCTAAGTGGGTTTGTACACACTCGAGGTTCTTCAACTTTCAAAATCGGATCTCAGGTGTAGGTTCATTAATTATTTTTCATTTCGGAAAAAAAATTAGCAGATTTCTACCAACTTTATGAATATCGAGTTTATGTTATCACGCATTATGTTACATGATTTACGTGAAATGTTTTCGATAAGAAAATCCTAAAAGCGTTAAATGGTAGTAAGTTAGTAGTCAAATAGATTTAGTATTCATAGTTCATATAACCAACATTAACGATACGTAAGGCAAAGGGCTTTAAATATAAATAAATAATTAATTGATGAGGTTATTGGCCCATGTTTAGGTAATGACTGAGACAGCCGTTTCCGCGAATCGCTAAACTAATTTTATCGTCGAATCAAAGGTCATAACTGTTAAAGCAATGACAATGGCACATTTGCATTCAACTTCCGGTGTAAATAGCCAAATTATCGGGATTTTAACCGTTGTGTGGTTGACCGCTGATTGTGTGAGCATGTTAGAATCTGTTATACCGATTTAACTAATAACACCAACAGTAATTAAGAAGGAAAGTGACGGAATAAGAGTTTGGTTCAAACTTGTAGTATATTATAACATTAATTGTTATGAATGGTTATAATGTTTACATTTAGGTAATTAAGATTTTAATGATTTTCCAAGAGGAAGACAATTATTGACTTCCATTTTATTAATTTAGTTTGTACGTACATAATCGCAACCAAATGTATCGTTTAGTTCATTTCAAAACGGGAAAAATTAAAAATATTTCACTAATTTAAAAGTCATCTCACGCATCGCCGATTTACATAAGACTAAATCCGACGACTCTACTTTTAATACTCAGTCTTATTATAATATCCAGACATATAACAAACAAAGATTTACTTACGTTTTGTCCGATTGGGTTGAAATCGAACCCACTACCTACAGTCACTACAGTGCAGAAATCGGAGATACCTACAATGTACGAAATTGTAATAAAAATAAGTATATGACGCATAATGTCCGTGGTCAAGGGATATAATTATTGTATAAGTATTTGTTTAGGGGTGGTATCACTCTGTTATTTTCTACAGCCTTGAGAATTATTATCACATAAAATCAATAGTTTCAATACCAAATAATATGCTACTATTGATTGAATAGGTAAAGTTGCATGTTGATTCTTCATTCTAAAAGTGACTTGTAGGTAAATACCTAAACTTAGCAATACAAGTAACTCTATAATGGTTCTGTTTTTTTCATGCTATTTTTTACCCTCACAAATACTGGGAATTATAAAAATTGTTTGAATTTAGATTTGTAAGTGCATTGCAATGATTTTGTACATTGCTAAATGTACATAACTTGATTTTTGAAGAGCATTCCAAATAACCTTGTAAAAGTTATACTCGTAGATGTACGTTTTTATTTTACCACTTTTTCGGCGTCCTTAATAATGTATCTCGATGCCAAATACAGTTTTTAGTGGTCAATAGTCTCTGTGCAAAGCCGCGGACAGACGGACGGATGAAGCTAGGAATGGCAAAACCAATGAGGGTTCCTTGTTGACTTCGGACTATTCTCGCGTTCGAGAGCTCTAAAGCTCCACAAGAGCGTCATCGATATGCAAATGATTGTAAAGGACTCTTGATTCAAGTGCTAGAGCCGATTTGCAGCTATTGTTTACAAATGCCTTAGAAATAAACCAATAACTAATATGTTCGGACATATCGTGTGAAAATATTCGTTGCATACCCTATAATTATTATATTTTATTTTTTAGTATTGTATTTGCCGAATAGATAGTGTCTCGACTCTAATATTGAGCGTGTATTCTTTCGTTACAGAAGTTTATAGAAGATATAAAGGCGAATTATAAACTGTGAAATAAGACATCGTGTATGTACTGAGTACCTATGTACTTGCAAAAACTGATATTATGCGCCTAATAGAACCTGATCACCTGACTTACCATTTAAAGATTTGATCGAATATGAACTGTCCATAGAAATACAATTGTGTGTCATTTTATTCAGGTTATTAGGTAACCCAATGCACCGAATTTATGATTTTACTATGTTGTAAAGCACAAAATAGTTTGTAGGTGCTTATTTTAATATTGTTTAATTCAATATTCAAAATGTTATGTGAGCTAAATATAGCTAATAAACATGGAATTATTTTTTATATTTTATGGTATGGTGAAATCCCTGTTAAAAATTATGCCTTGGGGTTGTTAGAACTGTAAACATAGAGAATAGAATTCTATAGATGTAGCTATTGAGTAAATCATAGTATATTCTCAAACTCTATCATCTAATCGATTAAATGGAATTCCGCGTGTCCCGTATCATTTGTGTTATGATCATGAAGAGTGACGTTCAATTTGGTGCAGTTTATTTATTTATGAATCGTATCTTCGTAGTTCAATATTATGTCTTAGGCAGAATACCTATAATACCTAGGTACCTATTGAAAGAACTAGGTTAACTTTGAAATACTTACCTACGTAGGTACCATCATAGAAGATGTCTATGAATTTGATGTTAGATTATCCAAAGTAAGCAAATAATCTTACGTACCTACCTAATGTTAATTATGCTAACCACATTCCCCCAATATTTGGCTGAAGGAATCCACCTACAAAAAATATTGCACACACATCTTGTTCTATTTTTGAGTGCATTTCGCGCTATTTTGGCGTTCCCTCGGCAAGCAATGAGTCAACGACCTCGTTTAACGCGTTGTTCACGCACTTTTGGGAATTTTAGGGCGATTCTAGTCGCGAGCAAAATTGTAACGTTTTCACGTAAATGAATAGAATTAAAGTTTTGCTCAATGATTGTCTACCTCGATAGGTAAGCTCTAGATTGCTACACTTGTCCATTCCATTGCTATACTTACATTACGATTTTATTCTTGTACCTACTACTATCTAAGTACCTATAGTATCAAAATGGTCTATAAACGATCGTAGGTACTCAATAACATTTTGAGTATGAGTTTAATTAAGTAAAGAAAAGTAAAATATAAAATAAATATTAAATTCCTCGTTAAGAAACTGCTTTCTTGTAAAGCTTACTTAAGTAGGTAGGTAGGTACCAACATACCCTAAAAACTCCGTCACCAGAGTTGACCACTTGCTCATACGAACGAACGAACGAGTACCTAATGTAATATAGGTACCTATATAGGTACTTACTTATAATAATAAACTTAGTAAGTACCTATACCTACCTAAATAATTTAAATTTGTATAGGTAAGTACACGATAATTTCCTCTGTATTGGAATAAATTAGAAGGTAAGTAAGGTAAGTATAGATATTTATTAAGTATTTGTTAAATAATAAGTAGGTAAGTACCTAATACCAAGTACCTAATACTTGGTAGGTAACACTTAGGTACTTAACTAATAAAATTTAAATCCTATGGTTTTCATTAAGACCCGAAATCGTTTCAATTAGCATAACTGTAGCTGAATAATGTTGGTATAACCAAAACATAAACTACGAAAACGACGATAACATTTTGAAGGCAATAACGTGAAGTTCAACGTTGGCACACAAAGGCCCTGCGAGGCGCGGCTGCATTTTTTATAAGCCGAATTAAACTCTATGTTGTTGTTTGGTAGCGCGTTCGCGACACACACGCTTGAAGAACGTCCGTAGCATGCGCGTACGCACTCACACACACATAGAAGAGCGCCCTCCTCAGCGCGCTGCAATTCGTCGGCGCGCCGTCTCCATCACTCCCCGCGCCCTCCGCCCGCACGCAATTGCACTGCACTCGGCTCGGGCTGCGTGCGCTGCGTGCGTAAAAAGCGCACGCGAGAGGCGCGGGGCGCGTCGCCTTCCTCAGGCGAGCGGCGAGCCGGCCGCGCCGAGTTGTGGCCAGTAACAGTCAGACGCTCGTGAGAGCACGCCGCCCCCACACGTAGGCATCCCGACCTACACGCGCGAAACAACCCTTGTGCTAACTTTTACAAGTGCCAGTGCGAACTTTTCTCATGAATTTCCCAAACATTTTCAAAATTAAAAACGCTTACGTGTCTTTGGATTAATTTTACAGAGGTAAGTGTTAATGTTTGTTGTCGTAGACGCTCGTAGAGGTGCTACGGTTTCGTAGCACTTTTAGCAGCTCATTAGCGAGGGTAAGTTTGGTGCTAGATTTATTTATAGTTCGATTTTAAGTTTTTCGAGTATACGATAAGGATCAAATTCTGCGATTGTCAACATTCACGGACAACAAACATGACGGGTGAGAATCCGGCGTAACCGCTTTCATCGGTCCCCCAAGTTCGATTATACCTGCCGAATAAAAGGTAAAAAAGTCAATTTGGCAGTATGGAAGGGCTTCGTATGGTAATTGTAAATGTGGTAGGGCGGTGCAGTCGGCACGCAGCGGCAGCCCACAGTCAGTGGCCGGCGAGCTCGAGGCGCGAGTCGAGCTCTGAACGCACATCGCTCGCTACTTCTCATGTGCGAGCTCATTTATCGAGTGTGTAACGCGAATATTTACACTATGTATCCCGGTACAACATTTAATTTTGGTGAAAGTTTACCAGGTAGGGACAAATTAGTATTGACATTGCATTTTCTTTATTGTGTGTTGTGTAGTGGATTTAATTTTTAATTGTACTTAATTGTATATTTTGCAACTTGTGATGAAGTTCTAGAGTCAATGACCGCTAGAATTCTGATGTTAATTTTATAAAAATCGCAGATAGAGATAGAGCAATTAACTGGTGGTACTATTCGCTCTGATTCGCGCTCAAAGTATCGGATACTTGTTTTGCTATTATAGTAAATTAAAATAATTAAGTTAAATTAAGCAGTGAGTGACCGTAATTTTTTTTGTTCGCAGAAGCCCAACTTAGAAATATGGGGAGCAGCGAAGGTCAACAGACGTTCTGCCTCAAGTGGAACCACCATAAAACAAACTTGGTGGAAATCCTGGAGGCACTAATCAAAGTAGAGACATACGTCGATTGCACCTTAGTGGTAGATGAGCAGGTCACGTTCAAGGCGCACCGCGTGGTGCTTGCGGCCAACTCGCCGTACTTCCAGTCGATCCTGGCCGACGTGCCGATGGACCACTGCAGCATCCTCTTCCCCGGTGTGAAGGATTTCGAGATGCGTGCGCTGCTCGAGTACATGTACACGGGTGAGGTGAACGTGACGCAGGCGCACATCCCGCGCATCATGAAGGTGGCGGAGCAGCTCGAGGTGAAGGGGCTGTTCGACATGACGGAGCTGCGACGGCGGCCCGGCAGCGCCGAGCGTGCGCCCGGCACCTCCCCGCCGCGTGTCGTTCCCGCCGCGCCGTCCAGCGCCTCCCCGCCCGCGCCCGCACCCGCTCCGCCCTCAGCACGCTGGCCACCGCCGCCCGCCGCGCCCGTGCTTTCCGCCGCCTACGACTCCGCCGACATGAACCCGCTCAAGCGTAAGAAACTCTCCAGCATGCTCGCCACCCGCGACACTCCCATCCTTCGAAACGTTCTGGCCCAGACCTCCCCCATCGACTCCTCCCAGCCCATGTCCCTCGTCTGCCATCCCGTCAACCAGATAGCACCCCCTCGACTGCATTCCAATGGCTCAGATCACGAGATGGATCGCCCGATGAGCCCCCAGCGTCCTTTCGATTATCGTCCCCGCAGAATGTCCTCCCGAGCCTCCTCCCCTCACTTCAATAGGTCCGATCGTTCCGAAGACGCTCACTCGCCTTACACGGAGCGTTCCTTTGATGATGAAAGTCAAAGAACATTCCACCCATCTCCTCCCCCGACCAATTTCCAACCGGATGTACGAGCCGGCTTAGCGCCATACGTTCCACCGCAACAGAAGCCCGAGTGGAAGCGCTACAAACAATACACGAGATCCGATATATTATCGGCAATCGAATGCGTGAGAAACGGAATGAGTGCCCTGCAAGCTTCGCGTAAATACGGCGTTCCCTCTCGAACCCTGTACGATAAAGTAAAGAAACTCGGCATAACGACGAGTCGGCCCATGAGCCGTGGCGTCAAACGGGAGAGCAACGGAGCTGCGTTCCCGTACGGATTGAGCGGCACCGGTGGAGTCGATGACGGTAATCAGACAAGCACGCCTCTGATAGACCCCTCGTTCCTGCAACAAGCGTTGGAGGGCGCGACGCGGGACGGCGGGCGCGAGGCGCTACATGCAATGGCGCTTGCAGCGGCCGCGCACGCCGCACTGGCGCCGCGCTCACCGCCGCCGCACCACCGCACGCCGCCGCAGTCACCGCGCTCGCCACTGCACGATGAAGACCACGTTGAGGACCTGTCCGTGCCGCGCCGCCGTGACCTGGACCCACCCGCCGGAGTCATCGTCCCCCCGCGCAGCTTCGCTCTCGATTGCAGCAGCGATCGAGATTGAACAGGATGTCATCGTAAACGAACATTCGATAAAGACTGACTTAGGCGTACAAAGTTAGAAGTAAGACTCAAATCGGTAGGCTACCGGAAGGACGCGCAAGCCTCACCGACCGGGCGCTCCGGCCGGGCGATTGCAATGGGCCCCGCGGCCACTCTTAAGCTACCCCTCTTCTTCTCTATTTATTTCCAAGCGTCACCAAACCTCGGAACGAAATCAAATTTCCGTTCCGAGGTGGACGGTGTCTATTGTGATTTTTTTTTGTTTATTTCTTCTTGGTTATTTTATGTTATAACATTTACGTCTCTGTTAAATGGATAGCGCTGTAGGTTAGCTTTAACTAGAATATAAAGTTGTGTTAGGACCGGAGAGATCGGCAGAAGAGCCGCCGGCTGCGCCGGCTTCGCAGCCGCCGCGCCTCAGGAAGGTACGCCTATCAAGTTTTGATAAATTGTGCAATTTGTTGTCCGCGACTGTGATGTTTATAGACTGAAACGCCGCAACTACCTCACGCTCGCTACTACAACTCACTCTAGTCGCGTCGCACGAAGCCATACTTAGATCTCAGGAACAGGGTGTTGCAGAGTGAGCTCTCTCCTGCGCCACACACCGGTGTCTCTAGCGCACGGGATGAGAGCGAACGAGTGCGACGTACTCTTTGTTCTTGTCACAGTAGATCGCGACGTTTTAATTATGGACATAATATTCCTTGTGTTACGGGTTAGATTAATTTATTGTTTGTCGATTGCCATAATCTATTCATTGTTTGTTGATACCTATTTGTGTTCACTATTTTGAGAGTATCTAATGTTTTGCACAAGCACGGTGATTCTTAGATAGTAAGAGATTTTGCGTAATCATAATCACTAGTTAAGAATGCTCAATGTTTTTCAATTTACTGCCGTACGTACTCGATTACAAGCTAATACGTAAAGCTCTAGTTTTAACTGTCCCTTAATTATGAAATCACTATAGAATATAGTAAGGCTAAGTGATAAGACAGTAGGTTGTATGTGTCTAAGAATAAAAGTATCTTTATCTATAGGTACCTATTTGTTTCTAAAAAACCGTATTCATGTTACCTGGATGTTATTTGATGGGTAGCCTACAAAATTGTATATAAGTAAAAGATAAACAGAACGCTATAATTCGAATCGTGAAGTTGGTTTAATGTAAATAAAATATTGCAATCACTACCTAGGTAAGTTTGTAGTTTTAATGTTTTCCAAATCATAAATCATCTGTAAAATGCCATACTCTCCGAATGTTAACAATTTTCAGACATGATTATATTTAATCCATCTGTTATTCTTCATTACGCTAAGTTAATACTAATCTTTTATTTGATAATTCATTGGAAGACTGATTTGTTACTTTAGTCTAGTTCATCATGCCATAGAAAGGACCTTTAGTTGTATCTTATTATTTCATAAACTTCGTAAATTGTAGGTAATTATGAAGCGATAGGACTATGAGTAAGAGTGTGTAGCAGCTACACGTTAGTGTCACTGTGCCTTTATTTGTTGTATTGAAGAAGTGTTAGGACATTCCAGTAGTTGCAAAAGCACGGGTTTGTTGACGTGGTTTTGAAGACACCTTATTATGAATAATGTTAGTTATTTCCCTCCTCATATAAGTCCGTTACTGGTTTGAATTTAAACTCTATACGAGTGACATCGGAATATTATTATCGAACTCGCTCGTATATAGACGACCCTTAGTTTTGTTGAAGAAATGTTATTTATACCTACTTACCCACAATCGTGCCTATAAACTTATATGTATATTTTAAATGATGTTATGCACTAGAGTTCTTTTAGTTGTGAGTTTAAAAATCGTATGTACTCTAAATTAGTGTTTCTAGATAATGTATGTAGGTATTTACCTACAAGTAAGCTATTATGATCGAGTTTGTTCTCGTATCTATCATATTATTATAAGAACTCTATATTTACAAATAATTTAATGTTATATAATATAAAATAAACGTTTAATATCGATGGAAATGTTGTTTACGTAAACAAACCTACCTACCTACTTACTAAATTAAAAAAGACAAACTAGATACCAACTTAGAACACAAAATGGAGAAGTAGATACCTACCTAGGTACCTACTTATTCATCAATTCACAAAAGTAGTACCTATTAGGTACTCAAAAAGTATCTAACTAGATTCTTATACCCTTAGAGGGAGGGAGGGGGGGAGGGGTCAACCCTCCCTGCCACAGTGTTTATCACCTTTGATAGGGGTACCTAGTCAATCTAAAATTTTCAAGTTAAATTTTCATGTTAGTTCCTATTCGAATTGTAGAGCCGTGTTGACCGAGTGGTATGTGGGTAGGGTACCTCGACTTTCGATCCAAAGGTCGTTGGTTCGAATTTTTAAAAGATTTATAATTAGGTATGCGCACTGACAAGGAATACCTAGGCCTACCAAGAAATACAGTAGGTATCCCGCAAAGTGTAGGTAGGTAAAAAGTAAGTTCGTATGAGCAAGTGGCCACTCTGGTGACGGAGTTTTTAGGCTGCCTTAAGGCCTCCGTCATGGCTTAACGACTTTAAAAGCCGGGACCGACAGTTTAACGTGCCCTCCGAAACACGGAAGCGTAGGTAGGTACCTACTTAGGCAAAGATTGCCTCCTGAAGTCCCGACGCTGTATACCTATAAGTACCTATAGATGATTTAGGTAGGTATCTATACCTACCTAAATCATCTAAGTAGTAAATATATAGATAGGAACTAAAGGACTGAGTTTATTCGAAATGAAAAACAGAGTGTTCTTCGGTTGAAATTGTTAAATAGGTAGCTACGCAGGCAAACTATTGGCTGGCACCCTACCTACTAACCCTATATACGTAAGTAGGTACTTAGGTACAATTTTCTATTATTGGTAGGTACAAACACGCCTGTTAGAATTTTTTTCGAAAATTTTTTTTCGAAATTTTTTTTGACTACACCTACTTGGACCAACTAGTAGTGCCCTCTTTTGAGGATTTGCTATAACAAATTGGAAACTTGGCCTGTATTCAGAGACCTTACTCAAGCGTCGATCTGTGCTTGAGCGTCGATTTAAGTATCGTTTCTTATTCAAGAACGTTACTTGAGAGTAGTTTTGCTGATCAGAGTTCAGCTGAGTCGAGTTCAGCTGAGTCGAGTTCACCTGAGTAATTCCTTATTCAAAAACCTCAATCAAGTGAAATCGATGCTTGAGTTTGACATTTTTCAAAGGAATCTGAGTAAATGCTTGAGAGTGGTCTGGACCACGCTTGAGCATTTACTCAGATAGCATTTTTGTTTTGTTTTCAGTAAAAATGGATAATATATTCGATTCGTTGTATTTTCGAGGTCATCTAAGCATGCTAGAATAACGGACACACAAGACAAGACTTCAAAATATGCATGGGGACCTTGTTTCTGTTTCATACAGACAAAATGTTATAAGGACTTGTGAATTTATAGTTAGTATTAGCACAGATAAAAGAATACTATTAGTTTAGTCTTGGTAGGTAGGTACTCATAAGGATTACTTACCTACTTTATTTATGTCGAAAATTCTACCTACGTACATAACCTAAACGCATTTGGTTTGGCTGGGGTAAAATAAAAAATATATTGACAAAACTACCATAATGTTTTTATTTAATATTTTACACACACTTATTTAAAACGTATATAGGAGTCACGGGAAACCGCTAATCGTTAGATCATGTCCAGGCTAAGCTTGTTGAGAGAGATCCTTCGTGTCTCGTCATCTTCAACGAGTGCTGGTGCTATCTTCCACAACGTTTGTGTCTACAAACACTACATGATGCATCAGACCAGGGCAAGAAGCACTACCGCCGATAACCAAGCAGTATTACCTGTCTTTGGTCAAAGCGTAAAAATAAATTCATTGATTTCACATTTTATCCCGCGATTTGGCGATTGTTGAAATTTGATTGACTTGCTTGACGACTGACGTATGAATGAATGAATTTGTCAGTTTTCTAAAGTCGTTCCGTTACACGTTATTTTTACTTCACTTTCGAGAGTCGCCATTAATTTTTCATCCAGGAAGAAAGGAATCGACACTTGAGACTCGATTTAGCTGAGCATTTACTCAAGCAACGTTCTTGAATACAAACGATACTTAAGCAACGAATCAATGCTTAAGCAGAGTTCCGCTGAACCGAGTTCAAATCGACGCTTGAGTCAGGTCTCTGAATACCGGCCGAGGGGACCCTGGACAACAAAGTGTTTTTGATTAATTCAAGTGAATTACCTACCTACGAATCCGACAATTTTCTTGACTACACCTATTTGGACCAACTAGTAGTGCCCTCTTTTGAGGATTTTAGCAAATCCTCAAAAGAAATTGGAAACTGCTATGTAAAGTTACTTGGAGTATTCCTAGATGGCAGTACTATTAGAACTATATTCGTTTTTTTTTTTTAACTAAATCATTTTGTTAGTTAGTTTATTCTATAATTTTAATAACATTTTAAAAATAAATAATTTATAAATTAATATATTTTGGATAATGTTCTCAGACGACGTGCATAGAAATTTCAAAGAAATTCTGTGACGTCAAATCGTACGACCTTTCCTGCGACGCTGATTGGATAAGAAATCGTCATCAGATGACGAACAAGATTATGTCAGAGTTGTTATGTCAAAAACGTAAACAAGCCGTCCTATCCAAATGTATTTTCGAAATGAAAGTGATTTTTATTTAATTTGTGGTTTTTGGATTAAATAATAACAAAAGCAATGGAACAAGGCGAACCGTTTCTAAACACTGACGTGTTTAATGTTCACGACATCGCTGAAATTGAAGGTAAACTGGTATAATCTTACTGTGTTTACTAGGTGAAACACGATCTACAAAACTTTAAAATGAATGTTTTATTCTAGACTTCTTGAGTGGCTGCGATGGAGATTTTATGAAGAAACTGGAAGATGAGTTGGCTTTTACCGAAAATGACACAGAGTTATTGAGCGTGGATGTAAAAGCGGAAATTGCATCATCTCCTCAAGTGTCGCCAAGTTATAATACGACTGGAAATCCTGTGATTTCCCAGTACACGCATAAGCCTAAACCTTCACCTCAACCTCAACCTCAACCTGTAGCGCCTCAACATGTGAAATCATCAACTGTCCAAGCAGTTTACGGTCAAACTGAAGGGTATAACTTGCAGCCTCTGAATGGTGCTCCTCTTCCTGACGTTACGCAGATTGGTCCGAAAACTATCCCAAAACAGACCCCTATGATAGTACAGCAAGTTGTTCAAAGCCCACTATATGTGAACCTTGGTACAGGAAACATTCAGCAATTACAAGATGGTAGATCGCTTGTCCAAGTAGAAGGCTTGAAACAAGTAAGCCCAGTCAACAAACCTAAACAAAACCCACCACTTTTAATCCAGAAGAATGGAAATACTCCTTTTATAATACAAACTTCTGATGCAAACTTTTCTCCAGTGATTCTACAGTCAAATATTATAAATCCGGAAAGTCAGACAATAATGTACACGAGAGCACCCATTCAAGGTAACTTAAAAAACTATTTATATTATTCACACTTATTCATTTTTTATTGTAACATTTATTAATTTTTCACACTGAGGTACTTTTACTGATGAAGTCAGAGTGTAAGCAAAACTACAAATACATCTTTTATGTCTCTCTCACTTACAGTAGTCTCCTAAACTGGGGTGCCAGATTATTGGAATGTTCGGATTATTGGAAAAACTTAATAAGCAATGTAAATAAAATTTTCAGCATTTTTTTAACCAGACAAGAATATCTGACATAACCAGATAGGAAGTGCCAGATTAGCAAAACTACTGTATGTGACCACTATTATGAGTTTTAACTTCTTCTAAACACAACTTTTATAAATCATTTAATTGCAGGAGCAACACAAGTCATCTCAAATTCAAAATCCGGTGCAGAAAACCAACCAATGACATTTTTAACAAGCAACACGCCTACATTTGTTGCTACAGGATTTCCCGTAGTTCTGGATGGAGACAAAATCTCAATAAATGGCATACCCAAAGTGAAAGAAGTGAAGCGAAGTGCCCACAATGCTATTGAAAGACGCTATAGAACCAGTATCAATGATAGGATAGTGGAGTTGAAAAATATGCTAGTGGGGGAAGATGCCAAGGTATTGAGAGTATTATAAGTTATAACATAGACTAAAACTAAAAGATGCTATGTGAGTAAGTTTCTCAAGCGGATACTAGCGGGTTAGCGCCTCGACTTTCGATCCAAAGGTTGTGGGTTCGAATACGGCCATGCATCTAAAAGATTTTTCGAAAAATTTATATCTGCATTATGACAAGCTCTAACTGGTGAAGGAAAACATTGTGAGGACTTGCAACCTGTCACGTATGGAATGTGGGCAATGTGGGCATGTACCAAATATGTATTTGGACTTACCTCTGTCACGACTAGCCCCTTAGACATTTTCATTTATGATCTAAAAATGCCAAAATATCTGTAAGAATATGTCTCCGCATCTTAGGAATACCAGTTGTTATAATAATACATATTCTTCATTTTGAAATGGTAAAACTTCATCACTATTTATATTAAAGTAATCAAATATTTTTGATGATTTCTGATGATATCAATCAGGTTCCATCAGTCTATTTAAATAACTGATAACTTTTTCTAACAAAGTCATGCTAAATTCTTATAATTGCCATTTTCAAAACCTTCTGTAATTTACAGCTGAACAAATCTGCAATTCTGAGAAAAACCATAGACTATATAAAGTACCTGCAGAACCAGAATGCTAGGTTGAAACAGGAGAACATGGCTCTAAAGCTAACATGCCAGAAGTCTGGTGTGAAAGAGCCTGTCTTTGAAGGAGGTTACACACCGCCTCATAGTGATATTTCATCACCATCACCATACCACTCACCACATTCTATGGACAGTGATTCTCCATCTTCACCTGAGTATAAGGTAAGTTTTCTTATATCACTACTTCCAACACTACTAGGGTATGCCAGAGAAGAATAAGAATATATTGCTTACTAGTAGACCCGCGCGACTTCGCTTGCGTGTTTGCAGCCCTTTAAAGGGGTAAATCTGCGGTAAAATGGTGCCTATTATTTAAGTTAGACCTCTGGCAACACATCGGTGAAAACTGCATTCAATTCCATGCTGTAGTTTTTGCGTGAAGCTGGAACAAACATACATAAGACAGACATTTTTTTTGTCTGTTGCTCTAATAAAGACACTCCCCCATATTCATTTTTTATTATCTCAAATGCACGGACATCGACGTGTTACAGTTTTAATATAAGTAGAGATAGAGATAGACAGAACAGAGGGTCGCTGATAAACCTTTGGTTGTTTAAAGGGATCATTGTGAAATCAAGTTCCTATGCCTATTATAGCTTCCTCCCGCGATATTGCTCGCGTGGTTTCAGATATGATCTACTCTTTTTCCAAGCTTCATCTATATCAAGGGCATGATCTAAACAAAATGATTGATTTAGAATACATCAGTCCTTGCAAACAATAAATTTAGACTTATATTTGAGACTTTTATTTCTACATATTTTATTATCTTGTATTGATTGTAATCTGTTTTGTGAATTTAATAAATAGACAAATAAATAAATACCAATTTTGCTAAGTTTGTAAATATTATTTCAGGTTGAAGATAAATACTCCAAGATAGTGATGGGAATGGGCGATAGCTCCCGCCTAGCGCTGTGCGCGTTCATGGTCGGTCTGATTGCGTTCAACCCGTTCAGCTCTGTCTTCGGGAACATTATGTCGGAAACCTACACTAATGACTTCTCTACACGATTTGACAAACGGACGATTCTCTCTGACGGCGATTTTGGTAAGAGCACTTTACTATATACCATAGAATTTAAGACATTTTTTTCTAACTAAACGCAAAATGTTAGTGCAGTCCACCTCACATGAAAATAACGTTTACCTACCGTGCTTTTTACAAAGCGCTCAATGTCAGCAAATTATCATCAACTCGATTTCATCAACTTCGAGATTTGCACAAGATTACTTTCTTTACTTACTGATATTAATCTCATCATTATACAGGATAATTATTCATGACAATAAAGAATAATGTGGCTTACTAATTAGTGAGAGCATTTTACTCCAGAGATTGCCTCCTAAAAACGTAAAACATTAGTACTAAAATGAACTGAATTTTGTAAGTGTTAAAGTACATTTTTGTGGTGCTTTCAGGTTACAGTGGATACTCATGGGCGGCTTGGCTTTTCAATACATTCTTCCTCTACATGGTGAACTTCTTAGTGCTTGGTGGATGTCTCGTTAAGCTCTTGGTCTACGGAGACTCGGTACCTAAATCGCAATCGAAGGAAGCTGGACTGTTTTACAAACATAAACGGCAAGCTGATCAGTATCTTCAAAAGGTAAAATATAAGTATCATCAAACCGTTAGGAAGACCTTATTGCCTGAACCAATGACCTGAAACTACACTCTGAAAAAACACCATCAACTGAAGTCTTTGGGACTTATAAATAAGCAGAGAAATCGCTGGGCCTTCTTACATACCAAATCAGTTGTGAGTGAGAAACCCAAACTCCCATGAAATAAGATAAATTTTAAACAAATCGTAATAAATAAAAAAAATGAAGCACGTACTAAACAGGATCCTGCAAAAAATCGTACCTGCAAAAAACGTGATTAGCCGTGTGTGGGCGCGCCATTGAGGTATAATCTATAGAGCCACAATCAGACTAATAAAATGTCCGCGCCAAAACTCGGCGCACGCTACGTAGTGCGCCGAGTTTTACTTCTTTGCGTACACATTGAACATTAAAACAAACGTCATAACGTCTACATTCAAATGTCAAATGTCATTGTAGAACATTGAATTTGCTCGGACAGCTTGAGTGTTGTCAGCTATTAGATTGTGACTCTTTAGTATAGTAACTCGATGGGGCGCGCTTATATTATTCGAGCGACTAAAGGTGGGTACTGACCGGCGTTACGGGCGTAATGTAACATGTTACACCGCGAGCATTCGTGCAGCCAGTACGTTGTGTTACGAGGAAAACAACGAGTAACTCGAGTAACTCGATGAGTAACACGCTCGATGCGAATGTTACATAAACGTAACGTAACGTAACCTTGGGGTCTATCACGAGTTAACCATAGTATTGGATACTGTCCTCGTTAGCGAGTCAAGTATCACAAATGTATGAAAACCAGTGCAGCGCCTCCCCCGGTAACTTGCATGAACTAAAAATTCCATACATTTAGAATACTTGACACGTGAGCGAGAATAGTTAACTATACCAGTCGAAAACTGATGATAGGCCCCCTTGTAACGTTGGTCAGTACCCACCTTAATGAATTTGCAGGGTGATCTGACAAACGCGAAGCTAGAGTTGCATCGTTCGCTCGGAGTGTGCGGTAAGAGCGTGCAAGCGGGCGGGCTCGGACACGCGAAGTTGTCGGCGCTCGTCAGTGCCGTGCTCAGGCAGATGCTGCAGAGACTGCCCTTCGGAGGGTTCCTGTCCAGACGAGCTGGGGATCTGTGGAGAGATAGGTGAGTATTACATTTAGTTTGGTTATCCTACTAATATTGTGAAGGTGAAAGTTTGTGTGTGTGTGTAAGTATTTTAGGATATAGTTCGGTTATCCTACTAATATTATAAAGGTGAAAGTTAAGTGTGTGTGTAAGGGTGTGTGTGTAAGTATGTGTGTTTGTTACTCTTTCACGCACAAACGGCTGGATGGATTTGAATAAAATTTGATAGGTACCAGAATTAGGAGCTTGAATAATTTGCCTCTGAATTTGATTCTGTAAATGTTGCGTTTTTTTTAAGTATTCTTTAAACAAGCTCATAGGCACTAGCAAAATCCAATCTAGGTAATTCAAATCGCAGTAGCATGAACTAAATCGAGCCACAGTTAAACTCACACAAACGGACACAGTTATTTACAACTAGCTGCGCCCTGTTTTACACGCGGTGAATAGTTTCCGTTCCTGTGGGAATACCGGGATCAAAAGTAGCCTATTTTTGTAATCCAGGGTATAAGCTATCCTGGTAGCAAATTTTATTAAAATCCGTCCAGCCGTTTGAGCGTGAAGGAGAAACAAACACACTTACATACACACAGATTTTCACCTTTATAATATTAGTAGGATTATGACCATTATGACACTTGAATGACACAATAAAATCTTTTCTAAATACCTATGAATTGTGATCGTTTATCGTTAACATGAAATCAACTTCAAAATCTTAATAAAATGATGTTTATTTCAGTCCCGCGCGTAGAGCCACACAGCATTGGGCGGCCGAAGTATCCACCGTATCTCATAGACTCGCACAACTAGAGATTCTCTCCGAGCACAGCGGACGGAGCGAGCGAGTGTTGCTGGCGTTACAAGCGGTCAACCTGGCCGAAGTCGCGGGCAACAGGCAACTGTTGGCCGACACTTACGTCACAGCCGCGTTAGTGTTCAAGCATTATATGCCGAAGATTGGCAATTGGTTGTGTGGGTAAGTTTAAGAGAATCTTACCCCCTTAATGCATTATTGGTTTAGTACCTAAACCTACTTTAGCTAAAACGGGTATTAAATCTGTTGCCATCTCTTTTTATTGACATAAGAGTAACAAGAAAAAAAAATCTTTAAATCTAATATTAAATTGACAAATCTTTATGAATAAGACCATTAGTCTATAAGTAGGCACTTATATACATCTATATCTATCTATACAAAAATTATAAAGAGGTAAAGTTGGGTTGTTTGTTTGTTTGTATTGACGACCTCTGTGGCGCAGTGGGCGAAAGCCCGCCTGAGACGCAGAGGTTGCGGGTTCGATCCCCGCTGCGGGACAAATGTTTGCATGATCTGCAAATATTTGTTTCGTGTCTGGGTGTTTTCTATCTATAATAAGTATGTATTTACAAAAAAAAAAAAAAAAAATCTAAGTAAGTATGTAGTTTATCAGTCATCTGGTTACCATAACACAAGCATTAAATTGCTTAGCTTGGGATTAAATGACGCTGTGTAGAATGTCCAAGGATATTTATTTATTATTTATTTGTATGTTTGGGGTCATCTCCGAAACTACTCATCCGATTTCAAAAATTCTTTCACCGATGTGTAGCATAGACTTTCCGAATGAACATAGACTATATATATATATATATTATCAAGGTAGGTACCACGCAAGCGAGGCCGCTGACCAGTTTTATTATTAACACAGATTTTATAATATACTAGTACAGATGCCTCATGTAGAACATTGCTGCAACAAAACAATCCTGAATTTGCGGGCAATTCGTCGGGCTATCCCGTTTTACCTGCGTTCCTGAGTCAGCGCCATCTAGCGTTCATGTCATGTAATTTAATTTAATTTGTAGAAATTGATCTAGGAAATAAAATAATGGGATATTTTATTTCGTTATATTGAAAAAAATATATTTAAATCAGAAAATGTATGATTCTGGCATAATTTTGGTGTTTACTTGAATTTCCAGAGACATTATTTCGAAATCGCAACACGTAACGCTATCTATTATTATTTTTTGGAACTGCAAGCGTTTTATAAGGAAATGGTACTCCATGATTATTAATAAAACAATCTACTTCAGGTACTATCTCCGCAAAAGCCGTGCGATTCTCACAGATTCGTGTGCCGTATCGCCTGTCCGTCTTCGCTGGGTCGGCACAGAGCTGGGACAAAAGTTCCTTCGCACGAGACGGTGGAGTTACGAACAAATGCATCCCGCCTCGGCTCTCTTCTGTCGACTATCCGACCCTGTGGACCCACTTGGATATGCTATGAGGGTAAGTTATAATTAAATTCAATGAAATTGTTATATTTGTTTACTACCTATCTATAACTAGCTGTGCCCCGCGGTGTTACCCGCGGTAGTTAAAAGTAGCCTTATACATATAAACCTTCCTCTTCAATCACTCTATCTATTAAAAAAAACCGCATCAAAATCCGTTACGTAGTTTTAAAGATTTAGGTATATCGAATGTCTCGCTCTCAACTCGACAAATATGGAGAGTAATTATTAATTAGCATTCGATATTCTAGGCTTACCACATGGAACTGCTCCAGAGAAGTCTGCAGATGCTGCTGATAGCAGACGAGCGCAGCAACACGCGCGATGTACTGGACCTCATCAAACTGATCACTGATGACGTGTCCACTGACGCGCCTCATCATACGGGTGATTATTATACATAATCATTAAAAAAAAAAATCTCTGGCCTTTACACATGGACCTAGTATAGTACCTGGACGAACAGCGAGCCTGCCGCCGAGAGGGACAAAAAATGCAGTAAATCCATAATTTCGTAATACAAAATTCGGAGCATCAAGTTTTCGGCCATACAAAAAAGCGGCACGCGATGAGGGACAAAAGATTTTTTTGTCTCTTTTACTCACAGAGTGTTGTATTATAATCTTCTTTGTTTTTGTGTGACTGAGAAAGGAATATACAGCTATTTCTTACTTTCTTTAAGCCTTTACATCCTTACTAGATGATTTATACAGATTCAGGAGGCAAGCTTTGCCTACACTTAATGGGACACTGTAGTGCCTGGGACGTTGTTGAGTTGGAATACGCTTACCTAGCACCTTTCACCGATGTGTACCTAGTATAGACTTTCCGAATAAACATAGGCTCTATTTTATCAAGGTATACCACGCGAGCGAAGCCGCGGGCGAGTAAGCTAGTCTTTAATAAATGCACATTTCAGTAGAATAACACTATAATATTTCCCTTGCATTTACAGGTTGTTGGGACCCAGTAATGGAGTGGTGGGCGAACATTGTCGGCGTTGCCGTCACCTGGCTCCTGGCTGACTCCGCTAAGGCTATGGAGATCGGCGATCGACTCAACATGTTGCCGGAAACCTTGGCCAATTGCGAAGATCCTTTGCCAGTGTGAGCATAATTTAAACAATAACCCCCTTACGCATACTTACTTTAGCTAAAACGGTTATTAAATCTGTTGCTATCTCTTTTCATTGACATAAGAGCAACAAGAAAAAAACTCTTTCTCTCTTTGAATCCAAATTAAATTGTCAAATCTTTATGAATAAGACCATAAGAGGCTTTATTTCGGTCATCATCTTGTTTTATATCGATCATTTGTGAAAAAAGTGTATCATGATTATAAAAGTATTTTTTACCAGCTGACTCGCCCTTGCTTTGCCCCCGTGGTACCTATCTGGATAAAAAGTAGCCTATATGTTATTCCAGGTCATAAACTATGAATATACCAAGTTTCAGCCAAATCCGTTCCTTTATCCGTAGTTTTCGCGTGAAAGAGTAACACACATCCATACTCACAAACGTTCTTGGATCTTGTAGGTAAATATACAAGTATACCCTCTACTAATGATGTTTCAGCAAATCAAAATTACACAAATAAGGGAAAACTATGTGAGTACCTATAAGGAATAAGTACTATGATTTAAAACGGCCTTCTTACCTTGTAACATTCAATTAACGTATGGAAATTAAACGTACACCAATACCGCTTTACGTTACAAAGGGAATTTAAAGATTATTGAATGTAGAACAGGACCTTACCTCGTAAAATTGTTCGAATCAGCCATAGAGACGCGTTTCAGTACCATTCAATTTACAACTAAAAATTAATTCGTAGAGGAATCATTTAAACATGTACTATGATTTAAAAAGGAGTTCTTACCTTTTGTTTTCCCTTCAGCCTCAATCATGGTTCAGCAACTTTCAATTCAGAAGCTATGCGACCGCCTGCAATATTTCCACTAACGCCGCATCACGTGTGAACACTTAGAAACTAATCGCTCCATGTTTATAAAACAAATGTATAGTTTATAGTTGTGATATTGAAAACTATTGTCTTTGAGAATGTAAACAGTGATGAGTGATACGTATTGTCTCTAGGGCACTGCATATGGCGTACAAAAGCCGTCGCGGTCTGCTCAGCTTGGCACAGTGTCGAGATGAGCGCTCCATTGAGAGGACCTCGGAGACTATCCTCAAGGTAAGTGTTGGATCGGTTAAGCTATCTTTAGATCGTTTTGATCTTTAGATTTTTCAACTGGATCATGTTCTAGGAGTGTGCGTTAATTCGATGTTCATAAACTAATTTAATAGTACATAAAGGTGTTTAAGAATTTTCTAATATTTCTCCGATTTTGATGTCATGTTAAACCAGTACCTACTTGCAAGTCCAATATCAAACCACGTAAAAGTTATTCTTGGACCTATATTCATAAATTGGAATACAATAAACAAGACAAGTGATGGTCTATATAATGTTAAGGGGGTAGGCCATAAACACGAAGTAAATTTAATTTGAATTTCTATTATATTATTATTTATTAAATAAAAAGCCGTGTTGGCCAAGTGGATAAGTACTTCGACTTTCGATCCGAAGGTCGTGAGATCGAATCCGGCCGTGCATCAATGGACTTTTCGTGTCGAAAAATTTATATGCACTCTAACACGAGCTTTAAACGGTGAAGGAAAACATCGTGAGGAAACCCGCGGCTAGTCAGCCCCACACGTATAGACCATTGTCCTGTGGATATGGCCGGCTAAGCTGAGAGGATGGTTTAAGTGCTGGGCAAGCCTATTCCATCTCAACAATGTCCCAGGCACTACAGTGTCCCGTTAAGTGTAGGCAAAAGCTTGCCTCCTGACTCTGTATAAATCATCTAGTAAAGATGTAAAGGCCTAAGTTTTTTTTAATTATTTATTATTATTGTCTTCCCAGGTTTGTGATATTGCCGGCGCCAAGCTAGCGGACTCGTTGGCATACTACTGCTGCCGAAAACCGACCCAGCTCATGATGGTAAGCTATATTTCATATTTCCTTACAACGCTTTCATAATGCATGATGTAATTGATTTTATTTGCAGTTTCAATGAGCCTAAGAAGTAGTATCAAATCCTGGTGAATGATTTATTGTATTATAGTCCATAAGTAGTTTATAAATCGTAAAAAACCCTGTTTATCAGTCTGTCCAATGATAGTAAATATGGCTGAATGATGAATATTTTCTTGCTCCATGTAAATTGAAAGAAATAACAAATTACTTTTGCAGCCATTTGAGCTATAGAAAAGAGGTATAGAAAACTCAGTTACGAATCTAGATTAAGATATTATTTTTTAATAACAAGTTATAAAAATAAGAAAAAAATCGTCATTTCGTATCTGAAAAACTAAACTCACCAAACCATTTCTCATTTGCACAGACTTTAGATATGCAAAATCATTAAGCAATTATTATACTACTAGCTGCGCCCCGCAGTATAACTCGCGGTGAATAGTTCTCGTTCGTGTTATATTACCGGCATTAAAAGTAGCCTATGTGTTAACCATGGATTAACACATAGGCTACTTGAAGCAATAAATGAATATGAATACTTTTAAGCTATCCTGGTACCAAATTTCATTAAAAATCCGTCCAGCCGTAGTAACAAATATTCCCACTTACACACACACAAACTTTCACCTTCGTACCTTAGTGTGATTGTACCAATCTACGAGTCAATCGAACGATAGAAGAATAGAAACGCAGCATGGAATGTCTGGTTCGAAAGTGCATTGTAGTTGCATTGCACTTGTGTACAGTTCTGTGCAATATCACTACAAGGCAATGCTCGCGCCAGACGCACTCATCGCATGGAAGATACGAACTTGGCTTCTGTTTTGTTGTGCATGGCTACTGTAGTACGTATTTAGTTTTAAATTTTGGTAAGTCATTGCTCGTGTATTTTGTTTATAATTATGCTTTTGGAATTATAGTGTAGCTTAGCAAAAAACTCTACCAAAGCTATGCAATATGAAGGAAAAAATAATTTTTTTAAAAGGAGAATTTATAATACTTTTTCCTTCATTTTGTATAGCCACAGATAAAAGAATACTAAGTACAGATGCCGCACGTAGAACAAAAAATCTACCCTTCATTTCGGGCGATTTTCTTCGGGCCAGATAACCTTACATTCCGTCAGCGCGAGATGGCGTTCCCGTCTTGCCCTCAATCGAGATTTCTTAACTCCATCTAGTAGTGAGTGGTCTTGCCCGCAATCGAGATTTCTTAACTCCATCTAGTAGTGAGTGGCTTGAAGCCGCATCCACTCACTACCAGATGGCGCTAGCAGTTTTAGTGTCATAATTTTAAACTTTAACTTCATTGAAATAATACATAGTATCGCTTGAGAAACTAGAAAATGTTGCTCTTTGCACAAGAAAACCTTTGAAGTGCAATCATTAAAATTATAGCTATCTATTTCATTTGCGTGCTGTTTCATATCTTTTGTTTTACTTTTCAGTAAAACTTGTCAATGTTGTTTTACACTGTTTTACATTGCTTGGAACATAATATTTATACCTAACGCAAATTACTATGAACGTATTCTTTTATGTGTGTATGAACGAACGTAATTAGGTATCTGTGTTTAATTTAGGAATATCATTGTTTGACCAGTGATCGGAATAGGTAGGTAGATAGAGTAGGTTATTTACCTACCTACTTACAGAAACTAAACTACTAAGTAGGTACATATTTACATAACTGTACAAAATACAATTAGAACCAGTTGAGCCACCTAAGGATCGTTACAAACGATCTATAGGTAGCTCAACTGATCCAAACCACTGCCAGACGGAAGCGTGCCCAAGACACTGGCAGCATTGCCGCGCTGGATGGCGATGCTGATCTTTTGAGCCAAATAAGTGCCAGCCCTCGGATCACGCGTCGACATCAACATCATCAACATCAACCTACTTACTTATACTTATAAAAAACCAGTGTGGAAGTTGATTACTTAATCAGTAGGTACCTACCTCTTCTACAGTCCCGGGATGTTGATAATGATAATTATTAAATCCCGAGATTTTAAAATCATGTGAAATTCGCTTTATTTAAGTAGGTAGGTACTTACCTAAGTGAAAAAATGAGTAAAAAGGCATGGTATGGCCAGTTACGAGAAGAGAAGAATGGCATGTAAATAGAAGAGCTTAGTGCTTGATATAAGTAGGTATTATACTTACCTACATGCATGTGGATGGATATAATTATGGGTAGAGCGAGAAATAAAGTGCAATTTAAATAAAAGCTTTTGAAAATAAACCTACTTACCCTTTCAAACATAAAAATATTTTTTCAAATCGGTCAAGGCGTCCTTGAGTAATCGGGGAACATAATAAATAAAGCGAATTGAGAAACTCCTCCTTTTTTGAAGTCGGTTAATAATTTGAAAAGTTAGATTTACCTATTCATAATCGCACATTTCACGCGCGCCCCCAAGCGGACCTCCCCCTCCCGCCCGCCGCGCGCCGTTGTCACCACCCCGCTTGCATTCTTGTTTAAAATGTTTACGAAAAAAAATAAAAATATAGGTACTTACTTACCTTTTTTATACCTACCATTTGTACCTAAGTATATTATTTTATTCCAATAAATTATGAGGCAGTAATAGGTAAGTAGGTACCAACGTCTCAATTTGTGTATCTTTTGTTACTTAGTATTATTTTATCTGTGGTTCAAATAGAAAAAAAAAGAAAAAAAGAGTGCAAAAAGATCGCATGGGGTGCACTGACTTGAGCTTGCGATTATCAATTTCATATCAAGGACTGTGACCACTAGGCCAATTTGATCGTACATCATGCGACGAAAATATCAAGCAGCCTGTCAACTCGCTAAAAACGAGTCGGTGCATGGCATGCACGGGCGTCGCTCGAGTTATGGCGCATTCATTAAGTACCTACCTAGTTTAAGTACCTATAATATTCCAAGTTTCAGCTACTTAAGTAAATCCGTTGAGTAATTTTCGCGTGAAACAGTAGTAAGTAGGTACCTACCTACCTACTTAAGTAAACATCCACCCACACATCCATAGGTACTTCTCTATCCATCTAATTTTATCCATCCATTTTTACAAACTTTCGCATTTATGATATTAGTTTATAGGAAGGATTATAAAATACCTACCTACCTACGGTAGACGTAGGTAGGTAACAAAAATAATCAGTTGGCTAATTAATATTTCACACCTGAATATTGGTAGGTAGGTAGGTAACTATTTACCTAAAATCATGCCTAGGTACCTACAATACCGAATCCCCAGTAGGTACCTATAATATGTGGTAAACGTAAGTAAATTCAAAAGATAATCAAAAAAGTCTATGCGTCCAATTTACATAAACAACGCATCGCGCGATCAGTCGCACAAAAGCGCACGCAACCTCCTTTGAGAATTTTGAGATGCATGCACCGACAATCTATCTACCTACCTACCTACCTATGTTATGATTAGGGTTGCCAACTTTTTTTACAAGAAATAAAGTATTTTCAGGTCTGTGAAGAATATTAAACAGTATTTTAGAAAAATGAACAGTATTTATTTACTTATTGTTTTAAATACATATTTTTTGGAACTTCTGGCACAACTTACTAACTTAAAATCTTTTTTAAACACTTCAAACGCTTCACTACAATTATAATTGAAATTAAAATAAATAAGGAGCTCATTTTTTATTAAATTAATAGTAGCTCTATTTCTATCCTCCCTCCACTTAGCATTCATTACTGAAAAAACTCTTTCAGTAAATGCTGAGGTGGCGGGAACAGAAAGTAGGTATGAGACAATTTTAGTAATATTTTTAAATTCTTCAGAAGTGTTTTCCAATAAATGGCTCCACTTTTGGCCAGTACTCATTTCAATAAAAATTTTGTCTTCTGATATTTTTTCATAAATTACTTTGAAATTTATAATTTCTGAATACAAATCATCCATACTAATATTGAGTCTATACAAATTCAGATTATCTACAATTTTCTCAAAATGATCAAATGTGTTCTGTGAATTTTCGCAAAATCGAATTCAGTCAATGAGTGACAGTTGAATATTTGACATTGACTTCGTTCAGAAACTCTGTGTGATTTGTTTGTGGCTGCGCTCGCGCTGCACTGAGCAGTGAGTGAGCGCCCTCTGACTAAATAAAAACAAATTTGTGTGAGCGTTTAAGTATAACACATAATAAAGTGTATTTTCATTCTGAAAACAGTATTTTGTATACTTTATTTTTGTTCAACAGTAAAAAGTATAATTTAGTGAAAAACAGTATAATACTGTTGAAAACAGTATAGTTGGCAACCCTAGTTATGATGCACGTGAGCTCTCCATAGTAACATAATGGGGGCAATTCGGAGTGTCGCAAAAGCTAAACTAACCTAACTAAAACTATTGCCATCCTTTTTATTTCCCATCGCTATGAAAGGGACGGCAACAATTTTAGTTAGCTTAGTTTAGCTTTTGCGACACTCAGAATTGCCACCACTACATACCTACCAATTTTAGATAACAAGATATTTTTAGCTCTAATTCCGTATAAATTAACTACTATAAAGTACCTACTGTGGGTGGTTTAGATCAAATCGAATTTGGTGGCTACCTAGTAAACACAGATAATAATATTATCTGTTAACTATAAACGCGCGCCCCGGCTTTAGTGTAGCTAACTGGCGTCATCTAGAGGCGAGTAGCAAAATTTAACGTCACTCTACGTTAGTTTCAACTACTTGATTGCTGAATCGGGTGAATCGGGCCATTTTGTTACGTAGTTCCAATATTTGCCGCTAGTGTACCATATTTTCATTTTATTTTGTAGAAAAAGATCTAGGACATGATTATTGAATTTCTATGTACTAAAGAAATATAAAGAAATATGATTCTGGCAAAATTTAGGCATTTTCATAAATTTCCAGAGACTTTATTTCGAAATAGCAACACGTAACGCCATCTATTCATTTGTTTTTGGAACTACAACCATCTTATAAGGGGATGGGATACCATGGTATAGCTTAGGACACCTGTATACTATCATTATATGTCCAATCAAACTGTATTCAGTTTACTATTCTAACAAACCTGTATATTTGGTTGCTTGTAGTTTAGATTGCGATTAAAGTACCTAGATAATCGGTTTGACCTAATTTTTAAATCTTCTTTTAACACATGTCATGTGGATACATTTTTCTCGGTTATTTATCAAGATTTAACTGCTATGCATAGAAAGAAAGAGCGTCAAGCTATTATAATTATTCCTCAGGAAGAATAAAATAACTGAAACTTATTATATTTTTCAGCTTTACCAGATTAAGCCAATACAATTATTAAAAATATAATAACAGACGATTAATAATGACCAATCACATTTCAGCTGATGCAAGTCCTCTGCTGCGATTGGCTGTTGGAAGTTCGCGCGGGCGTATGGGAAGCTGCTACAGGAGCGCACACCGCGCCACATGCCCAGTTGCGCGCTTTCCAACGCGATTTGCATTGTCTGAGGAGATTGTCGCAGGAACTGCCGGTATGTACCTAAACACCATTAGTCTAAGATTCTGATAAGATTTTATGGGCTAAGAACAGAAATGCACCTCGAGAGTGCAGGAAATCTCTTCTTATGAAATTGAAATCGGTTTCTATAAGTAATACTACTTAGTACTTATTCTTTTATCTGTGGTAATACCTAGGTACTTATTATTATTTTACAAGCAGACCCGGCGCACTTCGTAACACCGTAGCTTGTTTTACTTTTCTCATCGTTTAGAAAACCTTCCCTTAACTTCCACGAATATTTCCAGATTAAAAATAACCAAATCGGTCCAGCCATTATAGAGTTATAGCGTGACACGAAGAAATAGGGGTTCATTTTTATAAATATAAATTGCCTCTGCTAAATTGCACTAGGGTAGGGACCTACTAGTAGCTGGTTGAACATTTGGACAAACTGAGCGCTTGTTCAACTTGAACAAGCGCTCAGTTTGTCCAAATGTGTTGTTTTGTTTAGTGGGTGACGTCACGCGTGTTTCTCCAATCGGCCGTGTGCCGGATGATGGCGGGCGCGGCGCCGCGGCGCACGCAACAACTGTTGGACGGCAGTCTACGACCGCGGTCTAATCGTTCCTCGCTTATTTGCGGGAAAGGTATGTTTTTCTAACAAAAACTCGTACTTGAATTCCGATTACAGCCTTAAATGTTCGAACCGAAATGTGAAAAATAATTTTTAACTTAAGTGGGTACGATCTTTAGCGGTAGGTACCTAGTTACCGCTAAAGATTTTCAATGTTGTCGTACTTTTAGTTTGCAGACAGAGAGATGGAGTTTCTCGAGCATATTCTGTATTTGCATTGACAAGAGCGCATTGCCTAAATTTTATATCATAGGTTTTATGTCCATCACCAAAAGTGGTTTCCCAATATTTTTTGATGCATCATTAATTACAAAAATAAAGGCGCAAAACAGCGTAATGAACTACAATAACACCTTTAGAAGTTAAAACGTCATTATTTTATCCAGAGAGGGCCCTGGAAGGCGGCGGCGGTGAAGGCGAAAGAGCCGTGGCTTTGTACATGGCGTGCAAACATCTTCCCGCCGCAGTACTCGCGGCGCCCGGCGAGCGAGCTGGCATGCTCGCTCAGGCCGCTGCCACGCTACAGAAGATTGGACACCGAAGCAGATTGCCCCATTGCTATCACCTTATGAAAACTTTCGGCACTCTGCCGTCAGCGCCTTGAATTAGATCTAAAATTGAGATACCTGCTTACCTAATAAGTATTTTTCAATAAAATTGGTTATTAAGTCATTGGTGTTTGGTGTTATTTTCTAGGAAAAATAGCTATAAAAAAAAAGTCTTTCCAATCGTTTATTTAACTTTTGACAGATCACGCACATAAAGTTTTGAAATATTTTTTGATACAGTGTACTACAGGGAATACTGTACTTCATGGACGGGTTCCGCCCACTTAGAGATGTTTCATTCGTAATTAATGACCACCGACTATAAACTGTTTTGAAATAAATCGATTATCGATTATATTAATAACACATAATTACAATAAAATTATTGTGATAATTTTTACTTATATCAAATCACGTAAAAACCTTTATTATTTTAAAATGCCTTAGATAATAATATGTTTTAATGCATAAATAATTTACGTAATGAAAATAGTTCCCTATTACTCGTACCTAGTAATGGGATCGAATTTCTTCGCTGAAAATTAATGAATCTAAAATAATCGTTTAGACTTAGGTACTGTAGTTGGTTCAAATAAAAAAGATGTGAATGAACTGCGGTACCTACCTACTTGTAATTAATAGGTGCAAAATGTTGAAATTCATAGTAAATAATGAGTGTGTTAAATCGATTAAAACTTCTTCATGAATAAAATCGATCGATAAAATAAATCGAATCGGTAACGGGTCAGGGCATCACTTTTTGAGTCAGTATTACAGCTGTCAAAAGTTAAATAAACGGTTGGAAAGGGTATAGGTACACAACCTGCTAGAGTTACAAAATACATTCAAAGTACCTACTACGTATCTGTCTGAAATCTGACAAATTTTTAATCTTGTTCAATAAAAATTAAGTGCATGACTTGTAAAAAGATTTTAATTAGAGTCCATTTCAGATAACGATGAACCAGGGTGTTAGTTTTGGGTGAAGACATTATTGGATTACAAATTGCTACAAAAAAACAAGACAAATAAAAAATTAAATAAATTAATGATCTAAATAGGTAGGTAGTGGGTAGGTAGGTACCAGTGATGATGCCTATAAAGTAGACACTAGCAAGGACGATATAGGTAAATACTTCATTCCGCTTGCCTATTATTAATTTATAGAATTTAAATAGTTAAATCTATTGGTTGAAACATCATAAAATTAAATCTTCTAACTTGGTACATTAAGTACCTTTTTTTGTATACGAAGTCCCTACGATACGATTCGTATTATATTCAATCCGGTCTACGGATTCGTATCATACGAATCTGTAGACCGGATTGAGTTCATTACATTTTTGGTCCCTTTCGGCAAAGAGCATGTATTCGGCGAATCCTTCTTCTGTGATTCGGCGGCACGCTAACTGGCAGTCGTCTTTCATCTGACAGTGACAAGTGACAGTGAAGATGACATTTCCGCCCACGACTCCACTCCGTCACGCGAACGAACGAAACGTTTCGTTTGTTTGTTTGTGTTGTCTTCGATTCGATCGATTTTGAAAAATGTAAATTTGTGATATAAAGTGTAGTTCTATGATAAATTGGAGCTAGAGATCTAAATTCTATTACCAAACTCATTTACCTCCTAATTTTGACTACGAATCGAATTCAAAATTGTGTAAGAGAATGGTAAGATGATCATTTTTGCTGTACGAAATAATTCAATTTCAAAGAAGTAAAATATAAAAAGTAAATGCTGTTTGTTGGGTTTGAAAACTTAATTTCACTTGCAGGCTGCTACTACAGTGACTACTCAAAAGAAACCAAGTACTGTGCCTGGAGGCGTACGCAAAAAATCTGGACCAAAGTTTGAACTATCTGAAGAACAGAGACGAGACATAAAAGAAGCTTTTGATTTGTTTGATACTGAAAGCACCGGAAAAATTGATACAAAGGAACTGAAGGTGGCTATCAGAGCCCTAGGCTTCGAACCGAAGAAAGAAGAAATCAAAAAGATGGTGGCTGAAATAGATAGAGGAGATGGAAAAGTCTCTTTCGAGGACTTTCTAGATGTAATGACTGTGAAAATGGCAGAGAAAGATACAAAAGAAGAGATAATGAAAGCTTTCAAACTTTTTGATGATGATGAAACAGGTATGTTAAAAGTATTCACATAAACCTAGAATAATGATAGTAATACCACAAATAAAATAATAGAATGAGCCACTATTTAAATTGATTTAATTTTGACGACCTCTGTGGCACAGTGAGCGAAGGCTCGCCTGAGACGCAGAGGTTGCGGGTTCGATTCCTGCCGCGGGAGAAATATTTGCATGATCTGCAAATATTTGTCTCGAGTCTGGGTGTTTTCTATGTATAATATGTATGTATTTACAAAAAAAACATGTATTTAAGTAGTAATATCAGTCATCTGGTTACCATAACACAAGCATTAAATTGCTTAGCTTGGGACTAGATGACGCTGTGTGGAATGTCCAAGGATATTTATTTTAAAGAATATTTATATTTAATTACTTAAGTACATGAAAACATTAATTCAAATAGTCTCTTACTATGACGCTTTGTGCCTAAACTTGCCTAATTTGTGGATAACAGTCATGCACATAAGCGTATTATCTGTTCCTATGAGGGAAGGGTAGAGAGAGACCTTATTGGACTTGAATGAACATGTCCCCACAAGCTTCAGCATTTTCAGCACTAGCTATTTCTAATTTCCCAGAACTGTGCTGTTACATAACTGTTGTAAATATAAATAAACATAGTGGTTATATTCTCTTTCTCTTTGAATATAAATAAAGTCAACAGGCAAACTATAATAGGGCAAATATTAGTAGAAACTAATGTATAATTGTGTTTGACTAGCAATTCACAAATTTCCAGGAAAGATTTCATTTAAAAACTTGAAAAGAGTTGCTAAGGAGCTTGGTGAGAACTTAACAGATGAAGAACTTCATGAGATGATAGATGAAGCTGATAGAGATGGAGATGGAGAAATAAACCAAGAAGAGTTTTTGCGAATAATGAAGAAAACCAGTCTTTACTAGAAGTATGAAGTGGTATTATGCTGGCCTAAATAACTTATCACAAAATATCAATATGTAAATAAGCTTTTTGGCCCTGAATATCATGCAAATTGTTCTATAGCTGTATACTATCTCTTTACTGTAGGTAAAATTATACATACATGAGAAATTTGATCTCTATCTACTTGAATAAAATATGTATCTTTACCATACTATGTGATCAACTGAT